>SJXQ01010725.1:238389-476663 GCA_006408695.1 Aepyceros melampus
CTGCTGTGATTTATGTCAGAGAGTGTTTTACCTATGTTTTCCTCTAGGAGTTTTATAATTTCTTGTCTTAGGTTTGATCTTTAGTCCATTTTGAGTTTATTTTTGTGTATGGTGATAGAAAGTGATCTAGTTTCATTCTTTTACAAGTGGTTGACCAGTTTTCCCAGCACCACTTGTTAAAGAAATTGTCTTTAATCCACTGTATATTCTTGCCTCCTTTGTTGAAGATAAGGTGTCCATTGTATTTGAATTTGATTTTTTTCTATGGAGACTTTATGTTGTATATTTTAGGGTTCTTGATTTTAGCAATGCAATTTTGTTGTTTCTGTGGTTATTGTTGATGGGCATTAAGCATAATGGTAAATAATAAATTTGTCTTTCTGTGGCTTTCCACCTCTCCTCTGTATGTGTATTCTTCCTGATATATAATAGAAATAAGAAGAAAAGTATTTGTAATCATGGCTGTGTATTTTGGTGCTTCCATGCCCAGTAATAGCTGTAAATGGACAGTTAGAACAATCATAGTCTGACAGGACAAGGCAGCTGAAGGCTCAGATCCCTTAGTATTAGAAGTCTAGATTACCTCACTAGATAAATAATCCAGGCCAGCTAATGTGTTGGCTGAAGACAAGGGAACTACAGAATGGCAATTGGAGAAGAGAAGTATTGAGTTTCAACTATAACATGATGACCAACTTTACCAACAGAGACTAGAACTTAGTTTTTCTTTTTCTTCTTCTTCTTCTTCCTTTTTTTTTTTTTTGACTGCATTGCATGGCTTGAGGAATCTTAGTTTCCTGACCAGAAGTTGAACCCATGCAGTGAAAGCACAGAATTCTAACCACTGGACCACAAGGGAATTCGCTAGAACTTAGTTTCCTACCATCTATAAGTCGTTTTTGGTGACTGAAATTAGCCAGCCTTTGGAAGGAGTCACTTCTCCTTGAGGGGAGAATTTAGATCCTTTTTTTCTCAGACGCGGACAAAAGAATCTCCATGTCCCAGGGTGTTCACTGTGTTGGGCTAGTTTAAGCAGATCCCTGGGTTTGCTTAGCCAAGATTTTTTGCTTAATATTGTGGAAGAGTCTCTAGGAATGTTGCCTGAAACTAAGTGTATCCTTGCAGACCTTAAAGGAGTGGTTTCAGTATTCAGGAGAGGGGAGGCCCCGTGAATGCTGTTTTTGTCTTTTATTGAGGCAGCTGTTCTCAGGTCCCCACATTGCTCATGGGGATGACCTGGCATCGTCTTTCCTCAAGCATCTTAAGAGCTTCTCCCCTCTCTCCCAGAGACTTCACCATCGCTGATGAGGCACAAGATTCCATGGGGTCTGCTGATGGGAAGGTGGAGGGAGGGCAGTGCCTGAGTGTGCACCTGCCCCTGACTTTCCTCTACGAACTTGCAGGTGCTGCCAATGCCATCTTGGGATCTGGCTTTCTAAACTTTGCCAGATTGGCTGGTGTGGTACAACCTGAAAGTGTCAAGGACTTCGTGTTCCATGGGGCAAACAAGTATATTCTCGTCCCTTTCACATCCCTGTGGACTCTAAGGAGGCATAGTTCATACTTCCTTTGTGAAGACATCTCATGAGACAAGGCACTCGTCTGCATTTGGTGGAAGGGAAGCTGAGTCTAACTGGGGTACCCTCTCCCCATTACTTGTTCTCCCTCCTTTCCTGTCTCATCCTTTCTTACCTACTACTTCTGCTTCCAGGAATAGCAATTCCCAAAAGAGTATTGGCTTGTAAATTTTGGCCATGAACACTTTTGTAGGAAGGAGTTGGTAATCTGATTAGGGGAGTTTGCCTTGTTCACCCCAAATCACATATTCAAACACCTACCCTACAATGGTTTTTGTGTATTAAACAATTCATTTCCAGCCATTCAGCAAGGGCAGTTACAACTGCTTCAGAGGATGTTAGCTAGTGTCCAGGTGTGAAGTATTAAGAGTTGTACTGGCTGAGCTTTGTGTCTTGAAGACTTTTTTTAAAGATCAAAACTTCAGTGAATACAAGCTAATGATTCTTTTATTGCTGACAAACTGACTGGAGGGACTCAGAATTATATGGAAGCAGCATTTCAAGAATCAAAAGCACCTTTACAGCACATTAGGGCTTTGATATGTTCTGAGTTATAGAATACAAGTTCTGGAGCTTTTCAAACTTCCTTAAAAGAGGTACTTCCTTCCAAATGCTTGTTGTTTTTAGGAGGTGAAAGCTGAAAATCCTGTCTGATGAGGTGCTTAAGAACCTTAAGTGTTTAATGGTGACTTAAGATGGAAATAGCTATTTTGACCTTTCTATTTTCGGTTAGTTAAAAAATCAGAAATAGCAACAGTAATAAGCTTTTACTTTTAAGTGTTTTGGAAAAAAATGTTAATTTTTTTCAGATCCATTTAATGAAAATGAAGGAAATGAACATATAAAGTGAGATGAGATGACCTTATTTATATTCAGAGTTGAAGTATATAGTATTTGATATTTTTGATTTAAAGATTTTAAACTATGAAAGAAACAAATAATATTTAAAGTTGAATTCTAAAAACTGGAGCAATTTAGACTACAGTGCATCTAGCCTAGAGGTACCCATTGGTAAAAGTTACTTTTTAATTTTTTGTAATCCTGACTCTATTAACTATGATGGGGAACTATAATCTTATATGGAGAAAATATGTTCTGCTTGAAATTAGTAGTTTTATATGGTTAACCTAAAAACTTTTTTTTTTTAAGCCCAAGTAAGGATAGAAAATGGAAAGTTTAAAAGAGGAAAAAAATGCAATCACCTTATAGGTTTATTAAACGTGAGTTTAATAAGAGGGGTAAGGAAGGTAACCACTTCGTTACTAAAGAATTTGACTACGAGAGAAATGGTCCTTGAAGGATCATTGATAGTGCTTATGGAATTTGTAATCCTTATTTTGTAGGAGTGAGTTGGATACAAGGAATATGGTTGTGTTAGTTTTCTATTGCTATGCAACAGATTACCTCAGCTGATGAAAGCAACAGAAATGTATTAGTTCAGAGTTCTATGTGTCATAAGTCCAGGCAGGCTCTCTTGGCTCTCTGCTTACGAGGTCAAAATCAAGATGTGGGCTGGGCTGGGCTGACCCTTTATCCAAAGGTTCTAGGGAAGAATCTGCTTTCAAGTTCATTCAAGTTGTTGACAGCATCCAGTCACTTGTGGCTATAGTTCTGAGGTCCCTGTTTCCTTGTTGATATCAGTTAGGGGTACCTTCATCTCCTGGAGGTTCCTTCATCTTTTAAATAGCAACTGCTCTTCAAATCCTCCTCATACTTCCAATATCTTCTGACTCTTATGCCTTCCTCTTTGTCATCAGCATGAGACCTCTCTTTATTTTTAAAAGCTGAAGTAATTATAATAGATCAGAACAACTTGAATGTGTTCTTTTAAGATTTATTGGAGTATAAGTGATTTGAGATGTTGTGTTAGTTTCTGCTGTACAGCAAGTGAATCAGTTATACACATACATATTCATATATCCACTCTTGTTTAGATTCTTCTCCTATATAGGTCATTACAGAATATTGAGAAGAGTTCCCTGTGCTATACAGTAGGTTCTTATTAATTATCTATTTTATATATAGTAATGTGTCAGCTGCAGTCTCCATTTATCCCTTTCCCCCCTTTCCTCCTGATAACCAAAAGTTTGTTTTCTACATCTGTGATTCTATTTCTGTTTGTAAATAACTTTATTTGTACTGTTTTTAAGATTCCACATATAAGTGATATTATATGATACTTGTCTTTGTCAGACTTGCTTCACTCGGTATGACAATCTCTGGGTCCATCCATGTTGCTGCAAATGACATTTTTTGTTCTTGATTGTGGTTTTTAAAGGTAATCTTTTTAAGGATAAACTGTGGCATGTAATATCACACAACCACTGAAATGGTGCTTCATCACCCTCACAGGCTTCAATAATTAGACTGAATCTTCCATTTCTAGAAATTCTGTATACCACAATGGTTTTGCAGTTTTGAGGGAGGAAGAGCAGTTAATTGAAAAATTTACCTTCCTATCTTTCCTGTTTTCCTTTTTTCCCAATTCAATCAAGTCCTCTGCCTTCTTTCTATTGTCTTGGAATAGAACTACGGCTGGTTGTAAAGCAGAAATCAACTCTGATTCTTCCTGGCTTATGTTTTGAAAACTGAAGCTGAGGGATGGTAGAAGTTGCCTAGCTGTAGATAATTTTTTTGTTCCCAAATACAAAGGCAGAAAGATATCCCTTTATGCTAGAGATTCCCAGTTGAGGAAGAGGCAGGCTTGCTCAAAGCAGAGAGGTGTTTCCCAGGCAGAGCAGTTGGGAAGCAGCAAGATCCTGCAGCTAAAACTCCTGTAAGAACTAACTGGGCAAAGAGGATTATAGTCAGCCTCATGAAGGACTATCCCAGGTGTGCCAGGAGCATCTGCTAGTCACCAGTGGCAAGGGGCTTTAAGGGTAGTATGGTAAATATCTCAGCGACAATTTGTGTGGACTGCTGAGATAATATAGGACATCCTATCCTATTTTCCATAGAAACTCCCTTCCTTCACCTATATCAGATTCCAGAACTGTGACTTGACCCAGTGATTTGTTGCTGTTTAGTGACTAAGTCATGTCTGACTATTTTTGGACCCCATGGACTGTAGCCTACCAGGCTCCTCAGTCTGTGGGATTTCCCAGGCAAGAATACTGGAGTGGATTGCCATTTCCTCCTCCAGGGGTTCTTCCTGATTTAGGGATTGAACCAGAGTCTCTTGCCTTGCAGGTGGATTCTTTACCACTGAGTCACCAGAGGAGCTCAGAAATACAGGTTTAATATAGAGGCTCCTTGGAAGAAAAGCTATGGCAAGCATAGATAGCATATTAAAAAGCAAAGACATCACTTTGCCAGCCAAGGTCCACATAGTCAAAGCTATGGCTTTTCAAATAGTCATGTACAAATGTGAGAGTTGGATCATAAAGAAAGCTGGCACCAAAGAATTGATGCTTTTTAACTGTGGTGCTGGAGAAAACTCTTGAGAGTCTCTTAGACAGCAAGGAGATCAAACCAGTCAGTCCTAAAGGAAATCAACCTTGAATATTCATTGGAAGGACTAATGGTGAAGCTGAAGCTCCAGTACTTTGGCCACCTGATGCAAAGAGCTGACTCATGGGAAAAGACCCTGATTCTGGGAAAGATTGAGGGACAGAAGGGGGCAAACAAAAGATGAAATAGTTGGATGGTATCATCAACTCAATAGACACGAGTCTGAGCAAGCTCCAGGAGATAGTGAAGGACAGGGAAGCCTGGCGTGCTTCAGTCTATGGGGTTGTACAGTTGGAACAATAGTGGCAAATTAAATTGCTTCAGAGGATAAGGTTGTTCTTCTCCTGTTCCTGGGTATTTGGGTTGTGATTCTTACTACCTTGCTCCTCTTTTCATAGTTTTCCCCTTCACTTTCTCCTAATCTTGGTGACTCAGAAAATGGAAATGCTTGTTTGTAAACACTAGCACTACCTCCAGGAGAATGAAACTATTAGGTGATCAAAGATGAACATGGGGTGCCTGTACGTACTGGGATTATGGGCTAGAGATAACAAACACATGCTGTACATTTGTATTTACTAAAATATGCTCACCAGTCCTACTCTTGGTCTGTGGAATCTTATCAGTCCTATAATAGAGTAAGCTAAGTTATTCTACAGTAACAAACTGCCCCCAGATATTGATGGCTTATAAAAAAGCTTGTTTAAAAAAATTGTAAAAAAAAAAGTTTATATTTCTTGCCCCTACTACCTGTTTATCCTGAATCATTATGACTCTGTGCCAGCTTTGTTGTGGGATACAGACTGAAGAAGCAGCTTCTATCTGGGATGCTGACCTTATGGCAGGATCCCAAGAGAACAAGATTCCTGAAGCTTCTTTTTAAAAGGGTTTCATTTCATTGATTCCATATCATTGGCCATATAAGATACAGAATTAAGGCTGACATCCAAAGGGTAGTAATATATATCCTATCACATGAAGAAGAATATTTATTTTGAAAAACATAATAGGATCTACCACAAGCTTCCTTCAAAACAAAACCATTATCTCGCATTTTCTATTTTCTCAAGGTTTTTCCCCAACTTATATCAGATATTATGTTAGAAATTTGTCTGTCTTTACTAGCTGGATAGATTTAAGAACATAACAAAGTGTTTCTGGGCTATGCCAGTTTCTCTCTCTCTGACTTTCTTGGATATTTCTGGAAGATATCAATTATCCTGATGTTATCTGGACCAGGATACTGGTGATGAGCCAAAGACTGCAGTAGCTGGCAGCTCTGGCTCATGTCTGTCTCTGTTCACAGCTTATTAAGTAACCAGCATGAACAGGGGCTCTGTGAGATAAGGAGATAAGACAGAGATCATTGGTCCCTGTTGGGGTTCATGATCTCATAACTTCATTCTTTTTGTTTTACTTTGTTTATAGTATCTCAGCAATCTTAATGATTCACATAATTGCACATGCATTAAAAATTAATTTCAACTCAGAAATCTCAAAATACACAATAAATTCACATGTCTGAGGGGAAGTTGAGCTTAGAAAAGAGTTATTACAGCTCTGAGATGTTCAGAGAATGGATATGAAGAGCCACAGGAAATATACAGATTTGAAATTTAAAAAAAAAAAAAGAGGAGCCAATCACATACTTTTAGAGGCAGAAGAACTTTGTGTATATTATTTATCAAAAATCACCGGATAAAAAACTTGAAGGTTTTATTTGAAGTTTATTCAAAGTCTGTTTACTGTACATAGTCTCTATTCGAGTTTGCAAGTCTTGTCACACACATTTCATGTGACTTCTGACATTTGTTTTCATTGAAATGACTGACTAAATTGTTCACACAGTTTCAAAAGGCAGACATCAGTGTAGTGAACTTCAAAAAATTCCATGCAAAAATATCTATCAAAATTGGATGAACAGGAAATGTTTGATGTTGCCTTATGAGGCAGTACCAGAATCTGAGAATCTGAGAGGCTAAGTTAGAAAAAAAAGAAAAAAAAGAACGGTGTGGGGGTGGGGTGGAGATGAAGTTCACATTTTCCAAGCGCATAGTGAGGTTTTGTAGTTTGATAGCTTTTTGTTTATAAGCAACCCGTAGGGTACAGGGAGCTTTGCAAATCTAGAACCACCCAGTAAAGGATGCCATGCCCTTGAGTACCTTCTGCTGTCTTGCTGTTCCCTCCCTGAGGGCACTTTCCCTAGTGTTTGGGACCAACTCTCTTTCTTGCCTTTCCTACTCTTTTCTCCCATATCTTTGCTCAGTTTTGTGGAAATTGCTGTTTCTTCTAGTTGCTTAAAAGAGATTGTCTTTTTTTTTTCCCCCCCTCAAGGGCACTATTTTCTGCACAGCAGCAAAGCAGTTGGCATTGAAGCTGCTGTGTTCCATGGTCTGAAGGTGCTAACATCCCCGAGTGGATGGGTGCATGTCTCTAAGGTGAACTGTATATTTGGTTCTTCTTCCTTTCAGTGGGTGAATGGTTCTGCTTTGTCATTTGATAGATATATCTTGTAGGTGTCACAGATGAAACTGCTCCAGAAATTGACTGGCACGTGATTCTACACTAGCACATGAATCAAACGGCATGCCTTGCTTTTATTTGAACCCTGATGAATCCAGGCCTCTGCCTGCATCCCAACAGATGTTCTGCCTTTGTTGACACAGTTTTCAAGATTCTTTTCCTTTTAGCACCAGCTTTGACAGCCTACTCCTAGGATAACAGAACTCAGGGAGTTTCCTCAACTTGTTTTTCTTGTTGCTGTCAGTTATTAACCAGTTGATTCCTTGGTAATGTCTTGACTGCAAACATCTAAGCTTATTGTGTGTCTTTATAGAGTTGTCTAGGTGCTCTGTCCTGTATTTTGTGTGTTCCTGACAGACTGCAATAACATTTAGTATTGTAGGATTTTTGTTGTTGTTGTTGGTTTTGTTTTTTTTTTTTTTTAGTGACAGGTAATGGTGGTCCTTTTATCACACCCAAGACTGGGTAAATAGAACTATTTATCCAGTTCAGATTATTATGAGCCCAGTTGTACCAGTGACAGGGAAGTTTGAAGGGCATAATGAGGTTTATGCTTCTATGCAAAATGTGTGAGGTTGATAAGAAGTTGCTTTTGTGAGGCACTGGGAAATTAAATTGCTGAATGATGCTGAGCATTGGTAGGACTTAGGTCTGTACCACAGGCCAGTGACAGAGGGTAGGAGGAAGAGCAGTATATTTTATGATCAGTAAAATATAACCTGTGAAATTTAGTATGTCTTTCAATTGTATGTTGAAGGCAACAAACACTCTATTAGCAGCACCTGTGACTTTGTCATTAATAGAAATCACGGGTGTTTTTATGCCATACTGTTGCAGATATTTCAAAATCATTTATACTCAGCACTACTTTGAAATTATTGGTGTTATTAGATACACTGCTACCCCTTGTAATTTAATGTGCTAATAAAGAAGCACATGTATTACTGTATGACAATAAAAACTGACATTTCTATTCCACTGGTTTTTCTTTTCTATTTTATTTCATGCATTTAAAGCATATTTTGACGAGAGGTCCCCAGCAGTACATATTTTGACGAGAGGTCCCCAGCAGTAAAGGTTAAGAGTCTCTCCTTTGATAGATGCCCTGGTTGTAGCCAGACCAAAAACAGCTTCTTTTTTCTAATCTCTTTCTTTTCCTTACTCTTCAGTACTGTCAAGGATGTTTTTTCAAAGATGTGCCTTGCCTTCCTGCCCTGCATGAGAACTCACCTCCCCTGAAGTTATGATTCACTTTGGAAATTTCAAATTTGCAAGTGTTATTTAACATAGGAAAAATTTTTAAAAATTCAAAATATAGGTCCAAGACATTGGTGTGATATAATCTCCAAGAGCTAGAAAATGCTAAATATTAATAACAATGGCTAAATCAGAATACAGTTCAAAATATCTCATGTGTATTACATTCCTGACCTCCTTAAACTTTATAGCTCTTTATGCACTTCACAAACCCTTTTAAGAGATGGCTATTGGAGGATGAGGCACATGATTGTTCAACCTCATATACTTTGCAAGAATCCTGAAATTGGCTAGCATTCAATTAATGTTTCTTGAATTGAGTTCTAAAGGAGAAATAAAGGCAGTTTTGCAGAGAGATTGAGAATATACATGTTGTTTTGATTATTGCATTAGTGGCTGACATCTTGATGTTACTAATACCCAGTTTTTGATAACAGTTAAGTCATTAGAGACACAGAAAACAAAATGTAATTCTACAGTGAAAGTAACAGTGACTTACAAAATAAACATGACTGTACTGCAGTTATTGGACCTATCATAGTTATGACATCCACCGGAATAAATTAGTTCTATACTCGATTGACACCTGTTCTCAGGCAGCATCTTTTTTTTCCTGGAGATAGCTGGTGTAATTACAGATACTGTTTTTAGTGTACAGTGTCAGAACACGATTTGATTGATGTAACTGACACGACATCACCTTTGGAACTAAATAGACAATCTCAGATTTAAGATGACCGCATATTTATCTCTCTTCTGTTTTAGCTGCATATTTTATTAACTCTAGTTATGAATACATTTAAGGAATGTGAAGAAAAATGGAAAATATTGTATTAGAAAATCTCATTTAAGAGAAGCAAACACTTTTGTACTAGTGATTTTCAAGCATTAGCTATTTTCTGGTAAAAAATTATATAATAAAATATACAGATATTCTTCCTTCTTACTGTTCTGCAGTCTTGATCCTCTTCATTTTTATTTTCATTGCACTTAGAGACTTAAGAAGTACTATACACTTTACTTATATGTATGGTTTATTGTCAGTCTCTATCTAGTGGAATGTGAGCTCTTTGAAGGTAGGAATTTTGTTAACTGATAAATACAGATAATCTAAAATGATGCTTGGCATAGAGAAGGTCCTTAATAAATATTTGTTGAATAAATGAGTGACTGATATATAAATGAATAAAACCAAAGTATATAGCATCAGTGTTTCTTTGTTAACTCTGGTTTAAAATTTATCTCAGAATCTCCGTATGGTCATTTATGCCCTGTAGCTTATTCTACAATCGTTTTATTAACTATAATTGATAACTTTAAACATAATTTATTATATTAAAGGTTACTGAGGCATAAAGCAGCATGGGGAATTTCCCATGGTCTGGTTAGGATGTAATCACTAGTGATTATGTTAATTGTGTCATCATCCTAACGATTTTATAAAATTTGTGAAATGATAACATTGACATCTGTCACCAATTCTCTACAGAAATGCTGAAGATGAACCAGACAGTATGTATTAAAAGCTTGAGCCTTTCAGGAACATAATCAAGAACTAATTCTGAAAGATTGGCATTACAGTGGCTGAGCATGGATTATCAACCACTGTAAAAATGTAGGCAATGAGTACTAATGGTTGGCTTGTGAAATGGAGTCTTATTTTTGCCTTCTAAAGATCCGTGACTTGGAATTCTTTTCTCCTTCTCAGATATTTAACTGAGTTTTTAATTCTAATTCCAATTCTCATTTCTAATTTTGTTTTTAAAAAATTCACATTGGCAACTGTGAATACTTTGAAGTACTGAATGAAAAAAAGCTTCTAGAATAGAGCATGAAAGGATCCTGGGGCTATTTATTTGCAGCTAAAGATGTTGTTTTAAATGAAATATTGGCCAGATAGTCATGAAAAATATGAACCAATGCACTCACTCCCAGGAACTCTAAAAGCACTCACTAATTACACACTATTTCTCAGGGAAAATATGTGATTTCCTTAGACTGCAGAGTTGTGCTAGTTTGCTTGATTATTTGAAAAATCTTTGCTTTTTAGAAGAAGATAAAAATAAACTATGGTTCTTTCTTCATGGCAATAAAACAAATAGCTAAGCAATGAAGTATTTAGACAAGTGTCATTAAAATTATATTATTAATAAACCAGAGAACAGAGTTAACTGGATTCAACAAAAAAAGAATTGGATATGGGTAAAAAAAAATTTGTGTGTACTGACATGCTCACTTTTCTTTTTGACCATATGCCAGTAATGATAAAGAAAATAAATGAGCAAGGGAAGAAAGAATATATTTGATACAGTTGAAGACTGGCCACCTTGAAATAACTCTCAGAAAAGGGATGAAGAAAATGAGGGTGTTCTAGACATCCTAAGTTTATTGCCAGCATATTTTACCCCATGCTTATATTTTAATTCCCTTGATCTTAAAAATAACCCTGTGAAATCAGTATGATTATCCTCTGCATTTTCTATATGAGAATGGGATGCTCAGAGAGGTAAGAAATTGAAGTAAACTCATGTAGTTAGAATCTATGACCCAAGTCCAAATTTTTGGATTGTAAAGCCCATGTGTTTTCTGCTCTATTGTGCAATAGCTCCTCATTTCAAGCATGTGGGGGTAATATAATAATTTTAGATCTCCTAAGAGATTAGCCCCTCTTCCCATGATTCCAGAACTCACATGTTCTCAGATTTCATGATCATTTTTGCCTTTAGTGGGCTGCATACTTGGCTTATTGTGGCAGTTGTGATTATTTTACTGATTTGAGCTTAAATATGGACTTACATTTAAAGATTTAGGAGCTTAATAACTTTAGTGGGGAAAGAAGCTTTGGGTTGAACTAATTAAACATCATGAGTGAACCAGATTAGGTGTACATTGGCTAATATTTCATTGAGGTACATAAACATACTATATGAAGTGTTAATAATATGTGGGTATAATTACAGTGTGATTCTTTTCTTAAATACTAACCCATCATCTCTAGGGGTATTTGCAAGATAAGACTCTTTGATCTCTGAGTAACTAGATAAGTAAAATTGCCTACATAATCTCAATCTTGCCATCCAAGTTTGCCTCCAAATCCTCTGGCTTCCTAACCCATATTAGCCTAGCTGTTTTTCTGTCCTGGTGCTCAGAGGTTTTTTCCTTACTGACAAGGCCTTGGCATGTCAGATTCTACCTCACAGTATAATACTCCAATGTAATTGACTGTGATGTTAGGTAAGGGAAGGATTTCATTCCTTGACCAGAAGACTTTGTTCCTTACCTGAAACCTGAAATAGATCTGGCATACATGTCACCTTAGCTCATAGGCTTACCACATAATCTGCAGTCCAAAGGGCCCTTTTGAGGGGACACTATTAATAATTATACCAGGAAAATAGGTGTAAGCAGGCACTATTACAAGCCAACCAGCGCACCCCATTAATGAAGGACTGCTGAGTGAATAAATGACTAAAATGCCCTTCCTTCATTCCCTGTTAATGTCCTGTGTTGAAGTTCAGGAATTTCAAACAAGTCTAGCTCTGGGTCCTGAGAATGTTTGGCTCATCCAGAATCTCATCAGTTTAAACACTTTGCATCTTCTTCCAAGTAGAGAACAATGGCAAGATCAAAATATTATGGCTCCAACCGTATACAGTTTCCTAAAATGGGGGATTCTAGTACTTACGTAGAACACAGATTTAAAAGATCATGGTTTCGAACACTTTCTATCCTTGGAACCTGTGTAGAGGTTTCTCCATGACTTTGAAGAAAAGGTTGATGGCATTTTGCTATGAAACACGCAACAAGGTCTATCCTTCAGATAAGCTCCTGCATCTTTGTGAGAGATGATTTTTCTAAGCTTGTGTATTTTTTTGTAGTATGTATAATTCAGTGATAAAAGGCAAAAGGTCAACAATGAATGTGAAGCTCCAGCCTCACAATCTATTCAGATATGAATGTCTTTAGACTAGACATTTACAATGCTCTCCTATTGCCTCTGATTGGAAGCCATGATGGGATTGTATTTTTATGCAAATAAAGACATTAACTTTGGAAAAGATCTGTAGTGAATCCTTTCTGGGGTCCCAAGAAGTCTGCTGAATTCAAATGGATTTGGATGCTATAAATGATACTAATGTGAGAGAAGAAAGACTTATATTCAGGAGAATAGCTCTAAGATGATCAACTTGGCGTAAAACACCACCACCACTTTTCATGTCATTTATAGAATGTTAACTTTGCTGAATTTCTGCATCCAATTGAGAATTAATCACCTCTTTGAAGCAAAAGTTTCACCAAAAAAATATACCACCTTCATGAGGGATAAAGTGTTTGATTTTAAAATAGCTCTCAGTGTTTTTTAACAGGAGGTTGACCTTTAGGTAGTTTTCGATTATTGTACTCTCATGTAGTGTTAACAGCCTCTGTCTATACATAAACAGAAATATTCTTGGCCATTAAATTCTGCATTTTCTAAAGCATGAGATATATTGAGTATCTGATCTCTTTTAAAAATCAAAGTCCAAATGGAAAGTTGACTATTAAGCAGTTTTGTGTGTGGTATTACTAGTGAGTTATTAAGAAAGGGCATATTGTAATGTGCTTTGAGGGCAGGCTCATTTCTTACTAATGTACATTTGAGAGCTGACCCATAACAGCTCTTGTATATAAGAAGGATTAAGCATCAGAGGCTACTGTGTTATTAAATACATAATTTTAATCATTTTTCTCAAGCATTTTAAGTGATGTGATTGAAATACAAATTAGAAGATTCTAAATTCAATCCTATACTTGAGACTGTGGATGTATATACTTAATATTGAATATTTGGAAACAATGGGAAAGACCTAAAAGAAATGGGGCATATGTTGAAAGATAGGAAAATGAGAAAATATTATATTATTTCAAGGAAGAAAGAATAGCCACTTAAAGTACATTAATTAGTAATAGTTTCCCTGGGGGTGAGGTGGAGGGAGTAGATGTTGCTTACACTAGCAAATACTTTGATAGTGGACTAGAATGAGCTTGTGGAGTGAGTGTGCTGAGGTGAGGTAGAAGAAAAAATTAAAAAATGACTCTAAATTTTGCAATTTGGGTGAGTAAGAAGATGATCCTTCTGTGAAAAGACATAGGAAAAGAGAGTTGTGGAGTTGCCCTGAGTCTAGGTTTGCACAGTGATGGAAGTCAAATGACATTATTTTTGAAAGACTATTTTAGAGTGATTTTAAAGTAGAATATTAAAGAAAGGGTATGGTAGGAACAGAGAATATTCCAAATGCAAAGGCTTTTAGAAGGGACAAAGTGTGGTCATGTACAACCACAGAAAGGGGGTTTTACTTTGCTTTCTAGAGAACATTGATCAGGGTTATGCTTAAAATGGTCCCCAAAGAAAAGTATACATTAATATGCACATTTTAAATTGCATCACATCTTGAGGACAAATTGGATGTTTTAAAATATATTGTATCTTACGCAGTAATTACATTTGTATTAATTGACTTCTTTTGGTTCTGCTCAGTGGTGATAAAGAAGGAGAAATCCCTCTTTTTGTCACTTTGTGGGATGGTGTCTTAGTCTGTTTGGGCTGCTATAGCAAATTACTATAGGCTCTGTGGTTTAAACAACAAACATTTATTTCTCATAGTTCTGGAGGCTGAGAAATCTAAGATCAAGGGGCTGGCATGTCCAGTGTCTGGTGAAGACTTGCTTCCTGGCTTTAGATAGCTCTCTTCTCATTACAAGCTCACATGGCAGAGTAGAGACCTAAGCAGTTCTCTGGCCTCTTCTTTTAAACTAAGCTGATTCATGAATTCTCCACCTTCATGACCTAATTAGCTCTGTAAAGCTCCATCTTCTGATACCATCAACATTGGGATTAGGATCTCAACATAGGAATTTTGAAAATGTTAGTCACTCAGTCGTGTCCAACTCTGCGATCCCATGGACTGTAGCCCACCAGGCTCCTCTGTCCATGGAATTCTCTAGGCAAGAATATTGGAGTGGGTGCCATCCCCTTCTCCAGGGCATCTTCCCAACCCAAGTATCAAACCAGGGTCTCCTTCGTTGCAGGCAGATTCTTTACTGTCTGAGCCACAAGGGAAGCCTAATGAATTTTGAAGACACATTTAGTCCATTGTAGATAGGTACATAACTCTTTGACTGACACTAACAGTAGACTCTCATTTTTATGTATAGAAATAATAAGATAAGGAAAATAAAACTTGGTTTCTTAATCTTGACCAGAGTTAAGCAACTAGTATATGGGAGAGTTGGGATTCAAATCCAGGAGGCTTACCTTTAAAACTAAAAGAAAAGAGAAAGAAAAAGAAATCAAGAGAATATGACATGATAATTCACACAAGAATTCTGGGAAGCCTTACAAGTCTTACTGAAATAAAACTCCTTTTACATGATTATGTATTATAACAAAACTACATGATTATGTTACATTGAACAAGCACCTTCCAGGGAGATGGCTAATTCCTACCAGAAATTTATGCCACTGTCTTGTCAAGAGGTTTCTCATTCCAACACACAGCAAATAACCAGAGATGTACACTGCTCTACTTGGGTGGTCATTCAAAATCAACAGTATCTTCTGTGCATCCTGACTTGTAAACTCAGTTCAGTAACTGCTTCCTCAAGAATAAAAGGACATTTACTAGATTGAGTGGTATGATGAACACTATTAAAGTCTCTGGAGAAACAGGAGCTTTCCTCTTGAAACATTCAGTTCAGTTCACTCAGTCGTGTAAGACTCTTTGTGACCCCATGAATCGCAGCATGCCAGGCATCCCTGTCCATCGCTAACTCCCGGAGTTCACTCAGACTCACGTCCATCGAGTCAGTGATGCCATCCAGCCATCTCATCCTCTGTCGTCCCCTTCTCCTCCTGCCCCCCAATCCCTCCCAGCATCAGAGTCTTTTCCAATGAGTCAACTCTTCGCATGAAGTGGCCAAAGTCCTGGAGCTTCAGCTTTAGCATCATTCCTACCAAAGAAATCCCAGGGCTGATCTCCTTCAGAATGGACTGGTTGGATCTCCTTGCACTCCAAGGGACTCTCAAGAGTCTTCTCCAACACCACAGTTCAAAAGCATCAATTCTTCAGCGCTCAGCCTTCTTCACAGTTCAACTCTCACATCCATACTTGACCACAGGAAAAACCACAGCCTTGACTAGACGGACCTTAGTCGGCAAAGTAATGTCTCTGCTTTTGAATATACTATCTAGGTTGGTCATAACTTTTCTTCCAAGGAGTAAGCGTCTTTTAATTTCATAGCTGCAGTCACCATCTGCAGTGATTTTGGAACCCAGAAAAATAAAGTTGACACTGTTTCCACTGTTTCCCCATCTATTTCCCATGAAGTGATGGGACTGGATGCTATGATCTTCATTTTCTGAATGTTGAGCTTTAAGCCAACTTTTTCACTCTCCTCTTCACTTTCATCAAGAGGCTCTTTAGTTCCTCTTCACTTTCTGCCATAAGGGTGGTGTCATCTGCATATCTGAGGTTATTGATATTTCTCCCAGCAATCTTGATTCCAGCTTGTGTTTCTTCCAATCCAGCGTTTCTCATGATGTACTCTGCCTATAAGTTAAATAAGCAGGGTGACAATATACAGCCTTGACGTACTCCTTTTCCTATTTGGAACCAGTCTGTTGTTCCATGTCCAGTTCTAACTGTTGCTTCCTGACCTGAATACAGATTTCTCAAGAGGCAGGTCAGGTGGTCTGGCATTCCCATCTCTTTCAGAATTTTCTACAGTTTATTGTGATCCACACAGTCAAAGGCTTTGGCATAGTCAATAAAGCAGAAATAGATGTTTTTCTGGAACTCTCTTGCTAAAACTGTTAGTCTTTGTTATTATGTTCTTTAAGATAACTGTTTCAGAGAGTAGGAATTCATATTTGTACTAATACGGTTTCTACTATTCATGCACTGTTCACATATATAAGTAAACTTATTTCATAAAGTAAATAAAGAAATTCACCCTTAGGAAATTAAAATAGTATACCATATTCTAGAAGAGACAACTTTAATAAAAAGCTCATCATCTGTAATGTGATTTAATAAGTTATCTTGAGAAGATAAAGATTATTTCTAAACATTGATGCTAGTATTTCCCATGGAGTTGTTTATAAAGCTTGGTTTGTTATATAGTAGACAAGAAATAGGTGACACCACAAAAAGAAATTCCATTTAGTGTCAGACTAATTTGGGATTCACTTATGGTTTAAATGGGCTTCCCTTGTGGCTCAGCTGGTAAAGAATCTGCCCACAATGCTGGAGACCTGGGTTTGATCCCTGGGTTGGGAAGATCCCCTGGAGAAGGGAAAGGCTACCCACTCAGTATTCTGGCCTGGAGAATTCCATGGACCGTATAGTCCATGGGGTTGCAAAGAGTTGGACACGACTGAGCGACGTTCACTTCACTTCACTTCAGACAAGAAGGAGAACCTGTTATAAATAAATGTTTTTGTATTTTTCTGTATATTTACATATAGTACATACACACAACAGAAATTGGATATTGAATATTAAAAAGGTCAGTGTAGTGTCCAAGTCTGATAGGTTTGTGTTTTGTCTGCCTACAGAATTAAGTAGGAAATTGGGTACTTTTTAAAAAATTGATTGTTGTTGTGAAAATCTTAGGGATTGAAAGTCCAATAGGTTGTATTTGCATTATTGGTATTATTATTCTTCTGAGGAATGATAGGCTGACACCAACATAGTCCAGTGTCAACCAGTGTCGTGATGAAGGTCAGGAATGAGACCCAACCAGAGGCTCAGAGAAAGTCTGGTACTGCAAGCCCTAGGATTACAGAGAGCCCGGATTATAAATTATATCCATTTAATCTTTTTTCCCTGATTCTCTAAAGCTGCTTATGTGAACAGCTGATAACTCAAGCCTCCTTGTTTATGACAACTATTATATTAAGGGCAGAGTGACTCCAAATTTAATCTATTGACATTTCTATAAAAAATAACCTTGTCATATTCCCTCAGTAATGTTCCCGTATATCCTTTGGTTGTCTAAGTCTAAACCCTCAAATCTCATCAGCTTCTTTGTCTTATGACAGGGTACACACTCACAGCACACACACATTTATATAACCTCAAATGTTTTTTTTTTTTTATTATTACTGGATTTCTTTACTTTATGCAGAGTATTAAAAGAGAAGAATAGTATATTCACTGATTTTATGATGGTAGATTTGTGTGCCATCATAAAAGTGCATAAGAAAAATTAATTTGTTAAAAGGTTTTCTAGCATCTTCAAAGAAGCTCTGTTAAGGTACAGAGGTGCTTTAAGCATAATCTTTTACCTCGAGGAATTTAGGGTGATATATGTAAGAGGCTGATTACAGCTTACTTCTCACTGTATAAACTGGAGTAAAGTAAATTTATTCTTCAAATATATTACTTACTACTTTTATCATTAGTTGGGTGTGCTTTGTTAAGCGGGATTAGAGTAACATTGTATCACAGTGACCTGTCACACCCAGAATAACAATTCCACGTGGCATACCGTCATACTTAGGAAACTGAAGCATAGCCGCAATATTGTATATATATTACATACTGAAATTCTTATCTTCTGAAATTCATATCATTTTAAATTCTTACGCCGTGAAAATCTGATCTTCTATCTGTTAGCAAAGTTTATTCATTTTAAGCAGCTATGTTCTCTTGTCAGGCAGGCATTCTACATTATGCATAGGTATTTTGTCTTAAATGCAACTTCAACTTAACAAGCCAAATTCTGAGAATGAAAAGATGAGTGATCAGGTATGCTTTTGGGTATGCTTTGTTCTTTTTCTATTTTTTTTTTTTTACAACTTCTAGTTCTTAAAGTAGCTATGAATATTCAGTCTTCATATTCTTCTAATATATGCATTTTCCTATTGCTTTCCTTGGAATGTCAAATATTATTTTAGAGTCAAGCTCCCCAAAGCTAAATTAAACTTATGTTATCTAATGATTGGCTGAGATGTTACAACAAAGAAAGAGATAGGTAGAGATAGGTAGATTATTTCTGTTTCACATAATAGCCCAGAGCTAAAGAATTTGGGCTGGAGCGGCAGCTGTGTCACCCTTACCTAAAACTGCAGTGGTGACCTCTGTGGTGGCGTCTCCAGCTCTTGAGAAGGAGGGAAAAGAAAGTTCTGGCAGAAATTATTAAGGACATGACTGGAAATTATATCTAACACTTCTTTTCTTAGCCTATTGATTTAAATTTAGCTGCATCACCATACTTTAGTGCAAGAAAGATTAGAAATTATAGTCTTCAGATGTATGGCCATATATGAGCAGCTGAAAATCTGGGGACTCGCTCACTCTGAGGAAGAAGGGAGCACAGTTTGGTGACTTCTCCATGGTCTACCTCTCTGCCTCCCGTGTTTCTCTGCTTATTCATGCATACCTGTCTCAATGTGTACCCTTGGTGACTCTTCTTCCCTACATAGAACAGGTACCCTTTCTATGAGAGAGAGGCACCCATACCACATCTACATCAAGGTCTAGGATCGCTGAGTGGTGCCTGTCCTCTTCGCTGGGTTTTGTTGCAGCTCTTCCAGGTTAACTAATATATAAAATAAAAGGCAAGATATCATCCATCCTGTAACCATACCTGATGTACAATGGTGGAGTAGCAATAGGAAAATACATTCTGTATTCTAGAGGGAGAGTGGGAATACACAGCAGTTAGTAGTAGCATAGTTATCAAATCCTATTGAATAGAAATTGTGAGGTCTCTCCTCTAGTAGGAGGGTGAGTTCCTTGGGGGACCCATCTTGCTGCCTCTGCCCATAGAGTTGCTCCTTTTGGCTATGACCTCTGGGGAGTTCTTCCCTTCTTTGGGCAACTTTGAAGAAGGTGTTGGACAGCGTGTTTTCCTGGGCACTGCATATAATGTTTTGGTTACATAAGTCTACTCTCAGTAATAATTTGTATGTTTATTAGGGTGGTGGTATGCCATAGAGACCTGAAAATGCAGTGGCATAAATAAGACAAAAGTTGATTTCTCTCACATGACAGTTTGGAGGTGAGTGGTCCCAGAACTGGGGGGCGTCTGTACTGTCCTCAACGTATATGGCTTCCATGGTTGTCCCCGTCATTGTCACATCCTATATAGTGGGAGGGATTCAGAGCAGACCATATCTAGGACAAGTGTCTTTTTAAGAAGACAATCTAGAAGTCAAGTACATCACTTCCTTCACATCCCATTGGGCCATAGTTGGTTGTTAGCAACACCAAACTGTCTCAGAGATAGAATCTGGAGCTGGGGAGCCATGTACCCAGATATAGCACTGGGATTTTCATTACCAAGAGGAAGACTAGCTACTAGAGAAAAAGAGTGGGTGTCTTTCATTCCTATTTGTTCTCAGTAGGGCCATTCTCCATCCAAGAAGAGAAAGGGCAAGGAAACTCAAAAGAAGAAAGAAAAAAAAACAAAAAACCCATAAAGCAAACCAAACAAAAACCCCCAGAACTTGATATTTCCTTTGCAAGCAGAATTTTAGGATACAATTTTTTCAGTAATTTCTTTGATTCTCTAGTTTAGTTCTTTCCCTGGGCACAATAGCTGAAAGATCATGAGCTCTTTACATTGTAACTTTATTTTGGACGAATCAACAGTAGCCTTGTCATTTCTGTTAAGACATTGGTCTTTTACAAATGATTTGTTCCACCAAGAGTTGTGACCAGAATGGCTTCCTGTCTACGTTCTATATCAGGGTTTTCCAGAGAAACAGAGGTAACAGAAATTTCTGTATCACATTTATCCAGACTCATCAAGTTTGAACAGTTCACTGCATTTGTTCCATTGTTCTCTTTCTCTCTCTCTCCATATATACACACATACATGTATGTATATATATGTGTGTATATATATATATATATATATATACGGGCTTCTCTGGTGCCTCAGCTGTAAAGAATCTGCCTGCAATGCAGGAGACTGGGGTTCGATTCCTGGGTCAGGAAGATGCCCTGGAGGAGGTCATGGCAACCCACTCCAGTATTCCTGCCTAGAGAATCCCATGGAGAGAGGAGCCTGGCAGGCTGCAGTCTATAGGGTCTTATAGAGTTGGACATGACTAAAGCAACTAAGCAGAAGCAGCAGCATACACACACAGAGTTTTTCTGTTTTTTCCCCAGAAAAAGTATATTACATACACCATACTTCTTTATCTCTTAATACTCTAGTTTTCTTAAATCAAGAATATTTTTACATAATCATTTAAGGTTATCAAATTCACAGAATTTAACATGATGCAATACTTTAATATATCATTCATATTCCAACTCTGTTACTTATTCTTATAATACCCTTCACTGAAATTTCCCCCTTCCAGTCTGAGATTACACATTACGTCCGGTCTCCTTTCATTTAGGACAGTTCCTTAACTGTGTTTTGTCTTTCATGACATTGATGTTTTGAAGAATACGGTCTAGTTTCTTTGTCAAATGTTCTTAATTTTTGTATAATGTTTCCTCATGATTATATGGAGGATATACATTCCTGCCCTGAATACCACAAAAGTGATAACATGTCCTTCTCAGGTACCAGATTTGAAGTGGTACCTTCTGTCCCTCAAGGGGGATGTTAATGTGATTACCTGATCCAATTTTTGTTTGGCTTATTCACTGAATAGTTATTAAACAATTTTTGTCCCAATTAATAAGCTATATATGGGAAGCTTGTGTCTTGGTTTTTAGAATTTGTTGAGTATACAGAGCTATCTCTTGCGATGACAATGCTAGGCCTGCAGCACTGTGCCTTGGATCACCCCAAAGACACAGCAAGGAACATGTCTATTAAATATCTGTACAGTAAAGTGACTCAGTTAGGACACACACACACACACACATATATTCTTTTTATACTCTTCTCCATTATGGTTTATCACAGGATATTGAGTATAGTTCTCTGTGCTATACAGTAGTACCTTGTCATTTATCCATGCTATATATACTAGTTTCCATCTGCTAAACCCAAACTCCCAGTCCATCTCTCTCCCATTTCCCTTCCCCTTCGCCACTACCAGGCTATTCTCTATGAAGAACATTCCAGTCCTTATAAATTGAATTAGGTCAGCTTTATTAAACACTTACTGCATTGTCTTTATTCTTATTATTTGACTATTGACCAGTGGAAACTGCAATGAATGGCATCGTTTCCCAGAATAGAATTAAGAGCCACTGATTCAAATAGTTAGACAATAACCAACTTAATGTGAGATTTAAAAATCTAATTAGTTTAATTTATGAGGACCATTTTACTTTTATATTTTAAAACTTACAAGCATATTATATATTTCAAAATTATTTCAAGTTTTATAATTATTCTTTGGCTTATTGAGGTATAAATGTTGGTAAGTATTCTCAAATCTGTATTTTTATTACTCCTTTACTGACTTTTAAAATATTCATTAGAAGCACTAAAATGTACATTACTTTCTCCACATCAGCTTACACTTAAGAATAGTTTAAAGATTAGACTATGTTAATAGTAAACAGTTCTCAGAATATTAGAATTTTGCAGTAATGGTAACCACATACTTTATATTAATTTTACTCAGAAACTAGTATTAAGATGCAATGCTGTAAAACTTAATAAAAATTAAATCTGGTGAAGCAAATGAAAAGGAAATAGCAGATTCATTTTTCAGAGAGAAAAAAATAAAGTTCAAATAGTTTCACGTGGAATGAGTTGAACTCCTAAAGATTTTCATCTATGTACTCATAAACTGTCATACCTGCTTTAACATTCTTAAGATGATCAACAGTGCAATCACAAACTTAATAAACCATGACCACAAATTATTTTCCAAAGGAAAACAAGAATTTAAAAACTCATTTGGTTTATACATGTCTAGATGATTAGATGGTGTTTTTCCTACATACGTAACTGGTTGTTGAATTAATCAGTGGGCGAAAAAACCTAAAGTGATTTCTCTTACCACTTTTAAATAGATTAATTTTTGAAAATAATTTCTATTGTATTTATTTATCTAAAGTTAGATTTTAAATAAATCACATAGTTAAAAAAAAACCTCATAGAAATGAGGCCTAAATATAAGGTTTAATCTATTCCATTAAAAATGTCTGCATATTGTTACTCCAGGGCTACTATTGAAAGCTTCACAAGGTCATAAGTGACTCTGATATCTTGTTATCTTTTTTCTGTAACTTTTGCTTGTGGCTACTATATTCAGTGATAGCTCATGGTTTATTATGACATCTGAAGCTCCTGCCATCACAATAACATTCAAGGAAGCAGGAAGAAGAAAAAGAGAGGAAAGAGAAAATGCACCAAGAACCTCCCCCCTGTCAAGCTGAAAGTTCTGCATATTAATAATACCTCTGCTTATATGTCACTGGACAGATCTTAGTCAAAGACCATACCTACCTGCAAAGAACATTGGGAATAGGTGCTGTTCGCTGGGGTCAGTGTCATCTTGAATAAAAATCAAGTCTATTACCAAACAGATGGAGGAAGAGTGGCCACTGTGTAGGCAACCAACAGTCTTTGCCACGTGTATTTCAAAATATATGTCACATGTATTTCTGGCTACTAAGGTATTGAAAGTAATGAAAAAATACCGCAAGAGGTGTGATAAGGCTATTTGGAGGTTCCAATATTTGATGATTTTTAACTTATAAATGTGACAATTTTATATGGTTTATATGGCTAAACGCTAAATATTTCTGGTAAATTGTCAGGCCTAAGTTCTCTAAACTGGCTATAAAACATCTAAAGTACTAGAAGAAATAATTTAAAAACAAACAAAAACTTTTGTACTTAGAATTTCATTATCCTAAAAAAAAAAAATACCAAGTGGGCAGTAAAGAAGTGAGAATATGCATATTTGAACTAAAGCAGACTTGAAACTGCTATATCCCCTGAAGATGTCCAAAGGTGAGATTTAGATCTTTCATACCTAAGTGATGCTAGGGGTCAGGGGAGGCAACTGCGGACCAAGACTTGGCCTTGCCTGGAGCAGGAAGTTGGTTGGGAGACCACCTCATATAAAGCCAGGCCTCAGGTCTTATTTTCTGCTGTTCTCTTGTCACTGCTGCTCCTGCCACTAGAGCTTCCTCATTTCTCTATGAACAGGCAAATGAGGTTGCTATCATAGGGTCTCTGCATTGGCTGTTCCTTCTGCCTGGAATCTTCTTTTCCCAGGTGTCTATCTGGTTTGCTCTCTACCCTTCTTCTAAGTCTTGGATCAGTGCCACCTTGACCACCTTATTTAAAACTGCAAAGCCTACCCCATCTCACACACATCTCATTTCTACCTTGCTTTGTTTTCTGTTCCTATGGCATTTAACCCCTATGTATTATAGAAATTAGCTTTTAAAATGTCTACTTTCCTCTCAGACCTAATGTAAGAATGTAAACTCTACAAGGGAAAGTATTTCTTTTTGGTTCTTTGTTTGGTCCCAGGTGTCTAGAACAATGACATTGTATTAAGTCTCAATATATATTTGTTGAATAAGGACAGTTTATTATTTTTCCCACTAGTTATGAGAGTTGAGCTTTGTTCAATGAAATCTGAAAGTTATGTGAGTCCTTTCATTATTTAGTTTGCCCTTATTTTCTCAGGGGGTTGCTGATAGGAGGTCTATTTCCAGGACCGTTATACAAACATCTGGTCCACTCAGAAAACAAGTATTTTGGCTGATTTCTTTTTTTTTTTTTTAACCCACTAAAATACTTTTATTTGACTCCACAAATTTACTGATGTTGGTGTAGTCTTAAATTGGATTTGGGGTTCTTTTATTATATATCCCATAATGGACAGCAGTATAGTGTTCTATTTTTCTATGGACTTTATAGCCATGTCAGAGAGCAATAAAGTAGTTTCATTTTGAGTTTGAAACCAACCTACTCACTCTTTAAGTCTGATGGAAATGTATTGCTTCAGTTTTTTCAAACTGTGACATTAAACACAAAATGAAACAAAAACTCAACTACTCAGATAAATAAACTTGTGAGCTGCTATTAATTTTTATGTGCTGTCCATGGAGGAGCGACAGATAATTTCTTAGTAGCTCTCTATCACTAACCCAGCATACAAAGATTCACTGGAGATAATGTTAAATATTACAGCATAGTCTGAGAATAGGACTATTGCCCATCCAGACAAAAAAGCAAACAGTGCCACATACCCAGTTTCTGAAAGTCATCCTGGATTTGCAGCACTGAAAGCCTGTCCCTCTTTATAGTTAACAAGTGTACTATTTAAAGTGATACCCCCCACACCTCAACATGATATAAAATATTAAGTACTTTTTACTATAGTTCTTCTGAATATGGTTTTGGAAATTATCTTGGGCTGAGTCCAGAGAGGAGAGTAGGGATGGGAGAAGGCAAAATGAGTTTCATGCCCACTATTTATTCACCTGTCTTTGAAATATTAGACATCTATAAGTGCTTTCATTTGAACAAAGTATTATTGCACTCAAGAGTTGACCTGAGTAATAACCTTTATCAAAAAATACCGAGATCACATTGTCTGCTAGTCCTATCTACTTTTTTAACTTAATATCACAGCACAATCTGTTGGAATAGCACAGAATGTCTTTAAAATGCTAGTTGCCATGCTTAATTTTTTCAGTAAATATTGGTTTATTGTTTTTCTTAAAACAATACACACCTGTGTATGATGTATTTTTGATACTCTCATAAAGCTTGCATATATAAATAAACCTTTACTACACAGAAGTATATGTTCTATATTTTTCTGGTTTTGGAGATTACCAAGGTATAAACAAAATAGTCTAATTTCACAAGCCAGCTGGCATATTTCATTTCCTTAGTGAATAAACCAGTAATTCTTTGCAAGACCTTAACTTTACGTAAACACAGATTGTGTGTTAAATATGCAATGAAAGAGACTTTAATTATAGCGTTAAAATCTTGCATACTTATAAACGTAAGTATTTTACTCACAAGCTTGTATTTGTTTTTATATAATGAAATTTCACAGAGAAATTGGTGTTCAGATTATGATCTAAGCACATTTCTAAGCATTTGTTAAATCCTTGAGTGACACATTGGATAACATAGTGAAAATTGACTGTAATTTCTCACATCTAATGATGGTTAATAGCTCAGAAAACAAGCTCAGAATTCACACTCTCATAATGGGGATGTGCCACTGTCAAATCACTTAGATATAATTATGATTTTGTAATCATAATGACTAAGTGTGTGTAATTAACAAAACAACTTAGAGTGATATGAGAAGAAAATGCTGTGAAAATGTACATGAGTGTTAAAAACAGAATGTGTGATATCAGTTAATTCTTATCTGAAAGCTGTATAATATGTATGTCTTTTGATTCTAGAGAAAAATATCTAAAAAACCAAAAACAAAACAACCAAAACCCAAACCCAGTCCGATGCACATAGTAAAATATTGTGGATGGATGTCTCTTGCAGTTAAATTCATGTCCTTGGAGTATATAATTTGTTTTAAAGTATTTCACAAAGCTGCAGTGAGGTACTAAAAATGTGTTGAGCTTTAGATTTTCCTATTAACACTGGATGCTAATTTATGAGTTTCATTTTTGCAACTGTTGTTGAACCCATGTTGGGTACCAGTGAAGAGAAGAGGAAGAAAGGAAAGATGAATTGAATGAAAATAACCCTGAAGTATAACACTTGAGATTTGACCAAACATTAATAAAATCTGGTATTATCTGCCCCTCCGAAAGAAACAGGAATATGAGATGGTAAAGGATTGGGTTTGGTTTGCTAATGGTCTTTATCATCCAGTTGTTGTTCAGTCGCTAAGTTGTGTCTGACTCTTTGCAACCTCATGAACTGCAGCATGCCAGGTTTCCCTGTCCTTCACTGTCTCCCAGAGTTTTCTCAAACTTATGCCCATTGAGTCAATGATGCCATCCAACCATCTCATCTTCTCTTGTCCTCAATCTTTCTCAGCATCAGGGTCTTTTCTAATGAGTCAGCTCTTTGCATCAGGTGGTCAAAGTATTGGGACTTCATCTTCAGCACCAGTCCTTCCAATGAATATTCAGGGTTGATTTCCTTTAGGATTGATTGCTTTGATCTCCTTGCTATCTAAGTGACTCTCAAGAGTCTTCTCCAACACCACAGTTTGAAAGCATCAATTCTTCAGTGCTCAGCCTTCTTTATGGTCCAACTCTCACACCCGTACATGACTACTGGAAAAAACATAGCTTTGACTATACAGACTTTTGTTGGTAAAGTAATGTCTCTGCTTTTTTATGCACTGTTTAGATTTGTCATAGCTTTTCTTCCAAGGAGCAAACATTTTTTAATTTTGTGGCTGCAGTCATCATCTGCAGTGATTTTGGAGTCCAAGAAAATGAAATCTGACACTGTTTCCACTTTCCCCCCCTTTATTTGCCATGAAGTGATGGGACCTGATGCCGTGATGTCATGAATGTTGAGATTTCAGGCAGTTTTTTCACTCTCCTCTTTTACCTTCATCAAGAGGCTCTTTAGTTCCTCTTCACTTTCTGCCATTAAAGTGGTGTCATCTGCATATCTAATTACAGCTTGTGAATCATCAAGCTTGACATATTCCTTTCCCAATTTGAACCAGTCCATTGTTGTCCAGTTCTTACTGTTGCTTAAATCAGTTACCTGATTTTAATTGTCATTGAACTTTAGTCTGCTCCTTCCACTCACTTTTTCTTACTATTAATTTTTATGTATATGATATTTGAATTTCTAAGTTAATGTATCTGTATTTCTGTTGCTGTTGTTTAGTCATGAAGTTGTGTTCGACTCTTAGTGACCTGTCCCTTTAGGAAACAAAATCCTAAAAGTCAGAGGAAAGGTATGTTTTTCTTATTCTGATTTCTTAAAAAATCCCGTAGAAGATGATTAATACACATTTGGTAAATCTTTTTAAAAAATTTCTACCTAAACCAGATTCTTTCTGTTCTCCAAAAAGGCAATAAATGAAACTCTTTGTAGAGTACTTTGTTTTCCAAAGTGCTTAGATATTTATGCTATTTAAAATTCATTAACAAGTTAGAAAACTTTTCAAACAGTAGGATTAACCTTCCACTTGAAGAATCAAGACACATTATTATGTATTTCCCCCTTTGCCCAATAGGATATTTAGCATAACACATACTTCAGAAAATATTTTCTCATCATTACCATCTCAGAATTCTTCTTACTTCTTTCCTTAGAATTCTTGCTGTTAGATGTTGGTAATACAACGAGCAATTTACTGTCCATACATCTGACAAAGATATTCCTCTTAAGGAGAGAACTGTCCCTGCTTGAGAACAGAGTTCCCTAAGAAGCTTGGGGAAGAGAATGACCCTCTGAAATCTTAAGGGTCAAATGGGAAACCACATTCATGTGCCAGGAGGTGAGGGAATAATCAAATGCTGGCTCAAGATGGTACAGTCAAGTGATATAATATTGGGATAATATAGACTCATAGATCAATGGAGCAAAATAGAGAGCCCAGAAATAATGACATATATATGACCATGCATATATAGTCAATTAATTTTTGACAAAGACACCAAGAGTAGATGATGGAGAAATTGTAATTTCTTTAACAAATGGTTTGGGAAAACTGGATAGCCACATGCAAAAGAATAAAATGGAGTCCCTGTTTTATACCATACACAAAAAATCAACTTATAACAGATTAGTGACTTGAAAGTAAGACCTGAAACTGTAAAATTCCTAGGAGAAAAACAGATTTAGTTCCTTGATATTGATTTTAGCAGTCATTTTTTGGATTTGACACTGAGAGCAAAGGCAGTAAAACCAAGAATAAACACATGGGACTGAATCAAACTGAAAATTCTGCAAAGCCAAAGAACCAACAA
Source organism: Aepyceros melampus (assembly GCA_006408695.1). Lineage (NCBI taxonomy): Eukaryota > Metazoa > Chordata > Mammalia > Artiodactyla > Bovidae > Aepyceros > Aepyceros melampus. The sequence continues at coordinate 267,056 of SJXQ01010725.1, forward strand.
AATGAAAAGACAATCTATGGAATGGAAGAAAATATTTGCAAACCATACATGAGATCAGGGGTTGATAACAAAATATATTGGTATAACTCAACAGCAAAATAAGCACTAAGTTTAAAAATTGGGCTAAGGATCTGAATAGGCATTATCCCAAAGAAAACATAAATGGCCAATAGGTACAGGGAAAGCTGTTCAACATCACTAACCAAGGAAATACAAATTAGACCTCAATTTATCACTTCACACCTGTTGGGACATCTATTATCAAAAAAACAAGAGATAGGAAATGCTCTTGAAAATGTGGAGAGAAGGGATCCCTCCTACACTGTTGGTGGGAGTGTAAACTGATACAGTCTCTAAGGAAAACAATATGTATGTTCCTCAAGAAATTAAGGATAGAACTACCATATGGTCTAGCAATCCCACTTCTGGATGTATATTCAAAGAAAATGAAAGCATGGTACCAAAGAGATATCTATACATTCATTGAATTCAGTGTAGTATTATTCATAGTAGCCAAGATATGGAAACAATTTAAGTGTCCATCCATGGAAAAGTGGATAAAGAAGATATGATGTGCGCGTGTGTGCGCATGTGCGTGCGCGCGCACGGACACACACACACACACACACACACACAATGAGATATTCAGCCATGATAAAAAAGGAAATCCTGCCATTTGAGATAATAGACCTTGAGGGCATTATGTGAGCCATATAGAGAAAGACAAATGGTATCACTTGTATATGAATTCTTAGGAAAAAATTCAATATTTAGAAACAAAGTAGAATAGTGGCTGTCAGGGGTTAAGAGTTAGAAGAAATGGGGAGAGATTGGTAAAAGCGTATAAATATTTCACTTATAAGATGATTAAGTTCTCAGGATTTGATGTATAGCATAATGACCGTAGTTGATAATACTGTTGTATAGTTGAAATTTGCTAATCAGTCTCAAAAAAAGTAATTGGATGACACTATTTCATTCCTTTTTAGGTATGAGTGATGGGGGAAAATCTTTTCACAAGGTTAACTCATCACATTGTATACACTTTATATTGCAAGTTTTTTTTTTTTTTTTAACAATTATGTACAATAAAGAGGGTGGAAAACTTACAAATAAATGGCAGAGTCAAAGGATTATAGAGTGTTGGCTGCCCATTTCTCTGATGGGGCTAGGCTCTTCATTCTTGGTTTAGAGGGCAGTTGGTGGGGGCTCATCTTTGTATCTCTTTTAGGTAACTCTTAATTTGTGAAGAAAAAACTGAGATTATATCACATGTTGGCATCCAAACAGTTTTATCTAAATCCAATTCCAAAAAGCTTCAACTTACTGTACTCCCAGATTGTGGTAATGATAATGTCACATTCTATTTCTGACATTGTAGTGAATTTTTAATCTTTTGTGAAATTCTGTGGCATTTGGAGAAAAGCTCAGAAAGGATTTTGTGGGGAATGGAAGTTTAAAATGTATGATTAAATAATTGCATGAGTCTATTTAAATAAAACCAGTGGGCATGTGTATGTATCTGTGCATAGAGATACAGAGAGGAGGAAAAATTATTGCTTAAAGGACAGATACTCAAATGTAAAGGCTTGTTTCTCTGGATGTGGCCTTATTCTGAGTGTGAGAAATTTTAAATATTTTTCTTCTCTATTTGTTATAATTGTATTTCTTGGAAATGAGATGGTGGCATGTCTTCCTTCTACTAATATCTGGATAAGATTGCTTAGAGCTTCCCGTTCCATACAATGTGTATTTCAAAGATCTCTTGAGGGGTTTATACTATGCTCACATCTGATGTGAAACTATTTCCTCAGAATTAATCCGGGAATTGAATCACCCTTCTTTGCTTGCTCCTTTTACTCTACCATGTGGAATCCTAAATATGAACCTTCAGCACAGTATTCATAAAAGCTATTGTCTTAGGGCAGATGTATATGATAGACTCTACTGATAATCTACAGTGGGTTATGGACAGATTTATTCTACAGAAGTGCCATTTCAAATTAGGAATTTTTTTTTTTTCATCCTCTGTAACCTGAGGTTTTTTTCATCAGTGGTATCACCACTCATAGATTCTGGCCATACACCATCTTGACTGCCTCTCTCTTTCCCCTCCAGTTCTTCTCTCCAACTGTTTTTGTCCCTGTATAGCACAGGTAACTCCAAACTCTTCTTACTGTATTTTTTTTTTTTTTTTGTAAAGCAAAATACTTTTTCTCAGCTTCTAATCACAAAACTCATTAAGGTATTCAAAACAAAAAGACTTCCTTTGGAAAGAACTACCAGAAATTGTGATCCAAAAATAGCACTTTCCCCTACTAATACTCCTTTCATAAGAAGAATAATGATTAAGATGGTTTTATTATTTTCTACCAGTCTCTCTCCTTCCTCTAGAAGGTAGATGATAGAATATAAGCAGGCTCTTAATTTTATTTGTATCAAGAAGTCCAAGGTCAATGGCTTCTTAGAAATGTAGATCCCATGAGAGCAGCCTGTCTGAAGGCATCCTGGTCAGAAAGCTGTAATGGCCACATCTTAGGAGGTTACTATTCCTGTTTTGGAGGAAAATGTGAAAAATTCATGAGCAAAAGGAAAAAGTGTATGTTTTTTAAATTCTTCTAGATGTAATTTTGGACATCTTTTACAAAGTTGAAATTTTAGATTTAAAGCAGCAAGTTATGAGTTTCTGTCAGGTATGGGCACATACTTGGTAACTCTACAAGTGCAAACCTATTTCTACTTGTTCTCGCTCTTTAGTTGTTTCTGGTTTTAAGACCTGAAGGAGGCTCAAAGATGGGGAGACAGATAAGAACACAAGCGTTCCTTATCAGAGTTTATTTTGAATTTTGTTTGGCTATAGGTAAGATTTCTGTTATGAGCTGACCTTGGTATAGGATTGTACTCAGAACTTTTGTTTCCAAGAGCTATTCTGATGTCACTTGGTGTCCACAGCATGATCTGCTAATGTGGTGGCATCATCTGTGTGACTTATAATCATGTGCTTTTGCCCACTATCGTGAAGCATTGGGCTTGGGAAGTCCTCTGGTCTCTGGAAATAAGCATTTCAGATACGATGTTCTTTATGGACTATTTTTGTTCTATTCTCCAGCCTGCATTTCCTCATTCATTACTCAGAAGTAACTGCTAAAATTGTGGAAACCATTATTATCTTTCTCTCTCTTTAGTACAATATTCCCCATACTTTGGGGTGGTATTATAAATTCAGTTTTCTGGGCTTCAACCTTAGATCCCCTGAATCAGACTCTGGTAACTAGTCATATGATCTGAAGCCCTCTCCACCCTCACCAGGCTTGAGTTTGAAGGGCCCACGGGGAGGAGGCAGGAATCCTGGCACCCCTCTTTAGAAATGTGTGACCATAACATTCTTTTTCAGATTTTGACTTTAGAAATAGCTATGAAACTGCAGCCAAGTTCTGTTTAACATTGTGTTTACGGAGTAGCTCTTCTTTTCCTGGTTTCAAAGAATTTTTTACATTTGTATACAGATATAGTACCAAACTTGTCAAATAATTTTCCAGGACTTATTGAGAGGATCACTGTTTTTTAATTTGAATAATTATTCACTATAGGTCAATGTTTCTAATAATTTCTAATTTGAATCAATGTTGTATTCTCCACTCATAGACTCATAAAGTTAAAGAATCATTGATTTTCCTGGTTTGTGTATTTTTAAACATGTGTAGATTGATTTGTGAGCATTTTAGCTAGTATTAATATGTTACATATATAATCAATAGGTGAGATTGACCTAGTGTTTTTTTTTTTTTTTTTTTTGGGCTATGTTTTTTTTTAACTTTAAATCATGGTTATGCTAGTTTTGTAAATACCATTTTGGGGGCTTTATGTGTTCTGTTCTCTGAAAAAGTTCATAAAGCACTGGAATCTTCTGTCTCAATTCTAATTGTGTTGCATCAGGGCAGGATTTGGGGGTCTGTGGAAATAGGAAGGTCATTCTGGTTGAGAGTGGGTCAGGATAGGCTATTTAAAACGTAAGCTTGGTACCCACAGTACTCAGAATAGTCCAGCCCTTTTAGTCCTATATACCTTTATTTCAGCAGCTACGAGATACTTGGAGAGGATCATAAAGAAGCAGATGCTCCTTTTGGATGAAAACAAAGTGTGCCTTTTCCATCCCAGGAAGAAGGATGAAAGAGCTCAAACTTTCCTTTGACACACAGTGCTGCAAAAGTTTGAAAGATCATTTTAGCCTTGCCATGTTGCTATGGTAACCTGGCTTTCTGTAGCTAATTGTGTGCTTGCTTTTTTTTTTCTTTCCAAGTAGAATGAATTGTACTCATGCTCAACCTTTTAAGCAGCAAAAGTAAGGCACCCAGAAATATGGACTGACCATTTTATATTTATGGACATTTGCATTTAAGAATAATTATTAATTATACATGGGAGTGTAGAACTGTGAATTCAAGTCTTCAAAGTAATATAGAACATTTTCTATTTATCTTATTGATGTTTTTTGTTCTCCTGTAACAACTGGTTTTTGGCTTAAAAGATGAAGGTGGTGTGGTTAAGTTTTGTTCCTTTCCAAAGGCATCCAGCCAAGAAGTGAAGCCATAGGAATGCATGTTTGCAGCAAATTGTGGCTTAAGCACGATCCTGCTCAATGGTAATTGAGTATTCCTATGGTAAGACATGGAAGTAAATTGAAATGGGGCTGTAATTTAAAATTATGAGCAATTCATGCCCTACTTCCAATGATTCTGTCATAAATAAGCCCTCTTTTGGTCTGATATAATTTTGTTTTTTAAAAACTCCTGTAACATAAAATGGGTGGATATCTTTTATTTTCTCATGAAACTAAACCCTTGTTTAATTTTGAGAAAAATGAGCAAAGAGCCTAAGAAAAATGCTGCCTACAAGTAGGTCATGTAGCTGCAGTAGGACATTATGAAGCTATTCCATTCAGTGAGTTGTGATTAGTCAATATGGAATCACATTTGGCAAAGATCTAGAGCACTAACTACCACGTATACCATAGCTAACATGAGTTATACCTACAATTCTGAGGACATACCATTTCTCCTTGAACATAAATAGTCTTATTTATTTTAAAATGAGAGTAATGAACTAGCTTTGGGTAATTGTTATAACTTTGAAATTCAAAGAAGCAAGTGATAGTGACACAGTCACTATTCATAGCCCGATGATATATTGTTTTATATTATAAACTTGGATGAACCAAACTGCAGTGAGCTGTATTCTTCAGCAAAGGAGAGCAATTTATTTCAGTTGAAGAGATGAGGTAGTTTCTGAATGAGGGAACTAATATCTGTGAGTGCTATATGTCCTATATTTTAAATCTGTAATCTCACTTTATCATCATCATAGCTTCAGTAAGTAGTCAGAAGTGAATGCATTTTGCAAATGTGTGAAAACTAGAGGCCTGGAAAGTTAAAACCATTTGGCTACAGAAGCAGGAGCTAGTCAAAAAAGGGATTCAAATACTAGTGCATTGGTCTCTGAAATGTGTTGGTGTATTGGCGCCTTTCATGAATGATGAGGTATACCTGAATGTTTATGAAAAAGATGACAATGTTCATTGTGTTCTTTTAAGTCAATCTGTAAAAAGAATACAACCAAGGATAGTTAAGGCCTCGAGGGGAATCATTTCAAGAGAATCTCTCTCTGCCATTTTTTATACCTCTTTCTGGTTCTGCCATAAAATGAGAAACAGTGATCTGACTTGTCATCATAGTTCAGCTTAATTTACTGGTTCAGCTCAATTTCTGGAAGAGGGGCTTTCAAAGGGGTGGAAGTGTGGCATATGTGGGCATGGTTTACACATTTTTCTACTTCTTCCTGCTATGCCCTTAAGTAGGAGGTGGCTTAGAGTGTTTTCCAGCTGATTAATAACGTAGGACTTCACTTCCATTTGCTTATCATTATTCTGTAAACCTACCTTCCCTGGGGTCCACCTAGGGAAGAATGGCTGTGATCTGGGGGCAGATTTCCGGTCCTCTTGTCAATACCACCTGGAAGCACACCAGTACCCCCTATTTATAATGGAATAAAAAGTGAAAATTTCAACAAATATGGCTTGTAATCATCTATGGAGTTGTGGTTGGAATTCCAAGAAGAAAAAAAATATGAGAAGAATGTTGACATGAAGGAAATTAGAGGCAACCTATGTGGTGGGTGAGAATTCTGCCTACACAAATTAAGCAATATGAATAGAAGCTTAAAAAGACTTGCTTATGGAGGTAATGATTGAATTCAGGGTATGCAGGGAATCAGACCAATCTCCTCTGATAACCATTGACCCAAGGGCCCTATTAATATAGCAGCTGTACAGAAGGGCTTCAGTAGAATTGTGCTGGGAGCTGCTAGCCCTTGGAAGCTTTGTCCAATCTTAAATCTTTAAGTACTGGGTAATACTCCAGTTTGACAGAATTTTTGGCCCAGAAATCTTAGCCCTCCTAATCTGGTATTGTACCTCTCCCAGTGCCCTGTAGTTGAATTATGCAATCCTAGAAAAATAAAAAATAAATTGAGCACAAAAAAAGAACAAAAAAACTCATCTGGATGCTTTTGTGTTGTCTTCAGGATGATCATTCGTATTTTAAATGTTTGTAATATATAAGGTAATGTCATATCAAAGTACATACATAGTGTTTAATTCATTAGATTTAATAAAGGATTATGCATTATGCACTTAAGTAAGTACTTATCAGGGAGGTGAAGTACTCACAAATCAAATATATTAAATGTATAAATCCAGCTTGAAATGTTGAATTAATCTAAGTTAGATTGCTTGTGTGTGTGTGTGCTTAGTTGCTCAGTGGTTTCTGAGTCTTTGTGACTCTATGGACTGTAGCCCACCAGGCTCCTCTGTCCATGGGGACTCTCCAGGAAAAATACTGGAGTGGGTTGCCATGCCCTCCTCCAGGGCATCTTCCCAACCCAGGGGTCAAACTCTGGTCTCCTGAATTGCATGCGGAGCCACTAGGGAAGACCATAGATTGCTTAGGAGAGTTTAATTTGCTTGATTTGTGTTAATGAAACAGTTGTCAAAAATAAGGAGTCAGACTGTATGGATTCAAATTTCGAGGGTATTGATTTTGTATAATTTACTTCACCACTTTTTGACTCAGTTTCCTCATTTGTTAAAGGAAATTTGTTGTTCAGTTTGCTCAGTCATGTCCAACTCTGTGACCCCATGAATTGCAGCACGCTGGGCTTCCCTTCCTCCACAATCTCCCAGAGTTTTTTCAAACTCATGTCCATTGAGTCACCATTTCATCTTCTGCCAGCCCCTTCTCCTCCTGCCCTCAATCTTTCCCAGCATCAGGTCTTTCCCAATGAGTCAGCTCTTTGCATCAGGTGGTATTGAAGTATTGCAGCATCAGCATCAGGCATTCCAGTGAACATTTAGGGTTGATTTCCTTTAGGATTGACTGGTTTGATCTCCTTGCGGTCCAAGGGACTCTCAAGAGTCTTCTCCAGCACCACAATTCAAAAACATCAATTCTTCAGTGCTCAGCCTTCTTTATGATCCAACTCTCAAATCCATACATGACTACTGGAAAAACTATATCCTTGACTATACAGACCTTTGTTCGCGAAGTAACATCTCTGCTTTTTAACACGCCATCTAGATTTGTCATAGCTTTTCTTCCAAGGAGCAAGTGTCTTTTAATTTCATGGCTATAGTCCCAGTCCACAGTGATATTAGTAATAGTAAATAATAGTAGTAAAATAATTTTACCTACTTCATAGGGTGGTTGGGAGGATAAAGAGAGTTAAGACATACATAAGAACTGCTTGGAGCAGAGCATGGTGCATTGTAAGCCTTATAAACATGCTTGCTATTAAGCAGAGTGATAACAAACATTTTTGTTTTTACCTTTAGCTTTTTACTTCCCTCAGGGAAGTTTATGTGTTCTTCATCAGCCTCACCCGCATCAGAGTAAGTCCATTCTCACATGCCCTAATTACTACTTCTGCTTCATAACACTTAAAGTGGCATGTATAAGTGTGTGTGTGTGTGTGTGTTTGTGTGTGTGTGCATACGTGCGCCATTTTGTGGTTGAAAAAACACAGTCCTAAGACTGAAATGAATACCAGTTTATGAGCTTTACTTGCTTTTCTTGACCTCTATGCTAGGGTCTACATAATCACTGGGTTAATTACTAATTCACCATTTTCTCCCCCATTCACTTCCCTCATATTTCTTAAAGTCTGCTCACATACCTTTCTTCTCTTACACTTTCCTCAGACTGAGACTGATTCTGATCCTTTTTCCTTTCCTCATTCTTTTGTACCAAAAAAGCCCAGAGGCCTGTTCTGGCAAGATTGAGCCCTTCTCAAAGGATGGAGAGGATAAGAACCTGAATAGAAACATTAAAAAGTACTTACTAAGTACTTGTACTTTTTTTTAAAAAAAGTCATTTATTATTAGAGATGCTGGCTTTTTTGTTAAAAAATGTTGAATAATTTTTGTTGATTAGTGTAGGACCTAGCAAATTGATATACTTGATCTGATTATTCAAGAGAAATAGCATTTTTCAAGTAATATATAAACACTTAGTGAAGTACATTAGTACCTTCAGGGTACAACTTGGGGAATTCTTTTTCTAGTTGAAAAGAGCTAATGCTTTTTCAGGTGTACTGTGTGCTTAGATTGTTACATAAATTTAACTTATTTTCTTATGTCTGCAGTGAAGGTAGTTATTCTTCCCATTTTATAACTGGGAACTGAACTTCAGGGATGTTTAGTGATTGGCCAAAGGCCATAAGACTCTAAGTGATAAGTCAGGGGTCTGAACCTAGGTTCAAAGATCTAAAGTTGACATATTTTTACATCCTGCCATGTCTGGGGATATAGGCAAGTAGGAATCTTTGCCTCAGCTTGGTAAACTCTTAGTTTGAAAACATTCTGTACAGTAGTCTCCCTTTCCATAGTGGGTATATTCTAAGACCCCCAGTGCATGCCGAGATAGTATCTAACCCTATATATACTGTGTTTTTCTCCTATACATACATATTCATGATAGTTTAATTTATAAATTAGACACAGTAAGAGATTAACAGTAATAATAAATAATTATTAAATAAATTAAACACAATAAAAGAGTAGCCAATAATAAAACAGAACAATTTTAGCAATACACTGTAATAAAAGTTGCATGAATGTGGTGTCTCTCTGGAATGTCTTATTGTACACATTTAATGCCTTTTGCATCTGAACTAAGCTCTTGTGTCCTATGGCCATGACTTTTGAAGTCTGAGGTGCAACAGTAAAACAATCATGAATTTCTTTCTCCTTTTCACAACTTTATGGATTGAAGATTCATTCTTACTGTAGATATTAGCAACCTCTGCTGCTGCTGCTAAGTCACGTCAGTCATGTCCGACTCTGTGTGACCCCATAGACGAGAGCCCACCAGGCTCCCCTGTCCCTGGGATTCTCCAGGCAAGAACATTGGGGTGGGTTGCCATTTCCTTCTCCAATGCATGAAAGTGAAAAGTGAAAGTGAAGTCGCTCACCATATGATATTTTTTTCCTTATTAAGTTGAGAACATTTACCTTTTCACTTAAAGGAAGCGCATTATGTCTTCTCTCTTTCTTTCTACTGAAGTAACAGCTTCTCTTTGGCTGAATTGCCGGTATTACTACTCTTTCACTTTGAGGCCATTGTTAAGTAAAATAAGGATAGCTTGAACATAAGCACTGCTGGTACCTTGACAGTCATCGGATAAGCCACACAGCTTCTTGTTGTTTAGTCGCTCAGTCATGTCTGACTCTTTTGCAACCCGATGGACTATAGTTTGCCAGTTTCCTCTCTGCCCATGAGATTTTCCAGGCAAGAATACTGGAGTGGGTTGCCATTTCCTCCTCCAGGGGATCTTCCTGACCCAAAGATTAAACCCGCATCTCCTGCACTGTGTGTGGATTCTTTAACACTGAGCCACCTGTAAACCCCAGATAGCTAGTTATTGTCTATTGGGCAATAAAGGGTTGATTCACATTCCTGGCAGGATGGGGCAGAACCACAGAGATTTCATCGCATTCCTCAGAATGGGACACAATTTAAATATATGAATTGCTTATTTCTGAGATTTTCCATTTTATATTTTTTTAATTTGGTTGAGAGTTTAGCTGGAACTACAGAAAGTGAACCTGTGGACAAGGGGGTGACTGTATACTAGTCTCCAATCAGTGTGTAAATTACTTAATGCATAATCTGAGGGAAGCTGGAGTCCCAAAGAATTGTTCAGTTTTTTTTTTTTCTGTACTCACTGTGTCCCTTTTCTCATCTTTTCTAAGTAACATAGAAACTTTTTACCAATTTCTGTATTGTAAGACTCCTTGTTCACATAAAATTATTCAAATTTAGCACATTTATTTCCAAATAAGTTTTGAGATACAAGCATTGCAGAAAACTCATGTTTAGTTTAAAACACCAGTGAATATTGAAAATATTCTTGGTTGTAACTAGAGATCTGAGAATGTTATTATGTAAATATAATGGAAATTTTATTTTTTATGCTTGTAAGAATACATTTCTGAAGGTATTCCAGGAGGGTACTCACATGAGTAAGAAAAATCCTGAGAAGTGAGGAAAGCAGACCCCTTTTACTTTTTATTTGTATTGTTAAATATTATCAATTCACAGTGAATTAAAATAGCCTAGAAAATCTTTTCATTTAGGAACTGAAGTTTATAACACTTTTTTTGAAATGTTTTCACTGTAACAGAAAAATAACCATCTAACAGACTATAGAAGTGAAATAAGTTAATTTGATCCAGAAGCTGAGCACAATTTAGACAATGATTGGAAGTGAATTGCAGCCAAATGGAGAGCTCTGTTTCCTTTGTTGAGGGAGCAGGGCAAGAGCAGGACCAGCTCAGAAGTGGTTGAAGGTCCTCGTAACTGGAAGTTGTGAGGGAAGTTGTAGGGTTGTAGTGACAGACAGGGGACTTCCCTGGTGACTCAGTGGTAAAGAATCTGCCTGCAATGTGAGAGACCCAAGTTTGATCCCTGAATTGAGAAGATCCCCTGGAGAAGGGAATGGCTACCCACTCCAGTAATCTTGCCTGGAAATTCCATGGACAGAGGAGCCTGGCAGGCTGTATATAGTCCATGGGGTTGTGAAGAATCAGACACAACTCTCCACTTTCATTTTCACTTTTCAGTGACAGACTGATGGGGCTCACATGGCATACAGAGGAACAGAGTGCACTAAATGTAATTCTTCAGAATGGAATGACGAAGAGAGGTACATTAGAATATCAGTAAGTTTTATTACAGAAAAAGCAATTAAAAAAATTAAGCAGTATGCAGACAGTGATGGGAAATTAGAAAAAAATAATCTTATATAAACATATTAAAGAGGACTATAGATTTTAAAATTTGAGAACTGGCATCTTTAGATGATTTTATTGGCTTCCAGCAAACATTTATTTGAAGCATTAGACTGGATAGGTTTTTCTCTTTTCCCTACTGAATTCTTACAAGTTACATACAAGCTATGCCACTGAAACTGATTGGATAGTTTCAGTGGCTCAAGTGACAGGAGAAGAATGTTGAATAATATTAAATGACATTACATTTTGCTGTATTGAGCCATCTATCTGTATCTTGATAATAGAAGAAATGTTGAAAGTATTATCAGAAACTGGGAATTACAGGTATCAGCTCCTAGCTTTCCACAAGGAAATGAGAGTTGGTTCACATATCCAGCATCTTAACTTTTCTAAGGATATTCTCCAGAGGACAGGCTTCTGTCTCCCCAGTCTTGCAGATTTCAGGGATATGGCACAGGCTAGCTGCCTTGGGGAGAATGGAGAAGGCAGCTTGGGTTGATAGAAGACATAGCACCTCCACTCAGCTCAGTAAAGAGCAAGTGAACAAAAACCATGGCTGCCTACTTCTCCCTGGGGAAGCAAAGTGTTTATTCAGGTATCTAATGTGACAACTCTTCTGGGAGCTGGTCAAGGGATATACTTCTGACTTTCCGTCCCAGAGTGCTGATGGCACCTGGCATAACCTAGCTGCCTGGGGATCATTGAGAACAGAGCTGGAGATTTGGGTTGGAAGTTGCCATATCCCTTTCCCCCTGGTTCAGGAAGAGCAAGTGGTCAGAAAATTCTCATTCGTTACTTTTGGGAATGTAAAATAATACAGCCACTTTGGAAGACAGCTTCTTACAAAACCAAACATAATGTTACCATAAGATCTGGCAGTTGTATTCCTTGGTAATTGCCCAAAGCAGTTGAAAATTTATGTCCATGCAGAAACCTGTACATGTGTTTATTGTAGCTATATTTATAATTGCCAAAACATGAAGTCAGCCACAGTGCACTTCAGCTTTGTTGTTGTTCAGTTGCTAAGCATTTTCTGACTCTTTGCGACCCCATGGAATGCAGAACACCAGGCTCCCGTCTTCTACTATCTCCTGGAACTTGCTCAAATTCATATCTACTGAGTGGATGATGCTATTGAATGATCTCATCCTCTGCCACCCCCATCTCTTTTGACTCCAATCTTTACCAGCATCAGGGTCTCTTCCGATGAGTTGACTCTTTGCATCAAGTGGCTGAAATACTGGAGCTTCAGTTTCAGCATCAGTCCTTCCTGTAAATATTCAGGGTTGATTTCCTTTAGGACTGACTGATTTGATCTCCTTGCTGTTCAAGGGACTCTCAAGAGTCTTCTCCAGCATCACAGTTCTAAAACATCAGTTCTTCAGTTCTTGAAGGTCCAACTTTCTTGATGGTCCTACTCTGACATCTGTACACAGCTACTGGAAAAATCAAAACTTTTACCATCTGGACTTTTGTTGGCAAAGTCATATCTCTGCTTCTTATTACAATGATATGCTGTCTAGGTTTGTCATAGCTTTGTCCATAGCTTCTAAGGAGCAGGCGTCTTTTAATTTCATGGCTCAGAAACCATTCGTGGTGATTTTGGAGCCCAAGAAATGGTCTATCACTGCTTCCTCTTTTTCCCATTTTATTTTTTATGAAGTGATGGGACTTATGCCATGATCTTAGTTTTTTGATTGTTGAGTTTCAAGCCAGCTTTTTCACTTCCTCTTTTTCACCCTCATCAAGAGGTTCCTTAGTTCTTCTTCACTTTCTGCCATTAGAGTGGTATCATCTATATATCTGAGGCAGTTGATATTTTTTTCTGGAAATCTTAATTTCAGTTTGTGATTTATCCAGCCCAGCATTTTACACATGTACTCTACCTGTACGTCAAGTAAGCAGAGTGGCAATATATAGCCTTGTCATACTCATTCCCAAATTTTGAACCAGGTTGCTGTCCCACGTCTGCTTCTACCTGTTGCTTCTTGACCCACACATAAGTTTCTGAGGGCACAGATAATGTGGTCTGGTACTTCCATCTCTTTGAGAATTTTCCACAGTTTGTTGTGATCCACACTGTCAAAGGCTTTAGTGTAGTCAATGAAGCAGAAGTAGATGTTTTTATGGAATTTCTTTGCTTTCTCCATGATCCAATGTATGTTGACAACTTGATCTCTGATTCCTTTGTCTTTTTGAAACCCAGCTTGTACATCTGGAAGTTCTTGGCTCATGTACTGCTGAAGCCTAGCTTGAAGAATTTTGAGCATAATATTACTAGCATGTGAAATGAATGCAACTGATGGTAGTTTGAACATTCTTTGTCATTGCCCTTCTTTGGGTTGGAATAAAAACTGAACTTTTCCAGTCTTGTGGCCATTGTTGACATAATTTCCAAATTTGCTGACATATTGAATGCAGCACTTGAACAACATCTTATAGGATTTGAAATAGCTTAGCTGAAATTCCATCACCTCCACTAGCTTTACTCATAGTAATGCTTGCTAAAGGCCACTTGACGTCACACTCCAGGATGTTGGTTCGAGGTGAGTGACCATACCATCGTGGTTATCCAGGTCATTAAAACCTTTTGAATAGTTCTTCTGTGTATTCTTGCTACCTCTTCTTAGTCTCTTCTGCTTCTATTAGGTCCTCACGGTTTCTGTCCTTAATATGCCCATCCTTGCATGAAATATCCCTTTGTATCTCCAATTTCTTGAAGAGATTTCTAGTCTTTCCCATTCTGTTGTTTTCCTCTGTTTCTTTGCATTGTTCCTTGAAGGCCTTCTTATCTCTCCTTGCTATCTTCTGGAACTCTGCATTCAGTTGGCTTTTGCTTCTCTTCTCCCCACAACTGTTTGTAAAGCCTCCTCAGACAACCACTTTGCCTTCTTGCATTTCTTTTTCTTTGGAATGATTTTCATCACGGCCTCCTGTACAATGTTATGAACCTGTTTCCACAGTTCTTCAGGCACTCTACCAGATCTAATCCCTTGAATCTATTCATCACCTCCACTGTATAATCATAGGGGATCTGCTTTAGGTTATACATGAATGGCCTAGTGGTTTTCCTACTATCTTCATTTTAAGCCTGAATTTTGAAGTAATGAGCAATAAGTAGCTCATTATCTAAGCCTCAGTCAGCTCCAGGTCTTGTTTTTGCTGACTGTATAGAGCTTCTCCATCTTCAGCTGCAAAGAACGTAATCAATCTGATTTTTTTATTGACCGTCTGGATGATGTCCATGTGTAGAGTTATCTCTTGGGTTGTTGGGAAAATGGTGTTTGCTATGACCAGCTTTTTCTCTTCACAAAACTGTGAACCTTTGCCCTGCTTCATTTTATACTCCAAGGCTAAACTTGTCTGTTATCTCTGGTATCTCTCGACTTCCTGCTTTTGCATTCCAGTCCCCTGTGATGAAAAGGATATCTTCGTGTGTGTGTGTGTGTGTGTGTGTGTGTGTGTGTGTTAGTTATAGAAGATGTTGTAGGTCTTCAGAGAACCATTGAACTTTAGCTTCTTTGGCATTGGTGGTGGGGGCATAGATGTGGATTACTATGGTGTTGAATGGTTTGCCTTGGAAATGAGCTGAGATACCTCTGTTGTTTTTAAGGTTGCACCCAGGCACTGCATTTTGGACTCTTGTTAACTATGAGGGCCACTCCATTTCTTCTAAGGGATTCTCGCCCATAATAGCCTGTTCATTTTAGTTCACTGATCCTAAGATGTCGATGTTTAGTCAACATCAATCTTGCCATTTCCTGCTTGACCACATCCAATTTACCTTGATTCATGGGCCAAACATTCCAGGTTCCTATGCAATGTTGTTCTTTACAGTATCAGACTTTACTTTCACCATAGTACTGGTGATAAAACTAATTTAGTAGGTGACTGAATAAATAAACTGTGGTACAGCCAAACAATGATATTTTAGTACTAAAAAGGAATGAGCTGCCAAGCCATGAAAAGGCAAAGGAACCACATATAAATATGATTAAGTGAACAGTCTGAAAAGGCTACATGTGATTTGATTCCAACAATATATATTACATTCTGGAAAAGGCATGTGCTGTGCTATGCTTAGTTGCTACATTGTGTAGGACTCTTCGGGACCCCATGGACTGTATGTAGCCCTCCAGGCTCCTCTGTCCATGGGGATTCTCCAGGCAAGAATACTGGAGTGGGTTGCCATGACCTCCTCTAGGGAATCTTCCCAACCCAGGGATCGAATCCAGGTCTCCCACACTGCAGAAGGATTCTTTACCACCTTAGCCCTTGGGAAAAGGCACAGAGACAGCAAAAAGATCAGTGGTTTTCAGGGTGAAAAGGATGACAGGTCAAGCACAGAGGATTTTTAAGGCAGTGAAAATACTCTGTATGAGACCATAATCATAGATGCATGTCATTGTTCATTTCTCCAAACCTATAGAATATAAAATATCACAAGTTGAACCATCATGTAAACTATGGGTTTGGGAGATGTGTTAGTCTGGTTCATTAAGTGTAACAAACGTACCATTCTGATAGGGTATATGGATAATGGGGAAGGCCATGCATCTGTGGGGACAGGGGCATATAGGAAATTTCTGTGCTTTCAATTTTGCTATAAGCCTGCAAGTAGTCTAAAAAATAATGTCTTAATAAAGAACAAGTAAAACTAGCACAGAAATGCAGGGAATGCCAGATTCCAGGTGACTAGCAAAAGTATTTTAAGTAATACAGTTTTATTTTTATATAAACGGTTTATTTAAATCTTAAATAGGTGAAAAGCATTATTTTTCAGCTGAGGAGTCATATGTGGCAGACAAGGGTCCAATCACCTGACCTTTTTTTGACTTTTAAATAACATACTGTAATTTTGATGACTATTACTGAATGTGACGTGTGTGTGCTTATGCACCGGTTATAAGAAATAACCATGTGGAATGCAGCTGTCATAAAAAATGTGCTTAATCATTTTCATTTGATGGATAAGAAAATTATGCTTCTGAACTGTGAATTACAAGATCTCTTGGGAATAAACTATTTGACACAAAGGTGACATTTGAAAATGAACTTGCATTAATAGTGTGGTGATTCTGCCAGGTTTCACTGGAATTGTCGATAGTAAATTGGAAAAGAGCTGGGACTAACCGTGCACCCGCTTCAGTATCTGTGCTGCTCCTTATCAGGCTCAGTGTCAAATAAACTTCATGAAGATTTAAAGCCTTAGAGATAAGCATGCAATTGAAAATGTTCTCCTATTATGCATTTAAGGCAGTGTGATCCTACCTGGTCTCTAAATGGAATTTTAAATGGCTGGAACCATTGGGAACTAATTTTCTGGGTTGAATGATGATTTTCAGGGTTCATTTTTATTACAGTTCATTGTAATATTCCATTTAAAATATTTAGAATTATTTTAAGTGATTTTATAGTTTGGGATTATTGGTAAGAAGGTACAAAGGGATTTCTATGGCACAGGCTTATTAAAACCAGCTTATGTTGCTGGTTTTCCTTACCCATAAGAGCTGTTGCCTAGCAAGGATTATAAGTGTGAAAACACCTGGTTCCATTTGGCATGCCTGTGATCTGCTTATGGCTTAGACCCAGAGACAAGTGGCTTTTGTAAGCACTCCTCTGCTGTGATGACAGCAGGTGACTGAAATGATGATTTTTTTAAAAAAAAATTATTTCATTGAAGTATGGTTGATTGCCAGGAGAAATATCAATGACCTCAGATATGCAGATGATACCACACTTAAGGCAGAAAGCGAAGAGGACTAGAGTCTCTTGATGAAAGTGAGAATGAAAAGGCTGGCTTAAAACTCAACATTCAGAAAACTAAGATCATGGCATCCAGTCCCATCACTTCATGGCAAATAGATGGGGAAACAATGTCAGACTTTATTTTTCTGGGCTCCAAAATCACTGCGTGACTTCCCTGGTGGCTCAGACGGTAAAGCGTCTTTCTACAATGCGGGAGACCCAGGTTTGATCCCTGGGTTGGGAAGATCCCCTGGAGAAGGAAATGGCACCCCACTCCAGGACTATTGCCTGGAAAATCCCATGGGCAGAGGAGCCTGGTGGACTACAGCCCATGGGGTCGCAAAGAGTCAGACGTGACTGAGCGACTTCACTTTCACTGTGAAGGACCAATACTGTCCAATCATATACCATGATATCCTGTTCAGTTTGGTTGGTGCTTCCCTGGTGGCTCAGAGGTTAAAGCGTCTGCCTGCAGTGCGGGAGACCTGGGTTCGATCCCTGGGTTGGGAAGATCCTCTGGAGAAGGAAATGGCAACCCACTCCAGTACCCTTGCCTGGAAAATTCCATGGACTGAGGAGCCTGGTGGGTTTCAGTCCATGGGGTCGCAAACAGTCGGACACGACTGAGCAACTTCACTTCACCTCACCTCACCTCAAAATCACTGCAGATGGTGACTGCAACCATGAAATTAAAAGACGTTTGCTGCTTGGAAGCAAAGTTATGACCAACTTAGACAGCATATTAAAAAGCAGAGATATTACTTTACCAACAAAGGTCCGTGTAGCCAAAGCTATGGTTTTCCTAGTAGGCATGTGTGGATGTGAGAGTTGTACTATAAAGAAAGCTGAACACTGAAGAATTGATGCTTTTGAACTGTGATGTTAGAGAAAACTCTTGAGAGTCCCTTGGACTGCAAGGAGATCCAACCCGTTCATCCTAAAGCAAATCAGTTCTGAATATTCATTGGAAGGACATACTGAAGCTGACATTCCAATACTTTGGCCACCTGATGTGATGAACTGACGCATTTGAAAAACCCTGATGCTGGGAAAGACTGAAGGCGGGAGGAGAAGGAGATGACAGAGGATGAGATGGTTGGATGGGATCACTGACTCAATGGACATGAGTTTGAGTAAACTCTAGGAGTTGGTGATGGACAGGGAGGCCTGCCGTGCTGCAGTCCATGGTGTCACAAAGAGTCAGACACGACTGAGCGACTGAACTGAACTGATATTTTATTTACAATGTTGTATTAATTTCTGCTGTATAGCAATGTGATTCAGCTTTATATACACACAGACACACACACACACACACACACACACACACACACACATGTTCTTTTTCATATTCTTTTCCATTGTGGCTTATCACAGGATATTGAATATAGTTTCCTGTGCTATAGAGTAGGACCTTGTTGTTTACCCATTCTATATATGACTATGTATAATAACTTGCATCTTCTAACCCCTAACTCTCAATCCATTCCTTCCTCACCCCTTTCTCCCTTGGTAACTGCAAGACAGCTCTCTGTGTCTATAAATCAGTCCTGTTTCATAGATATGTTCATTTGTGTCATATTTTAAATTCCACATAAATGATATGATATGATATTTGTCTTTCTCTTTCTGACTTCATGTAGTATGATAATTTCTAGGTCAATCTATGTTGCTGCAAGTGGCATTCTTTCATTCTTTTTATGGCCGAGTAGTATTCTATTGTATGTATATATGTATGTATTTATGCATGCATGCATGGTCCATATCTTTATTCGTTTATCTGTCAGTGGACATTTAGGTTGTTTCCATGTCTTGTTGTTCAGTTCCTAAATCATATTTGACTCTTTTCTACCCCATGGACTGCAGCATGCCAGGCATCCCTGTCCTTCTCTATCTCCTGGAGTGTGCTCAAACTCACGTCCATTGAGTTGATCATGCCATCCAATAATTTCATCCTCTGTTGCCCCCTTCTCCTCTTGCCCTCAGTCTTTCCCAGCATCATGGTCTTTTCCAATGAGTCAGCTCTTCACATCAGGTGGCCAAAGTATTGAAGCTTCCCTTCAGCATCAATCTTTCTAGTAAATATTCAGGGTTATTTTCCTTTAGGATTGACTGGTTTGATCTCCTTGCAGTCCAAGGGACTCTCAAAGAATCTTCTCCAGCACAATTCAAAAGCATCAGTTCTTCAGTGCTCAGGCTTCTTTATGGTCCAACTCCCACATCCATACATGACTACTGGAAAAAACATATCTTAGACTATATGAACCTCTGTCAGCAAAGTGATATCTCTGCTTTTTAATATCCTATCTAGGTTTGCCATAGCTTTCCTTTCAAGGAACAAGCATCTTTTAATTTCATTGCAGTCACCATCTGCAGTGATTTTGGAGCCCAAGAAAATAAAAGTATCTCACTGGTTCTCCAACTATTTGCCATGAAGTGATGGGACTGGATGCCGTGATTTTAGTTTTTTGAATGCTGAGTTTTAAGTCAGCTTTTTCACTCTCCTCTTTCACTCTCATCAAGAGGCTCTTTTGGTCCTCTTTGCTTTCTGCTATTAGTGATATCATCTGCATATCTCAAGTTGTTGATATTTCTCCTGGAAATCTTAATTCCAGTTTGTGAGTCATCCAGCCCGACATTTCATAAGATCTACTCTGTAAATAAGTTAAGTAAGCAGAGTGACAATATACAACTTTGACATACTCTTTCCCACTTTTGAACCATTCTATGTTTTGGCTATTGTCAATAGTGCTGCTGTGAACATAAGTTTGCATGTATCTTTTTGAATTCTATTTTGTCCAGATATATGCCAAGGAATGAGGTTTTTGGATCATATGGTAACTTTTTTGTTTTTTTGGGGGGAAACCTTCATACCGTTTTTCAGAAAATCTGCATCAATTTTCATCTGCACCAATGGCATAAGAGAGTTCCCTTTTTTCCATACCTTCTCCAACATTTATTTACAGATGTTTAAATGATGGCCATTCTGACTGGTGTGAGGCGATACTTCATTGTAGTTTTGATTTGCATTTCTCTAATAATTTGGGCTGAAATGATTTAATGCATGTTCCAAGATGCATGTTCTACTTAAAAGAAAAAAAGACAATCTGCATCAAGTTTCATTGACCCAATAGCCTCTTCAAGATGATGCTGGAGGAAGAACGTGGCTGAGGCAACTGTTGAGCTGACTGAGGAGTCCCAGCTGATCACTTAGTAGCTATGTAGTTGGGGCAAAGTTCTTAACCTCTGTGGACCTTAGTTTCCTCATGGTGAACTGGGTATAATAATATCTATTTCCAAGAGTTGTTTGTGACATGTTTAAAATAACAACATATATGTGAAACTACATTTGCAGACAATGAAGTCTTATACACAAGTTGGGGCAAGACTGTGTCTCAACTGAGTTGCACCAGGCAACATTCCTGGCAGTGTGAGGAGACAGTTTTGTTCATCAGAACTTGGGCAGGAGATGCGCTGCTGGCATCTCGTGGGCAGAGGCCAGGGGTCCTGCAATCCACACACGACAGCCTCCTGCAACAAAGAATGCTCTGGACTCAAATATCAGTAATGGCTGTTGAGAAATGCTGGGTTAAAATTTAAAAACCCAGACTCATATATAACTCTAAGGAGCTTACTCTCTTAGTTTTTCAATCATCCTTTAAATGCCATATTGATTACTTAATTTACATTTTCATCCCAAATATACTTATAATAATAGTATTCACTACAGCATTACAACTCACATTTTGCCTTATGTTTTTATTATATTACTACATATGTTCACCTTTCTGTTAAGCTTTATATAAGGAAATATATTTATGAAAGTTCTCTTGAGTTAATATGTAGGATTCCTAAATTCACAAATACTTTAGTCTTTTAATATATATTTGATAGTTTTTATATTAGTTTATTATAATTCCATCATCCATTATTTGAAAATATTAAACCAAGTGTGTTCCAGCATTCAGGATCTTTTTGGATTTCAGACAGGTGGCTCAATGGTAAAGAATACACCTGTCAATGCAGAGACACCGGAGGTACAGGTTCAACCCCTGGGTCAGGAAGATCCCCTGAAGGAGGAAATGGCAACCCACTCCAGTATCTTGCCTGGAAAATTCCATGGACAAAGGAGCCTTGTGGGCTACAGTCCATGGGGTCATAAAAGAGTCAGATATAACGTAGCTACTAAATAACAACAACGTCATGCCAACTTTGCATATGTGTGTATTGTGTAATACCTCTTCAAGGTCTAGGGCATTGTGCTGCATTCAATAAAATATGTAAATAGTCACATTAAGTGGGTTAAATGTGCTTATATCAGTTGAGATCATATTTTACCTAAAAGAATTCAGGTTGGGTGTTGTTGCCAAATAAATTACAAAACAAGGCTTTCAGATTTTAGAGCCCTTGTGAATTTTGAAATTATAGATGAGATATTCATGTCCTTTTACTAAGCATAATGCCCCATGTCTCTGGAGTCATGTTGTATCACAAAAAAAGCAATAGAGTATATAAATTTTACTATACCACACAGATATGCAGCCCTATCCCAGTCAGTTCAGTAATTATTGGAAAGGGCATGTATATTTGAAACACACACTGCTTTAATTAACATTCCAAGTTATGCCAGACTATATAAATAAGTGTCCCAATTAATGAGTAGTTGCAACCAGTTTTCATAGTTAACAGGGAAAATATACCCTGCAAAATGAAAACACTTGTAGAAAGGATAGAATTTATAACACAAGATGTTTACAAACTATAATTGGAGATATACAGTCTGAGAGTGAAAGTATTATTAGTGTCTATTTTAATTAATAGTAAATATATATGGTCAGAACTTGACACAGTTTCAGAACAATGTCACTCTGACCATGTGTAATAATACCTTCAATTCTTATTGTGTTCCCTTATGAATGCTTAAAATTTAAGACTCTCAAAGAAAGGGATAAGGGGACAAATACTCAAGAACTGTGATATATGATAAAATGAATTGGAGATGCAAGAAAATGCTTTTCAAAGACAGTGCTTTTTGCATAAGACTATGAACATGGAATGTGTAGAATTTTTAACTTAGATTTATAAATGAGTAGCTTTTCCTCTGGCCTGTTCTTCAAGGTTTCTCACACTGGAGCACATGATACTGAAGTATTTCAGGGCTTTTTCTCCTTATTATTTCCCATATGCTGTAGGAGCCTTGGTCCTGATGGCTACTTCTTGCCTAAGGCAAATGTCTTTGATGTAGGTTTCCTTGAAATCCACTCCATGTTTGAAACCATCCCGAAGGACTTTGGTCTCCAGGAATATGGTAGTAGACAACCTGAAAATACTCCCATTATAAAACATTTATGAGCATATAAAATAAAAAATATCTTTTAAGTTCCAGAGCTAGGGACCTAAAAAGTAAAGAACACTTCCCGCTCCTAAAAAATGTAGTGGGAAACCAATTCAGGAAGCAAAGGCCTGAAACAGCAGTTTAATGAGGAGCTTAGAATTTTAAGACTTAAATGATGAGAGGAGAAGGGGCTTTGGATAAAGAGAGGATGTTGGAACTGAGTTACTTTTAAAAGCCAATACCTTCAGAAACTTATACATCATAATATTATGGAGTAGGGGAAAAGTGCTAATTGGCTAGGGAATATGACAAAACAAGTTGGTAAAACTTGGTTTTTGACACTGGATAGAACATGAAAATATACCTGTTTGATAAAAGCTTGTAGGCAGGACTTCCTTTCACATTTGCCAAGTATGTAACCTCAGGATATTAACAAAAATTTTCTTTGGTAAGAGCAAAAGAAATGCCTATTGTTTGTACAGAAATAGATAAAGCCCTGGCTATTTTGGTAATGATCCAAAATTACCAAAATTTCAAGAAAAAAATTGAGAATAACTTAGCAGATATAATAAATACAGGGAATAACCCCTAAAAATGTAGAGCTATCAATCATAAACCATAATATAAGTATTTAAGATTAGCAAATTAATGAAGAAAAATTATATGTATAAAGCAAGATAAAATATTACCAGGCTAAATTTTTGAAAGGACATGATTGGTTGTTAGAAATTTAAAAATATTGCTCAATAGAACAACTTAAAGATAAAATTAGATAGAGTTTAAGAGGAATTTTGGGCTTCCCTGATGGCTCGTCGGTAAAGAATCTGCCTGTGATGCAAAAGACCTGGGTTCAATCCCTGGGTCAGGAGGATCCCCTGGAGAAGGAAATGGCCAACCACTCTAGTATGCCTGCTTGGGAAATTCTATGGATCCCAGTCCAAGGGGTCACAAGAGTCAGACATGACTTAGTGACAAAACCAACCCAAGAGGAATTTCATGCCCAATAAAGCATATTAGGGCAGTTATCCAGGATGCAGCCTGAGAGGTAAAAAGATAGAAAATATTGTGAAGCATGGATCACTAAATGTTAGGTGAACATATACATCTACAGATGGGTTCTAGACCGAGAAAACTGGGAAAATAAAGTGTTAGTCACTCAGTTGTGTCCATGTCTTTGCGACCCCATGGACAGTAACCTGCCAGGCTCCTCTGTCCATGGGGATTCTCCATGCAAGAAACTGGGGTTGGTTGCTGTTCCCTTCTCCAGGGGATCTTCCCAACACAGGGACTGAACCCAGGTCTCCTGCACTGCAGGTCTTTTCTTTATCTTCTGAGCCACCAGGGAAGCCCAGAGAAAATTGGGAAAATAGGGGGGATTTATTGAAATAGAAAATAGTTTAGAATTTTCCAGATTTTCTTGGATTTTTCAGACATGACTCCTATGGATTCAATAATTACAATGAATCCAAACACAATATCAATTAAATTCACATTTGGAATATTAAAATTAAGTTGAAGATAACAGAAGACATTAAAAGTACCAGAGTAAATGCTGATAACATACAGAGAGGGTGATAGATAATCAGCTAATTTATCAACAGTTTTAATAGAAATATTTAAATAGTAGAATGATTTTTGAAGTTATTAATCTGGAATTCTATACATAGGAAAACTACAATTTAAGAACGTAGGCAAAATAACCGTGTTCAGATAACGCTGAGAGTTTCCTACTAATAGACACTAAAAAACAAACAAAGAATGTAGTAAAGGAAGAAAAAATTCATCTCCAGAAAGGAGGCATGAGAAGCAAAATGGAGTGCTGAGCAAGCAAATATTAAACATATAGTAAAACAAAATGCACATTACAGTTGTGTAAAGCAATAGTAGTAATAAGTGCTTATTTGAGGGTTATAAATCACGATGGAACTAGAATACTTATGAACAATAACAAGTAAGGCCTACAGGAGGCTATCAATTCATTCATTTAATGAGTATTTATGGGTCAGACAAACACTTTGGGTGCAAGAGATACAGCAATGAGCGAAACAGCAAAAGTCCTGGCCCTTGTGGAGATTTCATTCTAGACGGGAGAGGCAGTCAGCTATCAGAGAAAAATTATGTAGCATTCCCGGTGAGGATATAGTTAAAATTTAAAAACAAGCAGAAGTAAATCCTAAGTCGGATGGGCTGCAATTTCAAATAGGAGGTCAGAGTGGACCTCATTGAGAGGGTGACCCTTGAGCAAATCTGAAGGTTGAAAGAGATTCTGGGCACAGAGTAGATGCAAACGTCCCAAGGAAGGAGCTTGCCTGGCGTGTCTGAGGAAAAGCCGACTCAGAATGAGCTAGGGAGTCGTGGGAGGTGAAGGTGAAGAGGAATAGGGGGGTAGAAGATGCAGAGAGTTAAATTGAGTGTTGGGATGAGAAACAACACAGGCTTTGGAGAAGAATGACAGGGCAAGAATTACATTTTACAAAGATTCGTCTGGATCCTGTGTTGGCAGGCAAACACAGGAGAAGAAAGATGGGAGGAAGAGTTAGGACACTACTGTAATAGTCTAGGTAAGAGATGGAGGGTGTGAAGTTTTCATATGGTTCAGAGGAGGTAGAAAGATTGACTAATTTTAGATATCATTAAGTCAAATGGGTATGTTGTCTGACTACTGAACTATATGACGTTACCATTCTTGTACGTTAAAAATGGTCAAATATTAGCAACTTCCTGTGGTTTGATATAACAGAATTTTAATACAGTTGATGGAAAAATATCAAAAAGTTTAATGAAATGTATTAAAAGAGAACTGGAGAATCACAGAATCACATAAGGTGCAATTTAAATTAAAAGCACAGAGCATGTGGCAAAATCATAAATGTATCAGTATCAAAATATATCCAAAGGGACTAAATTCACCATTAAAAGCCAGAGCTTCCCTGTTTGGAAAAACCAAAACTGCTTGTTAAGTTCTTAAGAGAGCCCTAAAACATAAAACACAGAAACGGAAAAAGTAAAAGCATGAAAAACTCACACTGGGTAAATATTAGCCAGAGGAAGATTGGTGAAGCTATACTATTTTTACAAAAAAAAAAACAAAAAACAAAACACTTTAAAGATAAAGAGGGTTGATATATAATGATAAAGAGAATGGTTCTCAGAAAGACATAAAATGACATCTCATGCTCCTAATATAATCTTGAAATATAGGTATAGAGAAAAATTGATGAAAATATACAGAAAGTCTGAAAGGTCAATAAGCATGGAGAATTTAATAAAATTCTCTCAGTAATTAGATGACTCAGACCAAATATTTGGTTAGGTTATAAAGGATTTGTATATCACAGTGAACAATACTGATCTTTTATGCCATAAACTAAGTCTCAAAAACACCAAAACTTTGGTATCATGCCGGTCATGTTCTTTGATCACAGTGCAACTAGTAATTGCACAGGGATAACTTAACACCCTCCGATTTCTGAAAATTAACAAGTCCTAAATACCTTATAGGGCTTCCCTGGTGGCTCAGTGGTAAACACACTTCCCAGTGTAGGAGATGTGGGTTCAACCCTTGGGTCAGAAAGAGCCCCTGGAGAAGGAGATGGCAACCTACTCCAGTATGCTTGCCTGGGAAATCCAATGGACAGAGGAATGTGGCAGGCTACAGTCCATGGGGTCACAAAAGAGTCGGACACAACTTAGCAACTAAACAGCAACAACAAATACCTCATAGGGTGACATTTATAGTTAATAAATTTTAGACAATACTAGGTATTGCAAATAATTTGATAGCAGTTGCTATCAGATAATGAAAATACTACAAATCAAATTTGAGAAATGTAGCAAAAGTAGAATTTAATGGAAATGTGTAGACTATAATTATTACAAGAAGAAAGGCTGAGAAATAAGTAAGCATCTAACTCTGAAAATGAAGTAGAAGACAATCTCTGATAAACACAACAGCAGAAATTATTATAATAGAAAGCAAAGAAACAGAAGGTTGATAAGACTAAGAGCTGGTATTCTGGAAATAATAATAATCTAATTATTTGATGTGGCTGATCAAGGATAAGGGAAGAAGGCACACATAAACAGTAGTAGAAATGATAAAGACCCCATGCTGTGCTTAGTCACTCAGTCATGTCTGACTCTTTGCGACCCATGGACTGTAACCCTCTCCTTTAGCCAGGCTCCTCTGTCCATGGGGATTCTCCAGCAGAAATACTGGAGTGAGTTGCCATGCCCTCTTCCAGGGGATCTTCCCAACTCAGGGATCAAACCCAGGTCTCCCTCATTGCAGGTAGATTCTTTACCATTTGAGCCATCAGGGAAGCAAAGACACCATAACTCTAGGTAAAATAAAAGAGAAAAGTTAAATTCTATGGAAAATGTTATGACAATAAATTTGAAAACTTAGATGGGATAAACTATTTTCTAGAAAAACATACCAAACTGTCTCAAGAAGAAATGGAAAGCCTTATTAGACATATTAAAAATAAAAATGTGCTCTTCTGTCTCCAAACCCAAACACCAAACACCAAGCCTACTTGACTTTACTGGTGAACTCTGCTAAAATTCAAGAAACAGATACTCTCAGTCCAATGTTATGGAAGAAGATCATTGTTAATCTTTAAATGATATGTATATATCATACTACATATGCTTTAAATTTAATTTTAGGTGTATAGTTAGGCTTTGAAATTCTGTATGTAACCCTGAGACTTTTAGCTGTTCTAATTAACAATTAGTAGAAAAAGAGTTTCTAGACAACTAAGAACTATTTATGACATGCAAATAGATAGAACTCTTATTTTAAAGGTATTTTCAAAGAGGCTATTAGATAAGAATGTGTATGCAAGACCACACACAAAAATATATGTATTTACCGCTTGTTTGGAATGGACCTATTATAAGAATTCATATTGATAGCCATCCTGTTATCATACAACCATTTAGTTTTCCTTGTGTACTTATCTATAGAAAGTCCTTTGTGAAACATTGTTTTCAAAGGCATAATGTTATCTTTCGAAGGATATAAACTTCAATCTGAAGTCCTTATAAACCAATTATTTCTCATGAAAGATGTCATCCAACCTAGGGTATCCAACTCCGTTCTCTACCTGTACATTCAGGAATTTTTTGTCTCTTTCCCCTCTAGAGTTAAGTGTATGTTAATAAATCACTTTAGAAGATTTCTTACCTTCAAAAATCATGTGAAAGTGAGTTTTTTAATGACAATATTATATGTAGTCCAGAAATGAAAAGGCAATTAATTTATAAGCAAAACATACTAATCTAAAGGTAAGATTCCTAAATTAAACATTTGGCAATTCAATCTTAGTGGAATGTTAAATAACAATATCTAACCATCGGGTTGGGTTCAGTCTAAGAACTCAAGGTTAATGAACAATTAAATCAAGGCTAGACTAAAGGAGACAATTCATATATATTAATAGATGCAACAAACACATTGGAAAAATTTGGTATTAAATAATGATAGAAATCTCTTACAAAACTATGAATAAATCCAATGAATGATACCTACCAAAACCACCCAGGAGTATCATTCTTAAGCACTGTCCACTCACACACCCTCCTCAAGAAGAAAAGCATAAATAAACATGTTTCCTTGTAGTTCCCTTGCATGTGAGTGAAATTCTTACCACTAAATGTTTCACTGAGGGTAAAGCCCACTTGAGTGCCTGTTCTTTCTGCAGTGGTTTTAGTCTACAAGTCATGTTGGTGATGCCAAAGCCTAATTTCTTCTTCTTGGAGCAGTTATTAGGGACCATCTTTGTTACAAAGTCAGCAGAGTTCTGAGTCCATAATTTCAATTAAGTTTTTTCTGACTCTTAGAGATTTTCTGTAATTTTGATTGAGCTTAAGTCTGTTTTTAAAAGTGAAGTGAAAGTGAAAGTCACTCAGTTGTGCCCACTCTTTGTGACCTTATGGACTATATAGTCTTTGGAATTCTCCAGGTCAGAATAGTAGAGTATGGAGCATTTCCCTTCTCCAGGGAATCTTTCCAACCCAGAGGTTGAACCCGGGTCTCCTGCACTGCAGGCAGATTCTTTACCAGCTGAGTCACAAGGGAAGCCCAAGAATACTGGGGTGGGTAGCCTATCCTTTCTCCAGCCAATCTTCCTGAGCCAGGAATCGAACCAGGGTCTCCTACATTGCAGGTGGATTCTTTACGAACTGAACTATCAGGGAAGACCTGGTATATTGTTATAATTTATCTAGCATCTGGATGTTTTGTGGAAGCTAAGGATATTTTGTGGACACTGAGCTAAGACTAGAGATCTCTTCAAGAAAATTAGAGCTACCAAGGGAACATTTCATGCAAAGGTGGGCACAATAAAGGATAGAAATGGTATGGACCTAACAGAAGCAGAAGATATTAAGAAGAGGTGGCAAGAAGACACAGAAGAACTATACAAAAATGATCTTCATGACCAAGATAACCACGATGGTGTGATTACTCACCTAGAGCCATACATCCTGGGATGCAAAGTCAAGTGGGCCTTAGGAAGCATCACTATGAACAAAGCTAGCGGAGGCGATGGAATTCCAGTTGAGCTATTTCAAATCCTAAAAGAACATGCTGTGAAAGTGCTGCACTCAATATGCCAGCAAATTTGGAAAACTCAGCAGTGGCCACAGGACTGGAAAAGGTCAGTTTTCATTCCAATTCCAAAGAAAGGCAATGCCAAAGAATGCTCAAACTACCACACAATTGCACTCATCTCACATGCTAGTAAAGTAATGCTCAAAATTCTCCAAGCCAGGCTTCAGCAATACGTGAACCGTGAATTTCCTGATGTTCAAGCTGGTTTTAGAAAAGGCAGAGGAACCAGAGATCAAACTGCCAACATCTGCTGGATCATGGAAAAAGCAAGAGATTTCCAGAAAAACATCTACTTCTGCTTTATGGACTACATCAATGCCTTTGCTGTGTGGGTCACAGCAAACTGAAAAATTCTTCAAGAGATAAGAGTACTGGACCACTTTACCTGCCTCCTAAGAAACCTGTATGCAGGTCAAGAAGCAGCAGTTAGAACTGGACATGGAACAACAGACTGGTTCCAAACCGGGAAAGGTGTACATCAAAGGTGTATATTGTCACACTGCTTATTTAACTTACATGCAGAGTAGTACATCATGTGAAATGCTGGGCTAGATGAAGCACAAGCTGGAATTAAGATTGCTGGGAGAAATATCAATAACCTCAGCTATGCAGATGACACCACCCTTATGATTATGGCAGAAAGTGAAGAACTAAAGAGCCTCTTTATGAAAGTGAAAGAGGAGAGTGAAAAAGTTGGCTTAAAACTCAACATTCAGAAAACTAAAATCAGAGCATTTGGTCCCATCATTTCATGGCAAATAGATGGGGAAACAATGGAAACAGTGACGGACTTTATTATTTTGAACTCCAAAATCACTGCAGATGGTGAGTGCAGCCATGAAATTAAAAGACACTTGATCCTTGGAAGAGAAGTTATAACCAACCTAGACAACATATTAAAAAGAAGAGACATTACTTTGCCAACAAAGTTCTGTCTAGTCAAAGCCATGGTTTTTCCCATAGTCATGTATAGATGTGAGAGTTGGAGTGTAAAGAAAGCGCACAGAAGAAAATTGATGCTTTTGAACTGTGGTGTTGGAGAAGACTCTTGAGAGTCCCTTGTACTGCAAGGAGATCCAACCAGTTCATCTGAAAGGAAATCAGTCTTGAATATTCACTAGAAGGACTGCTGCTGAAGCTGAAATGCCAATACTTTGGCCATCTGATGCGAAGAACTGACTCACTGGAAAAGACTCTGATGCTGGGAAAGATTGAAGGCAGGAGAAGAAGGGAATGACAGGATGAGATGGATGGTGTTACTGACGCAATGGACATGAATTTGAGTAGGCTTCAGGAGTTGGTGATGGACAGGGAAGCCTGGCATGCTGCAGTCCCTGGGGTTACAAGAAGCAGATATGACTGAGTGACAAAACTGACTGACTTAAACTATTTAAATGAGGTTGAAAATAAACTAATATAATGTATAGTTTATAAATTATCAGGTAAACATATACAGCTGATTCAAAAATGATTTTCTGGGTTTCACCATTTTCACTCATTCCTCAAAATTGTATGTAGAAACAATCTTAGATAAGGGCATTAGATTTCAAGCATTCTAGAACAGGAACCATGTCATCATCTACTGCTGATAAGGTTCATCATACTAAGTGCTCTGCTCAGTGCTCTGTATGTGTCTTACTTGCCAGGGGTTATTTTAACTATAAACAAGCCTTTAGTTTCTACATCTTTGTATTGAATTATACCAAGTCTAAGCTAATATAACTTCAAAGGCATGGGACCTAAACTTATTCTTTCATGTAGTACCAGTAAGTGTCTCTAAACCTAACAAATACCATATGATGTAAGGCAGATGTTTTAAAAAATTAAAAACTTAATTTTTGCATGAAGCATTTGAAAATAGCCAAAGACGGAAGAATTTCACATCTTTTAAAAGACAGTTCAACCGTATTTCTGTGGGTGCATATGTAGAAACTAGGAAAGTGAAGGATGTATTTCACCTGTGGTAGAATAAAACATTTCCCCAAAATGAGTACATATTTGCACTAAGAAAAGGATATATCCTAACTGTGTGTGGAGATGTTTTTCTCTTGGGGTGTGGATGATGCTTACAACTTCAGTTCAGTTCAGTTGCTCATTTGTGTCTGATTCTTTGCGACCCCATGGACTCCAGCACGTCAGGTCTCCATGTCCGTCACCAACTCCTGAAGCCTACTCAAACTCATGTCCATTGCATCAGTGATGCCATCCAACCATCTCATCCTCTGTCATTCCCTTCCCCTCCTGCCTTCAATCTTTCCCAGCATCAGGGTCTTTTCAAATGAGTTGGTTCTTCGTATCAGGTGGCCAATGTACTGGAGTTTCAGCTTCAGCATCAGTCCTTCCAATGAGTATTCAGGACTGATGCTTAAAAGAGAATGCTTTGGATTTTAAGGTTCAGCTGGTTCAGTATGTCACCTAACTGAAAAGAGTACAAAAGGTAGGGAACCAATTGGTATAATTAGTTTGCTGCTGCTGCTAAGTCGCTTCAGTCATGTCCGACTCTGTGCAACCCCATAGATGGAAGCCCACCAGGCTCCCTTGTCCCTGGGATTCTCCAGGCAAGAACACTGGAGTGGCTTGCCATTTCCTTCTCCAATGCATGAAAGTGAAAAGTGAAAGTAAAATCGCTCAGTCATGTCCGACTCATAGTGACCCCATGGACTGCAGCCTACCAGGCTCCTCAGGCCTTAATTTTTATTTCTTTTTGTTGTGAACATTATGGTCCAGTAGTTTTCTTATTGTTGAGGCACTTTCTGATCTGCAGCTCTCATCACTGAATGCTTTGGATGTAACTGGCCATCTTGGCTAATTCTGAATTCATTAGAGCCATTAAACAAATCAGTCTATAGTGAAGCTTTTTTCTCCACAAACCTTTTACATATCTTCCTCCATAGGACACTTAAAAAGTAGTTCAGTGTCAGCTGCAAATCAGCATCTCTACAGAAACCATTGTGTGTTTATCTAGCTTGGAGTACTCTAAGAAAAATGCCATTTATGAGGTTAATTAATTAATTTCCATGTGGTAGCTGACACTTTTGTTTACAGACTCACAAGGTCTCACATGACAAATGCAACTATTTGCTATGAGATATACTGTTGTTTACTGTATATAAATTATACCTTTCCGTATTCAATTTCTCTCTGCTAGTTATGCTCCAAGTTCTTAAAATCTATTTTAAGATGCAAAAGTCTACATGGACGTTTTAATTTAAGCTTTATCTCGGAATTAATTTTCTCATTATTTTTATCCTTGTGATTGCTAGAGAGTCATTAGTTTTAAAGTGACGAAAAGCAAAGTATTTATTGTGACTCTTCATTCTTAAACATTATTTAGAAAATGCTCTGACTTTTCACAAATTCTAGTTGATATCTTCCCTCTAGTCTTTTGCACACACAAAATTTTCCTGCTTTATTAGAGAAGTGAGTAGATTATAGATACTCCCTGGTTGAAAGGTAATCTTTGATCCCCACCACCAATTTTTCCTTGTACTCTAAAGTGATTATTCATGTAAAGGACCATTACAGATACTAAAACCATTACTCAGATTAGTAACAAGTCCTCCTAAAGCTTTAGAGATGGATAAACTTGATAAATTCACTGGCTGTTCTGAATGGGCAGTCTCACCAGTCTCATTAGCACAGAAGTCACATTCAGAGGACCACTGAAGTCACTCTTCCCACAAGGATGTTGAAAATGAATGACATGGAACCCTTTTTGAGGGCAATCACTGTAACAAAATCTCATAAGTTGTGTCATCTTTCCAGTGCAATGCCATAATCATGATGGCTGATGTCTATTACTGCAGAAAGTTCAACCAATTTTATCCATGTCACTAACAGGATATTCCTGAATGCCTCTGTTTTGGCTACATAAATGTGTTCAGCACTTCTGTCCTTAAATGATAAAGGACTAGGAGTTACATTTTCACCAAAAATGCCCCCATGAATATATGAGTGAGCATCTCAAAGCCTCGAGGACTGTGAAACTAACAATTATGCTTGAAAAACTCCCGGTAGGAAATGCGGTGGTTTGCTTTGTTCTGCAGTTCTCTTGTTCCTGTTGCGGGGCTATGATCATCTGTGTTTGAAACTCAAGATGAAGTAGACCTTCACCTTCTATTGAAAGGCCTGACCTTCAGTTTCCTGTGATCCTTTGGTTAAAAGAAATAAAAGGACCTTTTCTTTCCAGTAAGATTGTCTAGCAGGCATTGACAACCTTTTCAATTCCTCTGTCAAGCTAGGGGGGGCATACTGGAGTAAGATATGTCCCTGCTGAGTGACCTTTACCTATGACCTAACATTTTAAGCGTTTCTTGTTCCATCCTCTCCCCAGACATGTAGAATCTTTGTTACTATCCTTATTTTCAGAGTAGAGGTAGAATCTGATAGAAAAAAAAAAATGGAGAATAGACTGGGTGGAAAGAAGAGGTAAGAGTAGTTGGGTCAAGTGGCAGCTGGAAACAGACCAGGGAGGCTTTCTTTTTCTTACCTGCTATGATATTTTCCCTGGATTTGACAAAACTGGGTGAAGAGTGTGGTGTTTGTGCTTATTAATTACATTGGTTTTTAAAAGTCTATTATTCTGTGGCAGTGTAAGTCTCCTAGTTTATTTTCCTGATAATGTCATTCTATGGTACTAAAAAATGGTGATTCTCCATCACCACTTTTATTTCTGAAACACAGATCTTCATTTTTCTGTTATTTTTTTGGTTAAAGCCATTTACCATTTCCTAGTATCTATCTGAGAGAATAAGTTCAAGCTCTTTAGGTCTCTAACATGAGATTAATTTTTTTCTTCTGATCAGGCCTAACTTACCTTCTTAACTTCTTCCTGTTACTTCTCCCAGCATACTCTGTGCTCCAGCCACAATGATCCATAAGCTCACTTGATTAAGAGTCGAGTTGTGTGCTAAGTCAGAGCCAGAGTTCCTTTCTAGTTCCTTTTCACCCTGGCAGCAGCTCTTCATTCTTATGTTTAATTCAAATCTCTTTACCTCCATGCCATGGCTCTGTCATTTCTTTCACTTAACATTTTTATAGTTGTTGGTCAGTTGTTTCAGTTCAGAGTGATGCTTATACTCTTTCATATTACCTCATAATTTTATCCCATTTCCTTGGCCATTTCCTTCATGGGTTCAGTCTTTGGCATTTCAATATTTGTGCCAGTTCTCCCTTTATTTTTTAGCTGAGGGTTCAGCAGTATCATCTCTTGATATGTGATGGGTTGATGCTGTTGGTCAGGATACAATATCGATTGCAGAAAGAGAGAGGCCCAGAAAGTGGATAATTTATGTTACAGATGCACTCAGCCCAGTATTATTCAATAGAGAGCTCATTGCCTGAGAGTTGCTGCATGATGGTTGTTCACCCTCATTGAAAGTATAAACTACAAGCGCTTTCATTGGGAGAGAATGTTGTAGTGCTCTGAAAATGTAAAAATACAGATAGCAATACATACAGGTGTATAAATATGTGTTTGGGCTTTCCTGGTGGCTCAGATGGTGAAGAATCCACCTGCAATGTGGGAGACCTGGGTTCAATCCCTGAGTTGGGAAGTTCCCCTGGAGGAGGGTGTGGCCACCCACTCCAGTGTTCTTTCCTGGAGAATATCCATGACAAAGGAGCCTGGTGTGCTACAATCCATGGGGTCGCAAAGAGTCAGACATGACTGAGTGATTAAGCACATGCACACACGAGTGGGTGTTTGATTTCCCCCTCTTTTAATAGAGAATACTAAGGGACTAAGGGACAAATAACTTTATAAAAAAACAGTACTTGTGGAACCATCACTAAATAGGATATCTGTATACTTGATACTCCTTCAAATGCTTTTTTTTTCTTTCATATCTTCACGCTTTTCCCCAAGGTGTTTTCTTTATCTGGAATACACCTTCTAAGAATCCCTTTAACTTGGTGATCTTGATGGCCACACTTGTATTTTGCAGTGGCTATTTGAAATGTCATCTGAGAAGCTTCTTTTTGCCCATCCTCAACACCTGGAGTTTGTCACACTTACTTTTATGCTCCTATAACACTTTAAAGTAACTTTGTTGTAAAAATTAGCCTAGTGATTAGATCTCTAGTCTATGTGAGTGGAGTTATCAAAAACATGCTTCTATTCATTGTTGTCTAATTGTCAAGAAGCCTCTCAAAACCAAGCAATAAGCATTACAATATCTGAGAACCTCTTCAAGTAGCTTCTTGAGCTCCTGAGGATTAAGATTTGGTCAATTTTTAGTTCAACTCCAATCTCAATGGGTTTTTCTAGAAAGCTCAAGGGTCTTGTCTTGGAAAGATGAGACAGATTCCAAATTGTATGGCAATACAGAGAGGTCGCCCTGAGAATAGGGATGAGGTAGATAAGCATTTGGGAGGCACTCAGAATTCTGTGTAAAAACAAAACAAAACATAAATTTTGGTAGAAATCCAACTTTGGAATCAACCTGGACTAGAGTTAACTGTCAGTTTAGTAGCAGGGTAATGAAGACTTCTCAAGACATGATTATTAGAAACTTAAAACTGCTCTTCCTTGTGAAAAATTTCTACTTAGTGTATTGCTTTCTACATCAGTCTCTTCTTTGGGCCCCCACACACAAGCAAAACAGAATATTTCCAACTTTGTGTAGGTACTAACTCCTGCGACTATTCTCAGTAGATTAACTTATAGTTTGATCATGCCAGAAGATAATGATAGCAGATAAAATTTTATTAAATTGTTTATTATTACCTCAGGAGTGTTTTTCTTGGGTTGCAGTCACATTGGGGAGAAAAATGAATATCTATGAAGGAACTATAACTAAAGCCACTAATATGTGCTTTTAAGACTGGATAATGTTCATTTGTTACTGTATGTGGATGAAACACGTTGTTGTTCAGTTGCTCAGTCATGTCCAATTCTTTGTGATCCCATGGACTGCAGCATGTCAGGCTTCCCTGTCCTTCACTATCTCCCTGACTTTGCTCAAACTTATGTCCACTGAGTTGATGATACCATCCATCCATCTCATCTTCTGTTGCTCTCTTCCCCTCCTGCTAATCTTTCCAAGCATCAGGGATTTTTCCAATGACTCAGCTCTTCACATAAGGTGGTCAAAGTACTATAGCTTCAGTTTTCAGTTCAGTTCAGTCGCTCAGTTATGTCCGACTCTTTGCGACTCCATGAATCGCAGTACGCCAGGCCTCCCTGTCCATCACCAACTCCTGGAGTTCAATCAGACTCACGTCCATAGAGTCCCTGATGCCATCCAACCATCTCATCCTCAGTCGTCCCCTTCTCCTCCTGCCCCCAATCCCTCCCAGCATCAAAGTCTTTTCCAATGAGTCAACTCTTCGCATGAGGTGGCCAAAGTACTGGAGCTTCAGCTTTAGCATCATTCCTTCCAAAGAAATCCCAGGGTTGATCTCCCTCAGAATGGACTGGTTGGATCTCCTTGCAGTCCAAGGGACTCTCAAGAGTCTTCTCCAACACCACAGTTCAAAGCATCAATTCTTTGGCACTCAGCCTTCTTCACAGTCCAACTCTCACATCCATGCATGACCACAGGAAAAACCATAGCCTTGACTAGACGGACCTCAGTCAGCAAAGTAATGTCTCTGCTTTTGAATATACTATCTAGGTTGGTCATAACTTTTCTTCCAAGGAGTAAGCGTCTTTTAATTTCATGGCTGCACTCACTATCTGCAGTGATTTTGGAGCCCAGAAAAATAAAGTCTGACACTGTTTCTACTGTTTCCCCATCTATTTCCCATGAAGTGATGGGACCAGATGCCATGATCTTCATTTTCTGAATGTTGAGCTTTAAGCCAACTTTTTCACTCTCCTCTTTCATTTTCATCAAGAGGCTCTTTAGTTCCTCTTCACTTTCTGCCATAAGGGTGGTGTCACCTGCATATCTGAGGCTATTGATATTTCTCCCAGCAATCTTGATTACAGCTTGTGTTTCTTCCAGTCCAGCATTTCTCATGATGTACTCTGCATAGAAGTTAAATAAACAGGGTGACAATATACAGCCTTGATGTACTCCTTTTCCTATATGGAACCAGTCTGTTGTTCCATGTCCAGTTCTAACTGTTGCTTCCTGACCTGCATACAGATTTCTCAAGAGGCAGGTCAGGTGGTCTGGTATTTCCATCTCTCTCAGAATTTTCCACAGTTTATTGTGATCCACACAGTCAAAGGCTTTGGCATAGTCAATAAGGCAGAAATAGATGTTTTTCTGGAACTCCCTTGCTTTTTCCATGATCCAGCAGATGTTGGCAATTTGATCTCTGGTTTCTCTGCCTTTTCTAAAACCAGCTTGAACATCAGGGAGTTCATGGTTCACATATTGCTGAAGTCTGGCTTGGAGAATTTTGAGCATTACTTTACTTCATGTGAGATGAGTGCAATTGTGTGGTAGTTTGAGCACTCTTTTGTGTTTTAGCATCAGTAATTCCAGTGAGTGTTCAGGGTTGATTTTCTTTAGGATTGACTGAAACACATCACTCAATCACAAATCTTCCATTTCAAGTTTGTTTTTTATGAAGGTAAATAGAAGGGAACTAATATCTGATGAATGTCTCCATGAGTCAGATATTCTTCCAAAAGGTTCTATACTATGTTTCACAGAATTTTGACAACACTGTCCTTTGGCAGATGAGTAAGTCAAGGCTCACAGATATTAAGCAATTTATTCACAGCCACATAGCTAGTAAGGGGTGGCCCATGTTTTGAAACCAGGACTCTTAGATTTCAAAACCCTATATCACATTATCTTTCAATAAAAATAACAGCACGTT
This sequence comes from Aepyceros melampus, assembly GCA_006408695.1. NCBI lineage: Eukaryota > Metazoa > Chordata > Mammalia > Artiodactyla > Bovidae > Aepyceros > Aepyceros melampus. The sequence continues at coordinate 304,880 of SJXQ01010725.1, forward strand.
TTAAAATACTATTTTACTTTTGTCTTTCTCTGTATTATGTTTCTTAGTGTAATGCCCTCCAAATCAACACATGTTGCTGCAAATGACAAATTTTATTCTTTTTTATGGCTAAGTAGTATTCTATTGTGTATATACACCAAGTCTTCTTTATCCATTCATCTGTTGATGGGCACTTAGGTTGCTTCCATATCTTGGATTTTGTAAATAATGCTGCTACCAACATTGGGGTAATGGATCTTTTGTAATTAGTGTTTTTGTTTTTATTTTGGATATGTACTCAGGAGTGGAATTGCTGGGTTCTGTCATAGTTTTAGTTTTAGTTTTTTGAGAAACCTCCATACTGTGTGACCTCACTTAAGTGTGGAATCCAAAATATGCTACAGACAAGTGAACATAGCAAAAAGTAAGCAGACTCACAGATAAAGAGAACAAACTAGTGATTACCAGTGGGGAGATGGAAGGGGGAAGGAGCAAAATAGGAGTGGAGGATTGGAAGGCACATGTCTATTGAGTGTAAGATAGGCTAGAAGGATGTATTGTACAACATGGGGAATAGCCAATTTTTGTAATAACTCTAAGTGGAGTGTAATGTTTAAAAATTATATAAAAATAAATAATAGTTTACTTTTGATAATGACTCTGGCAATTTGAAAGATACAACACATATCCATAAATAATTATTTTAAGTAATAATCATAAACACAAGTGGTTGTAACAGATAATGTCTAACAAAAAATGGCTAGATTGTTTAAAGAATGTCTGTGCTCTGTGTTGTTCTGGCTCACTTTTTTTTTTTAATTCTTTCAAGTTTATGGTTAAAAATAATACAAATTAACCGTACATTTAACATGTAAATATGAGTGTAAGTGTACATAGATAGCTGTAAAATAGATGCTTTATAAGTTGACTAACATAGATCATCAGGTCAACAAATCAGTTTCTGTTTATACTGATCATTCTCTAATCAAACTACTAGTTAATATAAAGGTGAAATCAAAGGCATGTGACTTGCTGATAAGTGCAGGAGACACTGACAACTTTGAAAGTGGTTAAATTTGGGGTACTTACTTAAGCAGACTTCTAAGTGAGATTTTCCTATCACAGGGGTGACTGTGCACAAGGATGCATTTCATTGGGTCCTATAGAACTTTTTGTCATCAGACAATACATTTCAGAAACAGTACAGTTCTGAACTGCAATATTGCAGGAGACAAAATTCAGTATTTTAGGAGTTGCAAAGATCTGATTTTAGACATTAAAGTTTATTAAGCTGTAATGATAATTTTCTTAATGTTTGGTGGGATTTAACCTTTAACAGAATGACATGCCAGCTCTAAACTGTCTAAATGTCTTGACACTTAAGACTTACACTAAAATACCAATTTTCATCTTAATCCTTAAAAAGATTATTGAAGTAGATTAAACAAGTGCTTAAGGAAGCCAGTGTATCTGACATCATCCATTCTATCTTATAATAATATGATTTCTATAAATTTTTGATATTTAGCAAGAAATCTCCTGATGCCTTTTTCTCAAGGACAGTTCTTCTGCCAAAAAAAACAAAAGAAAACACACACAAGAAAACCCTAAAAGATAAGATGATTATAACTTTCCAGGTGGCAATATTTTTATAATCTTTAAATGTAACCATAGAATTGTGGTCTCTCTGAAATGTACATTTAAAAAATCAATATATTTATATAAAATACCTGTAGTCATTTGTTCACATTTCTGTAAAACTTCTCTATAGCAAATTAGAGGGGAATTAGCTTTGTCTTAGGTGCCCGGAATTTCAAGATTGTTAAGAGGATTTATGTAACTTAGAGATCCACCTTCCATTCTCTGAATATCGTGTACTTATTGAGTACTTCCTGTGGAGCTTTGCACTAGTCTTAAATGTTTAGAGGAATGAACTCATTTGATCCTCTCTACAACCTTATAAGGTAGATACAGTTATCTGCATTCTGCAGTTGGGAAAATTTAGGAATGAAGGCTGAATATTTTCCCAGTGGTAGACAGCTCGCTGGCATGTGAGATACTGGCATGTGAACCCCTGCCGTGCCCCTGGGTAGCACCAGCTCCCATTGTAGGCTACTAGTTCTCTTCTTTTCTGACTCTGCTCTAAGATGTGTTGTTGAGATCTTGGCTACGTGTGATGTGAGTGGTTGCTCCAAACTAGACATGCCATAGCTTATTTTGCCATGTGATTAGGTAGAATCTTGTATGAAATTTGATAGGAGGATGTAGGAGGAAGAAAGGAGAGATCAAGAAAAGGAAGCTGAACCATAAGATAGCAGGAACTTAGAAAATACTTGAGGATACAGTCCAAAGTGAAATGCCTGCCTTGGCAATAAACAGATTCTGCTAAGTACAGATGAGGGAAAATTTCATCTGGAGACGAATAAAGGACAGAAAGAGAGGGCATGCATTTATTTAAGGTGACAGACCTGCTGAAACTTTCTTTACAAGTTTGAGATCACTTTGCACATCAAACTGAACTGAAACAGATTCAGTGATGAGACTTTGTCTGGCTTCAAATGATATAACTGTAGTGTTATTCTTACTATTAGTACTGCTAGCTCCTATAGTAAGCTGAAGAAAGAATAATCTTGTGATTGGTCAAGCTTGAGGTGTTCCTGCTTCTTTTTATTAGCTGCTGAAAAACACACAGTTAATTGCTTTAAAAGGGCTGGTCATCATTCATGTGCCATGTAAAACCCTATAAATATAAGGATATCACAGGAAGTCCTAGCAGTCAGTTGCTGAGATTTCCTTGTACTGATAGACTGATGAGACAGGCTTCTCAGTCTGGGCTGATTTAGGAAAGTAGAAACCACTTTAGGACATTTCAGCCAGGGGGGATTTCGTATTGGGATGTGTGATACACAATGATTTGTTTGGACCTAAGAGAGAACAGTGGAATAACTCGGAGGCTAGCAATAGCAGGAAGATGCTAAAACCCATAAGGCTGGACAGACAATGTTTGGAGGGAGCTAAAACAAAGATTGTCAGAGCTGTTTCTGTAGGATTTGGAGTTGTAGAGATGTGGCCTTTCCAGGTGATGCTTCTAAGGCAGAAAGAATGAGAAAATTATCTGTTTTCCCCTTCTTCTCTCTCTCCAATCTAGCCCAAGTGAGAAGAGAGCCTGACAATGAAATTAGTAAGAGAAAGGCTGGGAACATACCTGAAAGCAAACAGATGATGATATTTGTACATTTCTCAAAAATGTGTTTCAGACCATAAGGAAAACTTTGGGCCAGGTAGAGATAGAATGTAGACATTTGTGAGATTAAGCTCCTGTGTTTCTCCAGCCCAACTTTGTGAGCGTACTCAGTCATATCTGACTCTTTGCAACCCCACTGACTGTAATCCCCCAGGCTTCTCTGTCTATGGGAATTCTCCAGGCAAGCATATTGGAGTGGGTTACTATTTCCTTCTCCAGGGGATCTTTCCAGACCAGGGATTGAATACCTGTATCCTGCATTGCAGGTGGGTTCTTAACCTCAGCACCTGGGAAGCCCTAGCCCAGCCTTGCCTAGGGACAAAGCTACTGTAACAAGTCACAGTCTCTCTCTCTCTGACCCCCTGTGTAAATATTATGGGAATCCCAGTCCTGTTGCTAGTCCCTCCAAGAAGAGAGGTATTTTTTTGTGCTTGAAATACAGTCCTCTTGCTTAAAAGTGTGTATTCTTTCCTTCTGCCTCTTCTGTACTGAGGGCACCAAGGTCAGGTGACTGGGGCACTTGGCACTTTTTCCTGATAAACTCGTAGGTCCCTGACTGTCTTTCCCATTCTAGATTAGGTTTTGGTATGTTCTCCCATTCCTTTTATCTACTGCATGGACTCCTGAGACCCTCCCACATTGCCTCTACTGCTGCTGCTTACACATTCACGCCAAAGGCTATAAGAACCAGTCTTCTTCCTTTCTGACCTGAATCAGGCAACAACACATCTATTTATCATAGCATTATCACGTGTTCCACCCCTAAAATTCAAGGAACCTGTTATAAGAATACAGATGGTGTCCTACTTATCATATGGGTGGTTGACAAATGCATGCTCATGATAACTTGAAAAGGCTGATTCAAATGTACAATTCTCAAATGTCTCCAGAGTTTCCAACTGGAACATGGTAACACAGGGAGAGAGCTATCTTTGATCTGCCCCACTTCTTTCATCATCCCCTCACCCTATTTCTCACCCTGGGGGCTGCCCAGGCGTGTGTGTGAAATGGTATAGTCCACACACCTAAGTCTGTTCATAACAACTTCCTCTTCTTGCATCTAAAGGTGTAGGTACTGCCTATCGAACGCAATGTAACAAAATTTGACTGGATGCCTCACTGGACTATAAAGCCTATGAGGCCAAAGCTCAGATCCATGACCCGCAGAAAATGTGAGATAATAAATGTGTGTTATTTTAAGCTGCTAAATTTGTGGTAATATTTTAATGCAGCACTGGATAATGAATGAGGAGAGAGTCTATGTTAATTTGTTCATCTAGCATTTAGTGTGCAAATAAACATTTCCTACAGAAATGAAATGAATTTATCAAATGTTTATTATACACCACCAAGTATCAAGAATTACTTTAAGAATGTCCAATACAAACAAAACTCCTTTTGTTCAACAAGACAAAACTCCTTTTATACCAATAAGTATAGGAGATCAACAATGAAGCTGCTGCTATGAGAATACAGGGAAATGTAGAGCAGGCAGGTATAAATATTGGAGTTAATTAGGTGCTTGTTGTAAAATGAGAGTAAGTTTGGATGTTTCACTTGATAATGTAACACATTTTTATTACCAAATGAGACGCAGAGTAACAGAGAACACAACTAGACAGAGGGCTCTGTTTCCAGTGATCTGGCATTGGATGTCTTTAGTTGCAGAAACTGAAACTTACATATTCCTGGGGTTTCATGAGAGTTTTGGAATAGCTCTTATATGATTGAGCCTTGGCACCATGTTCACCTATTCACCAGGAGCAGCTTTTTTATCGATCCTTGAGAAACATTGAGCACCCTCGGAATTGAAAGATCTGAGCTTTGAGGTTAGGAAGTTTTGTTCCTCTCAAAAGGTCAGAAGGCTGGATGAAAGTAATTGCTATTTAGTATATTTATTTAGATGATTAAGAATTTCCTGAGAATTAACCTAAGTGCCTTATATACTGTTATCTTTGACTTTGTTTCTAGTATGAGACATTTTTAAGAAATTATAAGGAAATGTCTTGGTTTACAGCCTAATTTGTGTATCGATCTTCCACAACTAAAATATTAGGTTGAAACCTCCTCAGTGGCAGCAGGGTCAAAAGTCTGAACTCTGAATATCTGAAGTCATTGCTCTCATGGGAAATAGAAATGCACTTTAGTCCATGAAAACAGAGAGAGAGAAAAAACCCATTTCTTCCTAATGGTGTGTGTGTGCCTTTTGTAGAGATGTCTGCAAACAACCTGCTGGGCTTTGACTCCCATTTGAAGTTCAAACATGATGCCCGTGGTATAAATTACAAAGCTTTTATTGTGTCATTTTTATGAAGGAGAATGATACATACTATGCTTTAAATTATAGTAATGACCCGCTTATTCAGAGGTTGAATTTCTGACAACCTCTACCCTTGGGAACTCAGCCCAAACTTAGAAGGAAGAAAAATCAGCCTCGAAGGCTGACATAGTGGTTACAAAGGCATACACTTCACTCCTAGGGGCAGGGCCTTATTGGCCTCCCTTTAACACACAGTTTTTTTAACAAGCTTGGTTATCTAGCTTCCTAGTTCACAGAAGACAAGAAACGACAAACTAGAAAAGAGGTAGAGAAGAAAGTATTGGAGGTGGTCATCAAAATAGCCCCTGGTGCTCATAGTCTGGCAGGAAAGGCAGAGACTGAAGCTAAAAGGCAGAAACAGCTGAGATTTGCCACTCTGACCAATAAGGACCGTACATTATCCAGAAAATACATAATAATGTTCAGCATCCCCTGTTTAAGAAGTAAAGAAGTCATGTGTAGCTGTGTAACACTTTGATAGGAAATTGTATTTTTCAATTCCTTCTATTTCTTTCCTCCTTCTTATCATTGAAATAGCATGAAAGTTATCTGTGTTGCTATGCTGTGCAGGCAAGAGATGGTACAGAAAGAGAAGAGTCAAATTCCTGGCTTTTGAGCTCTTGTGCATACTTTTATATATCTATAACAGAGATAAAAATTCTTAAAAGTCACAGCTCTCGCTTGAAAGAGTCAGGGACTCAGGTCAGAATCATAAATTTTATGAATTCCAAAAACTTGGCTTTAAATAGTAAGGCCAGAATCTTGGAAGATTCAGTGCATAGAATTTGAACTATAACTGCTAGAAGGGGAAGCATGTTTGATGAGGTAAACACCATTTTCCTGGCCAGAGAGGATAAGAGAATTGGACGGAATATGTGACTTCAGCTTAGATACACTTTGGGTCCCTAAGAAGGGCCCAGTGCCCCCGTTCTGCTTTGGTGAGTCTTGGGGAAGGTGGTAGTGATTAAAATCTCATATAGATGTAGGAGGTCTGAGAGCAGTGTCTTTTGTTTTAGGGTATAGAGTAGGAGATTTAGGTAAATTAAACCATGTGTCCAGTATGATAAAGTAGCTGTATGTCAGTGGATTTTTTAGGACATAGTCTTCCAGAGTTCTCTAATGTAGTGTGAGGATCCATCAAAAAAGCTCTCCAATCCCCTCCCGAGATCCCCTGAGGGCAGTGAGATGAGCCTGCGCTCCGGGTGCACGTCTCGGTGTCAGGGGGTCATGTGTGTAAACCTGACTGCTGTAGGGAGAGGCCAGAGAGATGAGGCTGGCTCAAGAAAGGGCAGTCAGTAAAGGTGGTGGTGCCTGCCTCTCCCCAGCCCCCTCCCTTTGACTTGAGCCCAACAGATACCCAGTGAGAAGGAAGGGAAGGATGTGAGGGGAGAGTCGTGGAGAACTGAGGAGTTGCTCAGAAGAGACTGAACTTCATACTGGAAAGACTGAGTTACCTTTAACTGGCAAAGATGAGAAAACAGAGACTCATCAGGAATAAGGTAAATTTAGTTATTGAGAAGCAAAGAATGTTATAAATTTGTGTACATGCAGAATGTATTCTAAAGGATTTAAAAAGATCTTCACTTAATTTAAATGGTTAAGATGGAAAAGAAAAAGGGTTTTGGCATTTCACCTTTATAGTATCTCATCTCCTCACAGTGTCTCTCAAAAAAAAAAAAAAAAAGCCAAACAAATCCTCCACGTATAATATAGTAAAAGTATTTTTAACAGCAGCTCACCCTTATTTTTTGTGGTAAAGTCCAAAGTACATTGTCCTGGGAGATGCTGTTTTTTTGAGAACAGAAAAGCTTGCAGGCCACAAGTGGTTAAATGCACGTGAAGCACCATAATGTAATTGGTGCAAATACTAAGAATGCTGCTTGTGTTCAAGAAAGGAGGTGTGTTGTCACCTGTTTTCATCTGTAGATGCATCCGGGTGATATATACATCCTGTGCATTATCTCCACATGTGCATATTATAGCAAGGGAATGCATTTTTTTAGATATTCCTAGTCCTCTCAGTCTTCCTCTGCTCAGCAGCAGTTTTCATATGTGATTAACATCCAGATAGCGTTTTCCACATTCACCTTGTGATGTCTGATAGGGAGGACAGAGACGGATACTGCCTTGCTCAAATGTGTACACATAATCCATAATGAATAACTGCAGCTCCTCAGTGACCATGACAGAGCATCACAAGCAAAGTGAAGACCAGGTTGAGAAAGACACTAAGTCCAAAAAGCAATATTTAATGATTTGTCTAAGCATGCAGTTCAAAACACCAGCAAAGTTCCTCCCTGCTTGGTCTAACCCAGGCATGTCATTCTGTACCCAAAGAGACTCAGCCGCAGCTGTCTTAATATCCCTTTCCCATGGGGCATTGGTTTAGATAGGGCTTCCTAAATGGTGCTAGTGGTAAAGAACCTGCCTGCTGGTGCAGGAGATCTAAGAGGCTATGGTTCAATCCCTGTGTCAGGAAGATCCCTGGGAGGAGGATACGGCAACCCACTCCAACATTCTTGCCTGGGAAATCCCACGGACAGAGGAGCCTGATGGGTTATAGTCCATAGGGTCATAAAGAGTTGGGCATGACTAAAGTGATTTAGCATAGTAGAGTGTAACATAGACAAATATCTGCTAGATTCTTCTCTGTAGGAGAGAAGACACAGATTTTCTCTTTTTTAAAATTAATTTATTTTTAGTGACATAGATTCTCTTATCTGAAACTGCAAAATTCAGTGAAAAGTTATTTTAAGATGAAAAGGAACAAATTAAACTACTTAACATTTCATGAAATTCTACAAATATAGAAACATGTGGCATTGGGATGGGAATGGTTAATCTTATATATTGTGTGGATTTCTAATGGGGAAGATTGGTAAAGAGAGACAAAAATGATAAGCTCTTGAATTAATTACATTGGTGAGAAAGAAAAAGGAAAGAAAAGTGAAAAAATTGCAGAGGAAGAATCTATAAAGCTTGAGAATTTACAGAATATTAGGACAGGAAAAGATGTGATTTTGAATTTTTATGCAAGGATGTTTGAATGGATGCTGTCACTAACAGACCAAGGAAACTGGGGGAAGAAGTAGTTATCAAAGAGAGTAGGAAACGCATTTATTTCCTGTACATGGAATTTAAGTTGCGGGGGCAGCATAGTGAACATGTCTTGCAGGTAGATTTTGTGGCTCAGAGGAGTATCACCTGCAGTGCCACAGCCATAGATTTGTGTTGTCTGCATTGAAGTTGTAGTTGAAGGTGTGTAGTATATGAGATCCGCTGAAGGGGAGAAGCTAGAGAATTCTGAGCAACTATTTGGAGATAAGTTCTCTTATTAAAGGAGAGAAGCTTTGTTCAGAAATCAGGGATTGATTTCAGAAGGAAGTGACAGAGTTTCAGGATGTGAATGAATTTTGTTCATTACGCTGATTGTATCAATGGGGTAAAGTGTTGAAATCTGCATTAGTATAAGACTTAGTGTTTTTTGTTACACAAAAAAGAAACCTCCCTACTAAAAATTCCAAATAAAATGATGCTTGATTTAAATTGTTTTACTCAAGGATTATTTGTCTTCCTTCCTTCCCTCTTTTTTGCAAACTGTTCTTCTGGGTTTGGACCTCTAATTCTGGAGTTTTGAGTCTCTAACACTTTATGTCAGAGGTCCCCAACCTCCAGGATCTAATGCCTGATGAACTAAGGTGGAGCTGATATAACAGAAATAAAGTGCACAATAATTATAATATGCTTGAATCATCCCCAAACCATCCCCCCACCCTGGTCCATGGAAAAATTGTTTTCCATGAAAGCAATCTCCCATGCCAAAAAGGCTGGGGACTGCTGCTCTATGTCATGGATGTAGTCTTTCTCTTACTCTTTTCCACTTCCATGTGCAAAAACTAACCTAAATGTTATTTAGGCTTCTCTGATGTTCATTCATTAGTAAAAAAAAAACACTGTTTTGAATATAGTGTAGTGAGTTGCCTTCTTCATTTTTTTACTAATGAATTGAGGCAAAATGAACATAAACATAAAAATACTAGCTTCATAATTTCTAAGTCTAATTTAGTGTTAACTATATTGCACCCTTTTGTGTATCAGATCTCTAGAACTTTTCATCTTGAGAAACAGAAACTCTCTACCCATTGAATAACAGTTCGCCTACTCTCTTCCCCTCAGGACTTAGTAACCATTCTTTTTTCTGTTTCTAAGAGTTTGACTACTTTAGATACCTCATGTGAGAAGATTCATGCAACATTTGTCTTTTTTGGTGACTGACTGACTTCATTTAGCAATGTCCTTAAAATTCATCTTTGATATCAAATATTACAGATTTTCCTTCTTTTTTTTAAGGCTAAATAATATTCTATTGCACATAGGTATCACATGTTGTTTACCCACAATACATCAGTTAACATTTAGGTTTTTTCCTTGTTGGCTATTGTGAAAAATGCTTCAATGAATGTCAATGTGCAAATATCTCACTGGGATTCTGTTTATATTTCTTGCACATAGATACCCAAAAGTGAGATTGCTAGATCATATGATAATTCTGTTTTTAATTTTTTGAGGACCCTCCATCCTGGTTTTCATGGTGGTTATACCATTTAAATTCTCACCAACAGTACACAAGGGTTCCAATTTCTCCACATCCTCACCAATACCTATTTTCTGCTTTTATGATAGTGGCATCCTAATGAGGGCTTCCCAGGTGGTGCAGTGGTAAAGAATCCACCTGCCAATGCAGGAGATGCAAGAGACACGGATTTGATCTCTGGGTTGGGAAGATCCCCTGGAGGAGGGCATGGCAACCCACTCCAGTATTCTTGCCTGGAAAATTCCGTGGACAGAGGAGCCTGGCAGGCTGTAGTCCATGGGGTCACAAAGAGTCGGACATGACAGCACATACACACATCCTAATGGATCTGAGATGATAAATCACTGTGGTTTTGATTTTCGTTTCCCTGATATTTATTGATGTTAATCATCTTTTCGTATACTTGTCAGCCACTTGTATATCTTCTTTGGAGAAGTGTCTATTTAAGTCCTTTGCCCATTCTTTGAAGTTTTCTTTTATTGTTGAGTTGTAGGAGTTATTTATATATTCTGAATATTAATTCCTTATCAGATACAGAGTTTGCAAATATGTTTCTCATTCTATAATTTGTTTTTCACTCTGTTGATATTTCCTTTGCTGAGCAGATGTTTCTAAATTTTCTGTAGTTCTATTTGGCTATTTTTACTTTTCTGGCAGGTGGTTTTATTCCTTCTTTAAAAGTGGGACAATCATATTACTGACTCTAAAATCATATTTGCCCGTTGACTAAGAGAGGCAGACAGTATGCTAAGCTTCCCAGACCCCTACAGCCTGATATTTTCTCACCATTTTGGCAGTATGTCTTTACTTTTCCTCTATGAGAGTGATTTATCAGGGGTGAATTCTGTAAGATCCTTGGAAGGTCATTCTTTGGCTATTCAGCAAGATGGGACATTATTTCTGCTGAGGGTATCATTGTTGGTTAAGAGTTGGGTCAGAAGACTGTAACTAATATATCTTTCAGCTGTAACACTTTCTTGTTACTTACTATATATGGCAACAAAATTCAATGAAGGGAAGAACCTCTTCCAAAGTCAATTAATTTGGAAAGGCAAATAGTTCAGAAATCACAGAGGAATTGCATGTCGTCCGTCTATTGACTAGAGCTGCAAACAGAGCTGCTTAATGCAGTGTAAGAAGTTGTCATTGCAAGCAGGCTTTTGCTCAGTTTACTAAATGTATTGACTATAGGATATAAAGAAATCCCTTACAAACAGATTTAAATGCAAAGCAATTACAAAAACAGCCATCCATTTTTCTCTCTAGTCTCAGGAGGGAGGGAGGAACAGCTGGTATAGCCATTTGCCTCAAGGAAAAGCACACCCAGCAACACCTTGGCTCCCCCTTTATCACCTGCCTGTTGAACAGTGTTGCTTCCACTCACTGCTTGACTGATGTGAGAGCCAGGATTCCTGTTTTCTGTGAATCATCATTTCCCCACAAAAATAATGAAAAGTTCTGAGGATGAAATAAAACCTTCTAGTTATCCTTGCATATAATTAAGGCATGTCCAACAACTTGGTCAATAGTCCTGTTGTGTGACAAGTGTGCAACAAAATGAGTCTGTATAAGCAGTTCATAGTCAAGCACCAACAAAGGGGCTTACTTTAGGCTTGGAGTTTCCATTAATAGCTAAAACAATGATATTGCCACAGTCAACTGTATATCAGACCTTGGAACTTCTGTTTGTTTTTGAAGTTGGCCACAAAAAATAATTCATATTGGTCCTATAACTCTTAATTTTCTTTAGAAAACATATCTTTAATTGAGCTCTGCCCTTCCATGTCTAAAACATTATCATTCTGGCCTCAACCACTAAGATTCTGTTGCCATCATAACTCTTCTTTATATTTTCTCGTTATCTAATCCATCTGAGCACCTAAAATGAAGTCTATAGAGTGGGTGCCATACAAACAACAGAACTAACTTTCTCATGGTTCTGGAGGATGAAGTCCAAAACCAGCACGCTATAGATTCAGTGTCTGGTAAGGGCCTACCCTTTGGTTTAGAGAAGGTTGTCTTTTTGCTGGGTTCTCACAGGGCAGAAGGTACAAGAGAGCTCTCTGGAGTCTTTCATATAAGGGTACTAGGCCCAGTGTTGAGGGCTCTACAAAGGCCCCGCCTCCAAATAGCATCACTTTGAGAGTTAGGATTTCACATATGCATTTTGCGGTGACACAAACGTTCAGTCTATGGTGTGCAGTGTCTGGCTGCTTTCATCTTTTCAGTGTTGGTTGGCAAATGGAAACATGGGTGTCGTCAGGTTTCCACTGCCTGCAGGATGGTAGATAGTGATGTCCAAACACATTTAAGTTATTTAGGTTAGTGATCATGCTCCAGTGTGATTCACATATGTTACTCTAAGATGCCTCCATTCTGTAAGAGAAATAAGTAATGATTTCATGAGAAAAACTACTTGGAAAGTTGAAAGTACCATGTAAAGACAAAGAGTAAATTTTTCTGTTCCAACATTGGAGCAAATTAGATTGACTGTTGTGATACAAAATAAAATGAATATTTTACCAGAAGGATACATGTGGTCAAGAAAATATGATTTTGAGGAATTATTTAGTACCTCTTATAAAATCATTTTTCTGACGATGAAAACACTTTATGAAAAGCAAATGAAAAGAATGAGTGCTGTAGTGAGATAGGAACACAGACAAGTCTGCATTGAAATTCTATTAACAAGATGAAGTGTGGTTCAGGTGTCTTACAGCTGCCAACAGTGAGAGTTTTCTTAGCCCTTGGAATGCTGTTTGAATGCTTGTTAAATGGAAAACCCTTTGAAAGGAGGTTAGTATGATTGGCAGTATATGGAAATTAACCCTCAGAGGAAACCCAATTCTTAATGCTTAAACCAAGGGACTGCCACTTGATTTATAATTTAACCCAAATTTTAAATTTCAATTAGGAGAAGTATGACTTGAAGATTTTTTTTAACACTTCTTAGTTTAAAATAATTGTGATTCACAGAAGTTTTAAGTAAAGTACACAGAGAAGTCCCATGCATCTTTCACCTGACTTCCCCATATGTTAACATCTTGCATAACTATAGGGCAATAGCCAAACTAAGAGGCTGGTGTTGGTACAATCAACAGAGCTCTGTCAGACCTCATCAGTTACATGTGTATGAAGGTTTTCTCGGGAAATGTTATGACTTTATTGTAATTCTTCAGATGGTCTAGATCTAGAGCTTTTAAACCTAAAAATCACATCTGTAAAATGGCAAAAAAGGATCTTGGAGAAATAGCAGTGAGTGGTCTTAAAGAGAGATCTTATTAATAGTTCCCTGCTCAGGAACTGAACCTGGGTAGAGGCAATGGCACCGCGCTCCAGTACTCTTGCCTGGAAAATCCCATGGACAGAGGAGCCTGGTAGGCTGTAGTCCATGGGGTCACGAAGAGTCAGACACAACTGAGCGACTTCACTTTCACTTTTCACTTTCATGCATTGGAGAAGGCAATGGCAACCCATTCCAGTGTTCTTGCCTGGAGAGTCCCAGGGACGGGGGAGCCTGGTGGGCTGCTGTCTATGGGGTCGCACAGAGTCGGACACGACTGAAGCGACTTAGCAGTAGCAGCAGCAGTCTGGATGGAGTCTGCACCAGGTGGCTCAGATGATAAAGTATCTGTCTGCAATACAGGAGACCTGAGTTCAATCCCTAGGTTGAGAAGATCTGCTGGAGAAGGGAATGGCAACCCACTCCAGTATTCTTGCCTGGAGAATCCCATGGACAGAGGAGCCTGGCAGGCTACAGTCCATGGCGTTTCCAGCAGTTGGACTGGACTGAGAAATTAACATTTTCTTTCAGCTTGAACGAAAGCCAGGAATCCTAGCTGCTAGACCACCACAGGCTGGAGACTGGAAGTAAAATTCCCTTGCCTCTTGCCCCATTTAGCAGCAAGAATGTTTTAAGGAGGCAAAAACTGTAAAAACAGGTACAAAATCATTAGAGATACAGTACAACAGGTTGGGGAGTACATAGAGAAACAGTGTTTATTTAAGACAGAAGCAAGGCAGAAATACACACCCAAAGAGAGAGTATGTGGGTGGCCTCCCTAATGCAGTGAAGAGGTGATTTAAATCACTTATACAGAGCAGTTCTTCCTGGTCTTTGTTTACCTTTGGCTAATTATCTTGTTTCTTTTTCCACAACTGGCTGGTTTTAGGACCCTCCCCTACATGTGTGGGCTACTTTTTGCTAAGATGGATTCCACTGCAAAGGCTTCTGCAGGGTTTTGTTGTAACCTATTTTGTGGCGTCGCCCCCCTCCTTCTAGACCCCCAAGTAGTGTTTCTGGGCCTGTGCAGTCAGGGGAAATTCCTTGACCTCAGGAGTGGTCATCTTGTCTTGTTATTTCAGCAGAGCTCAGCGTTTGCCACTAGCTTTGTCCTTGGAGTGTCTCGGGGAAAACAAAGCTTCAATTTCACTCCACTTGACAAACATCAGCTGTTCATCCATCTATCTCTTACCTCAAAAGCACAAACTGATTCTTATCTTCTTGAAGGAAGCTGCATATAGAGTATGTTGTAACCTCAAATAATCCACTGCTGAATCACTCAGAAAGAACTGCCAGCAAGTCTTCCCTGATTTGATCCTGATCAAACCAGCCAAAATTGTAGGAGCCTATCCCTTTATTCATTAGACTAAGTTTACTTCAGTTAAGAAGGGTAACTGAGAAGCACTCTTTGATAGCACTTATGGGATGGTTTATTTACTATAGTACTAATCATTCATTTAAAATATCTTGGTTTTCATTTTTTAAGGTGTGTTCAGATTATTTTCCCTGTGGTATATGGTACTTTCTATTTTTATTTAGTTATAACTTGGTTTAGGGTGTTTGTGTTATAACTGGAAGTTTTGTGTGACATTGTACATCATTTGTTTATTCTTCTTGTTCCTGTTGACATTGTTAGAGTGTTCAGCCTGGCACACTGTAGGAAAGCAATACATATTGTTGGAAATGAATAGCTCTTTGACTTCCTGTTGGAACCAGATGCTTCATTTTTCTCTTTAAATTTTCTGTAGCCATTAAGGTTCTCTGGCTCCTATCATCAAGTACCATGAGGCCCAAGACCCAGAAACAATTTCTTTGGAGTAACAAATAAATGAGCTCCTATCTTCTTAATTCTTCCACTTACGAGCATCTCACTACAGATTTTCAAACTCTTCATTCGGTTAACTTATTTAAGGGACTTCTTTTTTCTTTATCAATTCCTTCTATATCTAATGCTAAATTATCTATGAGACTCTCGGTAAGTCACTTTACCCTTTGGGGTTATTTTTTATCTAAAAATGGAGTTTGAATCATCTTAACTTTTCTTGTGTAATTTACTGATTAACTGGTTAATTGTAACTCCTTTCAGTATATGGTTATTCTACAATTTATTTAAGCATTTTTCTATGGGTGCTTATTTGGGTTGTTTCCAGTCTTAACCGTGTGCTTAATAAATTTCAAATATATTTTTTAAGTCTGGTAAATTTAGTGTCAATGCTACTGAGGACAGAGGATTAAAATATTGTTGCTTAGGTTAGAGTTGAATAAATTACTTCCTTCAGCCTTCTCTCTCCACCCAATTAACTGCTTTTATTTCTCTTTCTACTTTTGTGATCCTTTTAATTTATATATTCTAGCTCTCTTTTTTTCTATCTTTCTAATCTCACTTGCTGCTGTTCATTTAGATTGAATGAGAGTCAGGAATCCCTAAGTTCTGAAAGGGTTAATATATTAAGAGAAAGTTATATTTAGTTTATTCAGGTTTTTATATTATTCTATATTGATTGAATATTAATGTTTGTAGTACTCTCATGAAGTTTCTTTCAACATTTCTAAAACCAAGAATGTGACTTGAGTTTTCTTTGTACTATCCTCCCAAAATAAAGCATCTAGTAACAGTGGTCTGAGAAAGTTACAGAATAAAGTAAACCAAGAAAAGTCTGATAGTTGAATAAGCAATAGAATAAAATCTTACCTTTTGCTCTTACCTTAGTAGCGTTTAGCTTTTATTATCATTGAAAAAATGTATTGGAGGCTGGAAATAGATAATAAAGCAGCATAGCTACCGGAAGGATTTTTGGAGACTATGTTTACACTATTAGTTTCATCTTAGTTATTTTACCCCATTCCTTCTCGCCTCTGCTCTCAACTTCCCAATTTTTCTGTCAGAAAATACAATATGATGATGAAGAATGATAGCTGGCAAATAAACTGACCATTTGAAGATTCAATTTCTTCCTCTGTGGATGGAGATAAAGCAGTTTCCATATTAATATTCTCAAAGTTAAAGAGCATAGCACAGTGACCAAAATGTTGTGATAGCTAAAAGAAACACTGTAAGTGCTCACTCATTAAAAGAAATGTTAAAAAGTGAACGACACATCCTTTACCCTTGAGGCTCCAAAAGCTAGTGGAGTGAATATCTTTCTATCTATTAATATCTTTATATACATCCATCTATATACATCATTCTAAAAAGAATTAAATATATTGGAAATACAAATGAAGTGCTATTAGAAACAGAGGGAAAGGTGATTGGTTTTGCCTAGGGAGAAAATAAATAGAGCAGGTTAAACAAAGGAAGTGATATTCACAACAGATTTTGAAAAATAATTCAAGTTTTTGATAGAGAATTTCAGAGATGAGAAAGGCCATTGTGTACACAGAAAAAATATTAATGTTGGGTGAGGACATTGGCATACTTGTAGACTGAGAACAAGAAGTCAACAGAGAGGTAGAGGTTGAATGGGGAGGCAGAAAAAAATCAAATTATATCCAGGGGAGTTAGGAGAGTACAAAATTTAGAGCTTATTTACAAAATAAGAAAACACTTGCCATGGAAAAAAAAGGAAGGGCCCTTAGCTTAGTTGCTAGGAAAGGAAGTAATTAAAGGAGGAGTTAAATTTAGAGGTAGAAGAGAGAGAAATTAGATGGAAATGTTTTTCTTTAAAATTGTTTTCATATATTATAAAATGAGTGTGGGATGATTCTTGGAGGACTTGAAGAAAGTGATGACTGTTCAGATAAACCATTTGGCATGTCAACTCAGGATGAATGAAAAGAGAATAGAAATGACAGTTTGGGGAGGTTATTAATTTCTCCCAGGTTAGGATCATTTCTTAATCCGATAGATTTCCCCAGTTAGTTTTGACGTCTCTTGCAAAGACCACAGCTTGAGGCCATCAATACTCATGCACTACCTTCTATATGCTAGGCATGACATCAACAATAGCTGACACTTATTGTGTGTTTGCTATATGCTAAAGCAGTTTGAATCTGTTATTTAATCCTCCTAAAAACCTTTGAGGTAAATACTATTTTCTTTCCTTATTTCACATAAGAAATTGTTGAAGTCAAAAAAGTCAAGGTGAGAAAGTTGCAAATTAGCAAACCATAGCTGGAATGCAAGCAGTCTGGCTTCAGAGCATGTGCCCTTAACTTTTATGCTGTATATCCCTGCCCAACACAGTTAACAAAACTGATATGGTCTATGCCCTTTGGAGCTTATAGTGTGGGTGGGAAACAACAACAAAAAATGCATATAAGTAAAATAATAAAAAATAAGTAAAAATTATGGTAAACATTAGAAAGAAAATCAGTAGAAGGAGCCAGCCAAGAGAAAAGCTGGGGATAGATTACTCTAGGCAGAAGAAAGAATATCTTAAGGATTTACAATGCAGAAGAGGTTGGTAGTTTTGAAGACCTGAAAGAATACTGGAGAATAACAGAAGGAGTGAAAAGCAAGAGATAAAGATGGAGATACAGGTAGACACTATATCGACTGAAGCTTTGAGAGCCATGGTAAGAAGTTAATACTTTGAGTGATTGTGGGAAATCATTGTAGAAATTTAGCCAGGAAGTGACACAATCTGCTTTGCATTTCCCTGGCAGATTTCTGAAAAGAATGTATCGAAATGAATTAAGATGGCAACTGGGAGGTTGCTGCCATAACAGATCAGGAAAAATATGATGGTAATTTTGACTAGGAAAATGGCCAAGGAGACTGAAAGAAAGGAAATGGTTCCATATATATTGTGAAGGAGGAATCAACCAGTCTTACAGAGGATAGAGAGGGAAAAAGAGCTCTCGAAGATGACTTCTAGGGTTTTGGCTTGAGCAGCTTGGTGGCTAGAGGTATAATTTAAAAACTTGTAGAGATTGGAGGTATGGAAAGCTTTGAGATATGAATCAAGAGCTGATTTGGGGTATGTTAAATTTGGGGACTCTGACGTATCCAAGTGGAGATGCTATGTTCAGTTCAGTTCAGTCACTCAGTCGTGTCCGACTCTTTGCAACCCCATGAATCACAGCACGCCAGGCCTCCCTGTCCATCACCAACTCCTGGAGTTCACTTAAACTCATGTTCATTGAGTCGGTGATGCCATCCAGCCATCTCATCCTCTGTCGTCCCCTTCTCCTCCTGCCCCCAATCCCTCCCAGCATCAGAGTCTTTTCCAATGAGTCAACTCTTTGCATGAGGTGGCCAAAGTAGGTGGAGTTTTAGCTTTAGCATCATTCTTTCCAAAGCAATCCTAGGGCTGATCTCCTTCAGAATGGACTGGTTGGATCTCCTTGCAGTCCAAGGGACTCTCAAGAGTCTTCTCCAACACCACAGTTCAAAAGCATCAATTCTTCGGCACTCAGCTTTCTTCACAGTCCAACTCTCACATCCCTACGTGACCACTGGAAAAACCATAGCCTTGACTAGATGGACTTTTGTTGGTAAAGTAATGTCTCTGCTTTTGAATATACTATCTAGGTTGGTCATAACTTTTCTTCCAAGAAGTAAGCGTCTTTTAATTTCATGGCTGCAGTCACCATCTGCAGTGATTTTGGAGCCCAGAAAAATAAAGTCTAACACTGTTTCCACTGTTTCCCCATCTATTTCCCATGAAATGATGGGACCAGATGCCATTTCGGCACTCAGCTTTCTTCACAGTCCAACTCTCACATCCCTACGTGACCACTGGAAAAACCATAGCCTTGACTAGATGGACTTTTGTTGGTAAAGTAATGTCTCTGCTTTTGAATATACTATCTAGGTTGGTCATAACTTTTCTTCCAAGAAGTAAGCGTCTTTTAATTTCATGGCTGCAGTCACCATCTGCAGTGATTTTGGAGCCCAGAAAAATAAAGTCTAACACTGTTTCCACTGTTTCCCCATCTATTTCCCATGAAATGATGGGACCAGATGCCATGATCTTCGTTTTCTGAATGTTGAGCTTTAAGCCAACTTTTTCACTTTCCTCTTTCACTTTCATCAAGAGGCTGTTTAGTTCCTCTTCACTTTCTGCCCTAAGGGTGGTGTCATCTGCATATCTGAGGTTATTGATATTTCTCCCAGTAATCTTGATTCCAGCTTGTGCTTCTTCCAGCCCAGCATTTCTCATGATATGCTTTGCACATAAGTTAAATAAACAGGGTGACAGTATACAGCCTTGACGTACTCCTTTTCCTATTTGGAACCAGTCTGTTGTTCCATGTCCAGTTCTAATTGTCGCTTCCTGACCTGCATATAGGTTTCTCAAGAGTTATGTTATTGGATATGAAAATCTAAAACTTAGAGGGAATTCGTACAACTGCTGAGTTCTGCATTCTGCTGAGAACTGAACAGTTAAGTGGTTTTTGAACCACAAACCAAATTTAGTAAGGTTTGGTTTGCAGCTACAATGCATTTGTAAAGTACATTCTTTGTTTCAATAATGAGTTCAGGGAAGATCTTGATTTCTTAATATTTTTCCATGAGTCAAATAAATTTCTGTAATTATATCTTATCAGTGATTAACTAACTAGAAATGTAACAGCAGGGTCTATGCTGTGTATGTAAGCAAGGTCAAATCACTGATTGAGTATATCTTGGCAGGCATTTGAGGTCATGACAAACTCTGTTGTCAAGTTTCATATGTACTAGCTCTTATCATGGTGAAAGATATTCCAAATACCATTTTGGTAAGTATATGGTATATACTGAGCCTGTGTGCATGTCCATTGTCTTTGACATTCTCAAACTAAAAAACAGACCACTGATAATTTGTGATTTGTTGTTTTCTACCAAAAAAAAAAAAAAAAACCTGGGACAGTATAATATTATACCTGTGCATGTATAAAACAAGGGTTTATGCATCCTTTTAATCACTGGGCTTTAAAAGACCTGCAGGATGTATATCTATCATAACTGTCTTTCTGTTTTCTTGATTCTCTCTGCAATGCTCTTGCCAAGGGGCCAACAGAAAATACTCAAATACCCCTGGTGTTTTACAGTTTTCCAAGTACAGAAGGAGTCCCTTCTTTCATTCAGTTCAGTTCAGTCCTTCAGTTGTGTCCAACTCGTTGTGACCCATGGACTGCAGCACACCAGGCCTCCCTGTTCATCACCAACTCCTGGAGCTTGCTCAAACTCATGTCCATTGAGTTGGTGATGCCATCCAACCATTTCATTGTCTGTCATCCCCTTCTCCCCCTGCCTTTAATCTTGCCAGCATCAGGGTCTTTTCCAATAAGTCAGTTCTCCGCCTCAGGTGGCCAAAGTATTGGCCAAACTATTCTTTCATTAGAAAGTCCAAAATACTAGAAAGTTCCTTCAGTGAGTCAAAATTTGTCTCCTTCTTACTTCTGTCCTTTTTCTGTCTCCTGGAGACATGGAACAAAAGTGCACTTTCTTATTACGTGGAAATCTTTTGTATGTCTCCTCTGTATTCTTGGCCAACCAACCTCATCTCCACATTCTTCACATGATGTGTTGTTAATCCCTTTACCATCTTGGTTGGCCTCCAAGGGAAGCATGTCCATAAGCATTACAAAATTAAATATAATGACCCATTGTGCTTCATCAGTATAGAATACTTTGGATTTATTACTTCCTAAATTGTAGATCTCCATTTCTGTTAATTCATCCTACAACTGCACTGGTTTATTTGACAGACACATTATGCATATATTCGAATTTCTAAAACAATGATAAAAATGAAAATAATAGTGACAACAAAAAATGCCATTGATTTGATATACACATTTCCCTATGATCAAAGCTGTTACGTTTGAAACTTAGCAACAGAATTTGTCATGTCCTCAAACAGCAGGCGGACTGCTTGGCCAGTCAATATGCCAGGCACATTGTACGCAATATCTCAGGAATTTGAATTCATAGTTGACCTAACCCAATGTCTTTTTTTTTTTTTTTCAATGCTCTAGTAACTACACCTTGCAAACTCTATTCCTCTGGGCGACAAGGTCTTCAAATACTGGGACCTTATCTATTTTGTGCATCACTTTATCCCGAGTGCCTGTAATAAATGACACATAATAGGTGCTTAGTAAATGGTGGCTCTAGTGGTAAAGAATTCACCAGACAATATAAGACACATAAGAGATGCGAGTTCAATCTCTAGGTCGGGAAGATCCCCTGGAGGAGGGCATGGCAATCCACTCCAGTATCTTGCTTGGAGAATCCCATCACAGAGGAACCTGATGGGCTACAGTCCATAGGGTTGCATAGATTGGACACAATTGAAGTGACTTTGTACACACACAAATACTTATTAAAGGAAAAACAAACTAATTTTACTTACAGCCATATCTCTTTTTGTCATCTTGTCCATAGGAATATAATTTTATCACAATGTCTTGTTTAAATCATTGTGTATATTATTGGCCCTTTTAATAAATATATAATAGAAATTTTGCTAAGAAATAATTTGAATTGAACATGATCCTTCTTAATGGGTTATGAGTCAAGTGTTAAGTAAAATTAAAGGAGTTTATAAACTCCCTGAAATTGTTTGCAAAATTTTGTTTGTTTGCATGTGCATATTTTGGGAAGATAGCTATCCATCCTGTATTTCAGTTATGCATCTAATGTTTTGGGAGCAAATGTATCCATAGTTTGAATCAGAATTCTGAAAGGGTCTCTTATCATTCAGGAAAGGTTATCAACCTTGGAGCAGGTGGTACTCACACACTTTTCTTTCACAGTTGAGTCCCACCTGGAATTTAAGTTCATGCTGAGTATACCTTACCCTCTTTGAAAATTAGAATCACTTTCACTGTCTTCAGTGCTCTGGGACTTTCATGTTTCCACAGTTCTCTCAAGATTACCTAAAGCAGTCTATCACCCTGAAATGAAAGTCTGTTCAGCAACCTGAAATATAGTTCTCTGGTCAAGAGATTTGAACTTAATTACAGCCTATAGATATCCCCTTACAAACCTTTCCCTCATTTTGAGCTTCATTTCCCAAGTAACCAATTATTTGTTCTACTCATTTTAGTCCAAATGTCTTTTCCTTTACAGTGAGTACAAAAGCAAAACAAGAGTTGAGGAGCTCAGTTTTCTTTTTGTTCTCTATCAACAATACACCATCAGTTTCAAACAGCAGGTAGACTCCTCCTTTGTGGCTGGGTTTCTTTCATTGGAGAAACTTACATTTGTAGGTGGCACACTAAAAAGTAAGTGAGTGAGGCTGAAAAGGAGAGGGTGATAACGCAATGCTGTTGTGGTTGTATGTGAGAGCCCCTCTGGGGTAATGATCCAGGAATGTGTTGGCATGTTCCTTACCCAGGTCACAAAACTGGGACAGAGACAAGATGTGCCAGAGGTGGAGGCAGGGGGTGGGTGTTAGCCATTCAGACACAAGCACATTCAGATGGCTCTTACCAGATCACCATCAATTATCACTACCTTTCAGATTGTAAATTACCCAACAAACTAGGAAGGAAACTCTGAGGGTTTGAGAAAGTTGCTCATGTTTCCCTGTTCTAGATTCTTCTGCTTCTTAGGGGGTTCATTCTGTGCTTTATGGGTGGTATGTTTGTTTTCCATGACATCTTCTTGCATCAGTGGACAGATATAGACATGTGGGTATCTGACTTTGATCCCTTCACAACCATACATGCCCTGTGCATCTTTTGCATCAGAGTTCACCCTCCCCATTGCGATGAAAGTCTTCAACAAAATGAATAGAATTTCAGTGCTTTCTTCCCAGCTAAGTTAGTGCAGAATCTGTTCCCCGTATCTAAGGAGAAAAGTGTGCTACTGTGAGGAATATTTCTTAAATGCTGGATAAGTTTAATGACTTTAAACACAATTTAAAGTATAGCACTTGAAATAAGTCTTGAACGTGAATGCCCTAGTTTGCCATAAGAAAGCAAACTCACCAATCAAATCCAGCTACTTAACTAACCAAATAAACCAGCCAACAAACAAAAGACAATGAGAAAAATGGAAAGAAATTAGAGAAAGAAGCTGAAAGAAAATTATTGTCACACACAACTCTTTTCTGATCAGCACAGATTTGATGGTAGAAGGTTTGTATGTTTAGGGATTATTTGGAATACATTTAACTAAGAAGAGGTTTGTTTGGAAGCCTGGTGACTTTGGGAGTAGATAAGGCCCTGGTGATAGATATGAATGTAAGAAAAACCAATGCTACAGAAGCTTGTTGAAGGTTTGCTGAGTACATTGGATATATGACCTTTTGGAAAGTGTGGAACATAGAAACAGCTATTTTGGATTTTTTGTTTATATTGTTTGAAAATATAGCAATTACAAACACACACACACACACACCCCACTTACTCTTCTCTTTCCTCTTTGGAGGCTCTGTGATTTTCATAAACACATTTTTCCCGCAAAGATCTTGAAATGAATTTTATAGGAGTCTGCAGTGGAAAACATTAACACGCTTCAGAGTATGACTGAATTTGGCACCTATAATAAATTTCCAGTGTCATTCTCTGAACCTGATAGGCCTTGCTAGAATTTTAATAGCTTCTCCACAAACCTGTAAATACAACTAAAGTGTCTGTCACCTTTAGAAATAATCATTCTGACATGCTTTATTCACTTACAACTCATTTGACACATTTTTAGTTACATTTAAATGTGAGCTTCATTTAGTTCCTCATTTCACATAGCAAAGGTTAGCTATTCATTACATAAGTTGTTTCCAGAGATAGAAAGACTCAGATCAACAGACTTGGAATACAAAGAGAATATGGTATTCTTGTTAAATCTTCTGTGTTCAAAATATATTTGCAATTAATTACAAATGTCTCTAATGGGATTTCAGGCTAATGGAAATATCAGTATTGATTGTTTCACTACACACTTGCTTTCTCCCCTCAAAAGCATCATTTCTTTTTCCCATTAAGGAACATTTTATATTTGAAGACTTGCAGTTTGCGGAAAGGAAGAAGAGAGCTGGATCATTATTCTGATCTTGCATTTGAAATCTTCAGTTTGAAATATTTTTCTTTCCATTTCAATTTGTGAAGGCATAGAAAGACTTCACGTGTTGAAGGCATTAGGTAAGTCATTTCAGAGCTAAAATGATTTGGCAATCTATTGAAGACACAGATGAACCAGGATCTCAACTTTCCCCTTCTTATTTGGAGCTGAGGGAAACTCAGAAAGAAGACAAAAACTCACAAATTGGCTAGCTTTTCACTTAGTGATTAGTTTACCACTGCCACACTCCAGTCTCTTGAAGACTAATGCTCCTTCTTGCCACCAGACCCCTGATGCATGTCTTGGCAGATGGTTTGGATGCTCTAGTACTGAGGTCTACTGCTGGGCAGCTCTGTGACTTGGGATTATGGCTGACAATCAACTTACAGTATCTAGGTGGACACAGAGAGTGATTTCAGCTTCCTCCAGGTAGAGCATGATGTTTTGAAGAGGGCTCAGAATAGGATCTTGTTCACTTTCAAGCACAGGTGGCCAGGCTCTTTGCTAAATAGGTGTGTAAATTGTTAAATTAAACAAGGGGGCTGTTAGACTGAGGTGGTTCTAATATCTTAGCAGTGTAGGTCAGTGAACAAAAACCGAAGCCTGAAAACCCTCAAGGTTAAGAAATTAAACCTGAGAATAAGGAACATGCTATGGCTCACCAAAGGTTTCCTTGCTTTGCTTCCGCCTTTTCTCTATAAGTCTTTCCCAGAACTCCTGTTGGTGGGGAGCTTTCAACTATTTTTGGTTTTGGTGCTGCCCTATTCAAATTGATTTTTGCTCTACTCAAACTCTTAAACTGAAATATATTAAAATTTTATCTTTTAACAAAATGTGTTATTTTCCTAAGGCTTCTCTCAGCCATTTGCAGAAAAGGGAAGGGGAGGGGGACTCTTAATCTTACACAATTGCTCTGCAGAGAATGACAGTCAGCACATCAGGCCTCAGCTTCACAGGAAAATGCTCTCTAGATTGAATGTTTGTATGAGGACAAGTTCTCCAAATAGTAAGGGAATGATTCTTCCTCCTAGGCACAATATAGGAAGGGAACTTAAAGGAAGATTGTTCATTATAGAGTGATGCTTGTTAAATTACATTTGAACTGGCCTTTGGATTTTCCAAAGCGCTTTTATTTTTCATAACCCTCATTTGTCCTGTAAAACAGTTCTGTGAAGTAAGGAAAAGGCAGGTGTTTTTCTCAGACGTGGAAAGAGAACTCTGAAACACCAAAGTAGGCTTTCTGAAACTTGTTTCCTCGCTTCCCTGGAGGAGCTGTGAAAGAGAAAGCTAAAATGCTCTCATGGTGAACACAGTAGGACCACATCACTTATTCCTTTATTTCAGATACTGGCTGTATTTTCTCCTTCTACCATCATTCTCCCCACCACATCACTCTGGCACACACACTTCAAACAGCACTCCATGTGGAACAGCTGGGCATCCATATGCAAAAACAAAACAACCCTCCAAACCCCCCAAACCTAGACACACCATATTTAACCAAAATGGACCATAGACATAAATATGAAATTCAGAATTAAGCAACTTCTAGAAGCAAATATAGGATAAAATATCTATTGCTTTGGGGTTTGCAAATGAGTTTTTAGATGGAACACCAAAAGTTTGTTCCATGAAATCAAAATTTGATTTATTAGATGTTATTAAAATTAAAACTTTGCTCTGTGAAAGACACTGTCAAGAAAATGAAAAGATAAGTCAGTGACTAGGAGAGAATAAAAAGATGTCAATGACTAGAAGAAAATATTTATGAACCACATATCTGATCAAATATTTATAGTCAAAACATACAAAACTTCTAAATTCAACAGTAAGAAAACATAAAAGCCCAATTAAAATTGGCACAAGAGCTGAATATACACCTCACCAAAGAAGATATACAGGTGGCAAGGAAATGTGTGAAAAGATGCTTTACATTACTTTTGTGTTTAAAGAGCAGTGAGATAACACTACACATATACTAGAGTGTTAATATCCAAAAGCCAATAATATCAATTATTCCTGCAGAGCAGCAGGAACTCATGTTCATTGTTGGTAGGAATACAAAATGATATAGCCATTTTGGAATATGATTTGGCAGTTTCTCACAAAGCCAAACTTGGTCTTGGCACACCATCTAGTAGTTGGGATCTTAAGTGTTTACCTAGTTGATCTGAAATTTTATGTCCACATAAAAATTTACATTGTGTTTGTAGTAGCTTTATTTTGTCTTTTTTTGTTTGTTTTAAAATTTAATAGTTAAACTTATTTATTTTTAATTGAATAATAATTTCTTTACAATATTATATTGGTATCTGCCATACATCAACATAAATCACCATAAGTATACATATATCCCCTTCCTCTTGAACCTCCCTCCCACCTCCATCCTATCCCACACCTTGAGGTTGTTACAGAGCCCTGGTTTGAGTTCCCTGAATCATAAAGCAAATTCCCATGGCCTATCTATTTTACATACAGCAGTGTATAGGTTTCCATGTTACTCTCTCCATTTGTCCCATCCTCTCCTTCTTCCAGGATGTCTGACTCTAAGTGGGTGATCACACCATCATGGTTATCTGGGTCATGAAGATCTTTTTTGTGCAGTTCTGTGTATTCTTGCTATTTCTTCTTAATATCTTCTGCTTCTGTTAGGTCCATACTATTTCTATCCTTTATTGTGCCCACTTTTGCATGAAATGTTCCCTTGGTATCTCTAATTTTCTTGAAGAGATCTCTGCTGCTGCTAATAAGACACTTTAGTCATGTCCGACTCTGTGTGACCCCATAGAGGGCAGCCCACTCGGCTCCTCTGTCTAGTCTCTTCCATTCTATTGTTTTCCTCTATTTCTTTGCATTGATCACTGAGGAAGGCTTTCTTAACTCTCCTTGCTATTCTTTGGAACTCTGCATTCAAATGCTTATATCTTTCCTTTTCTCCTTTGCCTTTAGCTTCTCTTCTTTTCATAGCTGTTTGTAAGGCCTCATCAGACAACCATTTTGCCTTTCTTTTTCTTGGGGATGGTCTTGATCACTGCCTCCTGTACAATGTCGAGAACCTCCATCCATAGTTCTTCAGGCATTCTGTCTATCAGATCTAATCCCTTGAATCTATCTGCCACTTCTACTGTATAATCATAAGGGATTTGATTTAGGTCATACCTGAATGGTCTAGTGGTTTTCCCTACTTTCTTCAATTTAAGTCTGAATTTGGCAATAAGGAGTTCATGATCTGAGCCAAAGTCAGCTCTCTTTATTTATTTATTTTTGGGAGGGGGGTAGGGAGGGTATCCAAAATCACTGAAGATGGTGACTGCAGCCATGAAATTAAAAGATGCTTGCTCCTTGGAAGAAAGGCTATGACCAACCTAGACAGCATATTAAAAAGCACAGACATTACTTTGCCAACAAGGTCTGTCTAGTCAAAGCTATGGTTTTTCCAGTAGTCACATATAGAAGTGAGAGTTGGACTATAAAGAAAGCTGAGAGCCAAAGAATTGATGCCTTTGAACTGTGGTGTTGAAGAAGACTCGAGAGTCCCTTGGACTGCATGGAGATCCAACCAGTGAATCCTAAAGGGAATCAGTCCTGAATATTCATTGGAAGGACTGATGCCGAAGCTGAAATTCCAATACTTTGGTCATCTGATGAGAAGAACTGACTCATTTGAAAAGACCCTGGTGCTGGGAAAGATTGAAGGTGGGAGGAGAAGGAGATGACAGAGAATGAGATGGTTGGATGGCATCACTGACTCGATGGACATGAGTTTGAGAAAGCTCTGGGAGTTGGTGAAGGACAGGGAAGCCTGGCGTGCTGTAGTCCATGGGGTTGCAAAGAGTCGGACATGACTGAGTGATAGAACTAAACAGAACTGAACTTCCCACCCCGACCCCCGTGTCTGTTAAGTCTCTTTTTTATATCTGTGTCTCCATTGTGTAACAACTTTATTTTGAATCACCAAACCCACAAGCAACCAGGAGGGTTTTCCATAGATAATTAGATAAACTTTAATAACTTGATACCATGAATTAGTATTCAGTGATAACATGAAAGAACTATCAAGTTATGCAAAAGCATGAATAAATCTTTACTGCATACTGCTTAGTAGATAGAAGCCTGTCTGGAAAGACTTTATGTTGTATGATTCCATTGTATGCTGACAATTGTGGAAAAAATGAGACTTTGGAGTTAGTAGACAGATCAGTGCTTGCTGGCAATTTGGGAAGTAGAGGAGGATTAAGTAGTGAATTATAAGGAGTTTTTTAAGATGATGAAACTATTTTATATGATATAATGGTGAATTCATACCATTTTGGGTCTTAATACCATGGAACTTTACAGCACAATTAGTGAACTTTGTGTAAATTAAAAATTATTTGAGAGGTTGAGGGATCCCAGGATGGAATGAAGAGTATGATGAAGGAATCTAACTCTATTAAAAATGTATAAAGTAACCTCACAGATGGGAGTGGGAAGAAAGCTGCTGACCTAAGGAACTTTGGAAGAGTAGAGACTAAGACTAATGGCAAATGGAAGTATACATGTACTCTAGTCGATAAAGTCATTTCCCTGTGAGGCATGGGTGAAAAATGCTGAAACCACTACACGTGTATACTGAAACTGAACAATGGCAGATGTTGGAAACAAGGTTTTTTTTTTTTTTTTTTATTTTATATGATATAATGGTGAATTCATACCATTTTGGGTCTTAATACCATGGAACTTTACAGCACAATTAGTGAACTTTGTGTAAATTAAAAATTATTTGAGAGGTTGAGGGATCCCAGGATGGAATGAAGAGTATGATGAAGGAATCTAACTCTATTAAAAATGTATAAAGTAACCTCACAGATGGGAGTGGGAAGAAAGCTGCTGACCTAAGGAACTTTGGAAGAGTAGAGACTAAGACTAATGGCAAATGGAAGTATACATGTACTCTAGTCGATAAAGTCATTTCCCTGTGAGGCATGGGTGAAAAATGCTGAAACCACTACACGTGTATACTGAAACTGAACAATGGCAGATGTTGGAAACAAGGTTTTTTTTTTTTTTTTTCCCACTGTTGGAGTTAGAGCTTATAGACAAGCAAGGGGAGAAAACTAGAATGATCCATGAAATATTGAATCAGATGAGCCTTGAATCTTACAGTGCTGGAAGGTAAAGAAGTGCTAAAAGAAAACAAACCTAAAAGCCCCTGAATGATGGAAGGATGTTAGAATGACACCAGTGCCAACTGAAAGAGCTCCTGCTGGCCACACCTGAAGCAATGTAAGCAACACGACAAAGTAGATTAGACAGTAACTCAGAGTGTAAATAACTAGCCATGGATCCATAGTGATATGAATGCCACGCTAAGTCGCTTCAGTCGTGGCCGACTCTGTGCGACCCCATAGACGGCAGCCCACCAGGCTCCCCCGTCCCTGGGATTCTCCAGGCAAGAACACTGCAGTGGGTTGCCATTTCCTTCTCCAACGCGTGAAAGCAAAAAATGAAAGTGAAGTTGCTCAGTCATGTCTGACTTAGCGACCCCGTGGACTGCAGCCCACCAGGCTCCTCCATCCATGGGATGTTCCAGGCAAGAGCACTGGAGTGGGGTGCCATTGCCTTCTCCAAGTGATATGAATAAATGCTTGAACAAATGCATTGGGAGAATAGACAAATCTATGCTGAAGAATTCTCAGTCATTTGTATAGATGCTATATTATCAGGGAGGAGGCTCTTGCTTATCATTCGGCTCTCCTTAGCTGTAGTGTGCATAATGACTTTCTTTCAAACAATGCCTAACAGTATGTTTGGGGCAGGGGGTGGAAACAGCTTGACGGTGGAGAAACCTCACACACCCTCCATTCAATGGGCTAGGTTAATGTCAACAGTCACAAATCATGTGGGCTGTGTGTATTCTTGATATGATCGGATGAGAATGGTACTTTATCTCTGTGGCTTTTTTTTTTTTTTCTGAAACTCTAAAACTCCAGTTAATCTTGAGAAAAACATTAGACAAATCCCAATGAAGGGACATTCTACTAAATTCCTGACCAGGACTCCTCAAAAATGTCAAGGAAAATATGAGAAACTGCTAACAGACAGGAGGAGCATAAGGAGATATGATAGACAGTTAAGTATAATGTGAAATCCTGGGTAAGTTCCTCAAACAGGAAAAGGGCACTAGGTAAAAATTAGAGAAATAGGCACAAATTATGAACTGTAGTAAATAATAATGTATTGATATTGGTTCATGAGTTATGATCAATGTGCCTTACTAATATAAGGTGTTATCAGTTGGAGAAATTGGGTGTGAGATACATGGGGACTCCCTGTATAATTTTTGTATATTTTCTGTAAATCTAAAACTATTCTAAAATTTAAAAAAAAAAGAACCTTGAAAACTCCTAAAAGAAAAGAAAAAACAAAATTAAATTTCCAGGAAGGTGAGAATACTTTGAAATTCTCTACATACCCCCCATTGGCTGTCAAGATTTGAGAGTTATCATAGCAGCAGAAAATTCTAAATAATCAGAAGTCTGCATGGATGATTTTTTAAAAGTCATTTCATTATTCTGGCTAGACGATTCTTAAACTTTGATATGAGTAGTAATTACTATTCAGATTTGTTGACCAAAATCATGTACACTGTACTTTATGCTTGATGTAAAGAAACTTCTAGGGTAATTCAATTCCTGTGACTTTGGCTTTGTACACTGACTTTGTAATATAACCCTGGAATAAGTTCCTGTTTTTCTATAACTCATCTCCATCAAGGAACTTTGGATCCTTTGGTGTAGACCAGTGAGAATGTTGCGTTATCAACAAAGGATTATGATGGATCATATTATCTTGCACCTTCTTTTATTTATTTATTTTTAAAACCAACAGAAAGAAAAGGAGAAAAACACCAACCCTTATATTTTTCTTTCAAGGCCAAAGTTAAGTGTGTCCTCTGAACTTGTCTTGATTTCCAGAGTGAAATAAACCATTCTGTACCTCCAAAGAGGAGGCATGGCAATCCACTCCAGTATTTTTGCCTGGAGAAGCCTCATGGACAGAGGTAGCAGATCCGACAGCATGACAGGCATCAGCATCTGCTTCAAATGTTGAGGCTCAGCATCCTTGTCTGAGACTTCTAGGTGGAGTCTCGGGTGGTGGATCCTTCTATCTGTAGGGTATGCTACAATGAAGACTGAAAGAAAGCTGAGTAGAGTGTGCATTTATGCATGCCCCATTTTTCTAATCTCTTCTTTGGGATGCCTGGTGATGAGACTGAGCTTTTTAATAGCAAATATTCTGTAACCCTTTACTTTTATTAAACAAAATTATGGATAATAAAACCTATGTACAACTTTTTTTTTTGAAAGCAGGAGCTAACCTGGAATTTAAGAGAAATATAAAATGAAAGTAAGTTAAAATACTGTACATTTCACTACAAGCTGAGTGCTGAAGAATGATGCTTTTGAACTCTGGTGTTGGAAAAGACTCTTGAGAGTCCCTTGGACTGCAAGGAGATCCAACAAGTCCATCTTAAAGGAAATAAGTCTTGGGTGTTCATTGGAGGGACTGATGTTGAAGCTGAAACTCCAATACTTTGGCCACCTGATGCAAAGAGCTGACTCATTTGAAAAGACCCTGATGCTAGGAAAGATTGAGGGCAGGAGGAGAAGGGAACTACAGAAGATGAGATGGTTGGATGGCATTACCGACACAATGGACATGGGTTTGGGTGGACTCTGGGAGTTGGTGATGGACAGGGAGGCCTGGTGTGCTGCAATTCATGGGGTCACAAAGAGCTGGACATGACTGAGCGATTGAACTGACTGACTGACATTTCACTATATAATACATAGGCATAGTTATACTGGAAGGTCAGAAAAATGAAGAAAATCATAAATTTCTAAAATATTCTTAAGGTGGGACATTAATGTTGCATTTGCATGTGTGCTAAGTCAATTCAAATATCCCATGTCCAAGGGAAAAGGAGAAGCCCCAGCAAGATGGTAGGAGGGGCAAAATCATGTTTAGAATCAAACCCCATACCCACCAGAGACACTCAGAGGGCTCAAGCATACTTTGTGTGCACCAGGACCCAGACACCTCACAGAGACTAAGACAGAACTGTATTTGGGTATCTCCTGAGCAGGCATGGGTCAGCAGTGGCCTGCTGCAGGGGCAGGGTCTCTGGGTGCAGTAGACCTGGGTATGGCATAAGCCCTTTTGAAGAGGCCACCATTAACCCACCTTAGAGCAGGACCAGGGAAACAGACTCTGGGAGGGCACAAACAGAGCCTTGTGTGCCCCAGGATCCTGGAGAAAGGAGCAATGACCCCACAAGAGATGGAACTTGCCCATGAGTGTCCCGGAGTCTCTGGCAGAGGCGTGGGTTGGCATTGGCCTGCTGCAGAGTTGGGGGCACTGAGTGTAGCAGTCCATGCATGGGACAACACATGGGACAATGCATGTAGCAATGCATGATTAGCAATGCATGAAAGAGGTTGCCATTATCTTCATTACCTCCACCATAGTTAGGCCTCAGGTCAAATAATGGGGAGGGAACACAAACCCTCCCTTCAACAGAAAATTAGATTAAAGATTTACTGAGCATGCCCCCCCACCCCATCAGAACAAACCCAGTTTCCCTCTCAGTCCGTCTTTCCCATCAGGAAGCTTCCATTAGCCTCATATCCTTCTCCATCAGAGAGCAGACAGACTGAAAACCACAATCACAGAAAACTAACCAATCTGATCATATGGACCACAGCCTTGTCTAACTCAATGAAACTATGAGCCATGCCATGTAGGGCGAACCAAGACTGATGGGTCATGGTGGAGAGTTCTGACAAACATGGTCCATTGGAGAAGGCAATGGCAAACCACTTCAGTATTCTTGTCATTAGAACCCCATGAACAGTATGAAAAAGCAAAAAGATAGAATACTGAAAGATGAACTACCCAGGTGAGTAGATATCCAATATGCTACTGGAGATCAGTGGAGAACTAACTCCAGAAAGAATGAAGAGACGGAGCCAAAGCAAAAAATAACACCCAGTTGTGGATGTGACTGGTGATAGAAGTAAAGTCCGATGCTGTAAAGAGCAATATTGCATAGAAACCTGGAATGATAGGTCCATGAATCAAGGCAAGTTGAAAGTAGTCATACAGGAGATGGCAAGAGTGAACATTGGCATTTTAGGAATCAGCGAAACAAAATGGACTGGAATGGGTGAATTTAACTAAGATGACCATAATATCTACTATTGTGGGCAAGAATCCCTTAGAAGAAATGGAGTAGCCATCATAGTCAACAAAAGAGTCTGAAATGCAATATACTTGGATGCAACCTCAAAAACAACAGAATGATCTGTTTGTTTCCAAGGCACACCATTTAATATCACAGTAATCCAAGTCTATGCCCTGGCCAATAATGCTGAAGAAGCTAAAGTTGAATAGTTCTATAAAGACCTCCAAGACCTTCTAGAACTAACACCTCCCCAAATGTCCTTTTCATTATAGGGGAATGCAAAAGTAGGAAGTCAAGAAATACCTGCAGTAATAGGCAAATTTGGCCTTGGAGTACAGAATGAAGCAAGGAAAAGGCTAACAGGGTTTTGCCAAGAGAATGCACTGGCCATAGCAAACACCTGCTTCCAACAGCACAAGAGGAGACTCTACACATGGACATCACCAGGTGGTCAATACCAAAATCAGATTGATGATCTTCTTTGCAGCCAAAGATGGAGAAGCTCTATATAGGTAACAAAAACAAGACTGGAAGCTAACTGTGTCTCAGATCATGAACTCCTTATTGCCAAATTCAGGCTGAAATTGAAGAAAGTAGGGAAAACCACTAGATCATTCTGGTATGACCTAAATCAAATTCCTTACAACTATACAGTGGAAGTGACAACTAGATTCAAGGGGTTGTCTGATAGACAGAGTGCCTGAATAACTATGGATGGAGTTTTGTGACATTGTACAGGAGACAGGGATCAAGACGATTTCCAAGAGAAAGAAATGCAAAAAAGGCAAAATGCTTGTCTGAGGAGGCCTTACAAACAGCTATGGAAAGAAGAGAAGCTAAAGGCAAAGGAGGAAAGGAAAGATATATCCATTTCAATGCAGAGTTCCAAAGAACAGCAAGGAGAGTTAAAAAAAAAAAAAATCCTTCCTCAATGATCAGTGCAAAGAAATAGAGGAAAACAATAGAATGGGAGAGACTAGAGTTCTCTTCAAGAAAATTAGAGATACCAGGGGAACATTTCATGCAAAGATGTGCGCAATAAAGGACAGAAACAGTATGGACCTAACAGAAGCAGAAGATATTAAGAAGAAATAGCAAGAATACACACAACTATACAAAAAAGATCTTCATGACCCAGATAACCATGATGGTGTGATCACCCACCTAGAGTCAGACACCCTGGAATGTGAAGTCAAGTGGGTCTTAGGAAGCATCACTATGAACAAAGCTAGTAGAGGTGATGGAATTCCAGTTGAGGCTGTTTCAAATCCTAAAAGTGATGCTGTGAAAGTGTTGACTCAACATGCCAGCAAATTTAGAAAACTCAGCAGTGGCCACAGGACTGGAAAAGGTTGGTTTTCATTCCAATCCCAAAGAAAGGCAATGCCAAAGAATGCACAAACTGCTAAAGAATGCACAAAAGCACTCATCTCACATGCTGGTAAAGAAATGCTCAAAATTCTCCAAGCCATACTTCAACAGTATGTGAACCGTGAACCTCCAGATGTTTAAACTGGATTTAGAAAAGGCAGAGGAACCAGAGATTAAATTGCCAACATCTACTGGATCATCAAAAAAGCAAGAGAGTTCCAGAAGAACATTTCCTTCTGCTTTATTGACTATGTCAAAGCCTTTGACTGTGTGGATCACAACAAACTGTGGAAAATTCTTCAAGAGATGGGAATAGCAGACCACCTGACCTGCCTCCTGAGAAATCTGTTTGCAGGTCAAGAAGCAACAGTTAGAACTGGACATGAAACAACAGACTGGTTCTAAATCAGGAAAGGAGTTCATCAAATCTATATATTGTCACCCTGCTTATTTAACTTTATGCAGAGTACATCATGAATAATGCTGGATGGGATAAAGCACAAGCTGAAATCAAGATTGGCGGGAGGAGTATCAATAACCTCAGATATAAAGATGGCACCACCCTTATGGCAGAAAACGAAGAAAAACTAAACAGTCTCTTGAAGAAAGTGAAAGAGAAGCGTGAAAAAGTTGGCATAAAACTCAGCATTCAGAAAACTAAGATCTTGGCATCCAGTCCCATCACTTCATGGCAAATAGACGGGGAAACAATGGAAACAGTGACAGACTTTATTATTTTGGGCTCCAAAATCACTGCAGATGGTGACTGCAGTCATGAAATTAAAAGATGCTTGTTCCTTGGAAGAAAAGTTATGACCAACCTAGACAGTATATTAAAAAGCAGAGACATTATTTTGTCAACAAATATCTGTCTAGTCCAAGCTATGGTTTTTCCAATAGTCATGAATGGATGTGAGAGTTGGATTATAAGAAAACTGAGCACCAAAGAGTTGATGCTTTTGGACTGTGGGGTTGGAGAAGACCCTTGAGAGTCCCTTGGAAAGCAAAGAGATCCAACCAGTGAATCCTAAAGGAAATCAGTCCTGAATATTCATTGGAAGGATTGATACTGAAAGTGAAACTCCAAACTTTGGTCTTCTGGTGCAAAGAACTGACTCATTTGAAAAGACTCTGATGTTGGGAAAGATTGAAGGCAGGAGGAGGATAGGACAACAGAGGATGAGATGGCTGGATGGCATCACTGACACCATGGACATGTGTTTGAGTAAACTCCGAGAGTTGGTGATGGACAGGGAGGCCTGGAGAGCTGCAGTCTATGGGGTTGCAAAGAGTCAGACGTGATGGAGTGACTGAACTAAACTAAATCAATTCAGTCATATTTGACTGTTTGTGACCCCATGGATGGTAGCCTGCCAGGCTCTTCTGTCCATGTGGATTCTCCAGGCAAGAATAGTGAAGTAAGTTGCCATGCCTCCTCCAGGGGATCGTCCCGACCCAGGGATCGAATATGCATCTCTTATTTCTCCTGCTTTTGCAGGTGGGTTCTTTACCACTAGTGCCACCTGGGAACCCCCGTGTCCCATTTAGGACATTGAAGAACCATATGACTGAGACAGCTGTAAGTCTAAGTATTTTAAAAATATCTTTGAGATTTGATGCCCCTCCTATTGCTTCCTAGATGTATATGAGATATTTAGACATCTTGGGTGATGTCAGGTCATTCTGCTTGTTTTTTCCATAAAGACCAAGCTTCATCACATTTAATTTGCTATTTACTGAGTACCAGGTTGGTCCTAGGCTAAATTAGTAAGTGAAACCTTTTGTGCTTTTTTGTATAAATCAGTGCTCATCTCAGGTCTTTGCTCTAGAGCCAAGTGTCTCTCTTTCTCTCTCTACTTCCCAAAGCCTTCCCACATCCCACCATAGTCAGTTGCACTTCGCCTCATTTCTGAAGTCTGTGCTGGTATCTGACTAGCCTTTCAGTCTTACGAATATCAGAGTTGGAATGGTCATCTGTTTACTCATTAAGTCAACACACTTTTTTTTAGGTCATACTGTCAAATAGTGAAGTGAAAGTTGCTTAGTTGTGTCCAACCCTTTGCAACCCCATGGACTTTACAGTCCCTGAAATTCTTCAGGCCTGAATACTGGGGTGGGTAGCTCTTCACTTCTCCAGGGTATCCTCTGAACCCAGGGATTGGACCCAGGTCTCTCGCATTGCAGGCAGATTCTTTACCAGCTGAGACACAAGGGAAGCCCAAGAATACTGGAGTGGGTAGCCTATCCTTTCTCTAGTGGATCTTCCCGACCAAGGAATTGAACCAAGGTCTCCTGCATTGTGTAGGTAGATTCTTTACCAACTGAGCTATCAGGAAGCCCTATTGTCAAATATGTCCTAGGTACTGGGGCTATGGAGGTGAATGAAAGATTCTTACTTGCAAGGCATTTAAAAATCATGGATTGCTGTGCAGCAGGATAAGTGCTTGGTACAGGTGAGCCTGAAAGTCTTCTTAGAGAAGCATTCACTAAAATTTGAAAGATAATTAAGATTAGAAACTTGGGGAAAAAAAAAAAAAGGCTAAGATGTCATTATATATTCACATCACTCCTCTGCCCCCAAGGACTGTGTTTTTTGCATGAGAAAACATCCAATTCAGTTCAGTTCAGTCGCTCAGTCGTGTCCGACTCTTTGCGACCCCATGAATCGCAGCATGCCAGGCCTCCCTGTCCATCACCAACTCCCGGAGTTCACTCAGACTCACGTTCATTGAGTCCGTGATGCAAAACATCCTGTACCACAAAATTTACACTGTCTTGCACTATTTCCTTAAGACATTTTCGTGAGTATAGTAATTTCTGAGAGAACTCAGTGCACAGTCAGGATTTTCCTGAAGGATTCTTACTTGTGACTGAAATGATCCCACTCCTGTGTGCCATGAAATGCTGAAGTGTGGGTAGATTGTTGTGTGTGCCCAGTCAGCAGCCTTGGGCTGACTCCATCCAATGGTTTAAAATAGTCATAATGATGCTGCTGTTTGTTTTGCCTGCAGCATTTCCTCACAGCTGTTATTTTCCACTCTCTAGATACAGGGATGCACTGTGAAGATCAGTGATGTTTCAGGATAAATCCTTTGAAAGCCTAGACGGTGACAGTTCATTGAGGTTAATTATACTTCCTGGTGAGCATTTCTGTGGGCTTTTCTGAGCTGCTGTGAGTAACCACAGTCCTGAGTCTTCCTTCTTAGTTTTGAAATGGGAATATTCTGTATTATCTACTGCCAGTACTTTCACCAGGTGGCCCAGGTCATACTTCTGAGAGTGTATTTCATCCAGGTTCTGATTATTGCTGTCCATAGATTTCATATCATGGCCAAAACCTGTACACACACCTGAGTAACCTGAGGGAAGTAGAAAATCCTGTATTTTAAAAACACAAGTATCCAGGCAGTCCCAAGATGGTGGAGGGATAGGATAGGGAGACCACTTTCTCCCCCACAAATTCATCAAAAGAATGTTTGAATGCTGAATTATTTCCACAAAACAATTTCTGAATGCTGGCAAAGGACACCAGGCACCCAGAAAGGCAGCCCATTTTCTTCAAAAGGAGGTAGCAAAAAATATAAAAGACAAAAAGAGACAGAAAAGAGTTAGGGATGGAGACCCATCCTGGGGAGTCGTGAAGGAGGAGAAGTTTCCAACAAGTAGGAAAGCCTCTCACAGCTGGGTCTGTGGGGAGTTTTGGAATCTCAGAGGGCAACATAACCAGGAGGGAAAAAAGAAAGAAAAAAAAAACAAAAAACAAAAAACAACCCACCGAAGACATGCCTAACAGCAACTGCCAGCAGAGAAGTAGCCCAGACACTCATGTCCAGCATCAGTGAGCGGGGCCTGGACAGGGAGGCCTGGGCTGCGTCATCGGTGCTTAGGGTAAGGACTGGCCCTGAATGCCCTGAAGACAATCTGAGGGAACTAACTTGATATAGTAACCCAAACTGTGGGATTGCCAGAGAGAAAAAAAAAGAGAACTTTCCTGGAAAGGCTCTAATGTGCAGCCTGGCTGGCTCACAGAACAAAGGATTGAGTGAATATCAAATGAGAGTTAGGTGGCTTCGTACAGGCTCCCTCCCCTCGCCGTACCCCCCACCGCCCCCACTGGAGGCAGAGAGTCAGGCATGCAACAGTCAAAGCCGGAAGGCAATGGGCAATTTTAGCTCAGAGAAGGGTGTATTCTCCACCAAACTGAGCAGGCTCCTTGTTGCTAACTATGTCTTCCTGGGATCCTAGACGGTCATCTGCCAGGAGGGTCACAGCCTGAGATCAGCTCCCCAGAGGAGACACATGGCATACCTGAGATGGTGCTCTCCTGGCACACCTGGGACACGGCCCACCTGGGACAGTGTCCTTGGCAAGCACCTGGTCACCTGAGCTGCTTGGACC
Source organism: Aepyceros melampus (assembly GCA_006408695.1). Lineage (NCBI taxonomy): Eukaryota > Metazoa > Chordata > Mammalia > Artiodactyla > Bovidae > Aepyceros > Aepyceros melampus. The sequence goes on from SJXQ01010725.1 coordinate 344,234, forward strand.
TGGGAAGGGCACAAAACGCACACCCGACCAAGTCTATGCCCATGCGGAGTACCCGAGAACCTGAACCTGATCAGCTTAGACCTGGGAAGTGCATGAATGCAGGGTCTGCTTTGGACAGTACCCCTGCAGAGCAACCTGGAGCCTGAGCAGTGTAGACCGGGAAAGCACATGCCACTGCCCACCACCATGAGCTGGGGCAAACCTAGTGTGGTCTATACACTGTGTGCACTACCCCCACACACCAGTGATATTTGTTTGCAGTGTTTCTTCCTCCCCACAACACAACTGAAAAAGTGAGCCTAAATAAGTGACCACTTTCACCCTCTTGTGTCAGGGCGGGGATTAAACATCGAAGAGACTTACAAACAGAGGAAGTCAAAATAAAGAAAAGGGAACCCAGACTGCAAGTGACAGGTGCAACAGATTAAAACCCTGTAGTTAACATTGATTAAGCATTGGAAGGGCCTGTAGACCTTGAGAAGAAACACAAGCTGGAACAAGGAACTATCTGAAACTGGACTGACTCCACACTGCCCTCAACAGCTCCAGAGAAATTTCTAGATATATTTTTACTATTATCCTTAAAAAATTTTTTAAGTTCTTTATTACTCATTTAATTTCATTTTTATAACCTACTCTTACATTGCAAAAAAAAGATCCTATTTTTAAAGCAAATTTCATATATATGTTTTATAAGTTTTGTGATTTACTTTGTTTTGTGTTTTAAATATTATATTTTTGAGAATCTAACTTCCACTCTAGATGTTTAATCTTTGCTTTTTGGTATTTGTTATCAATTTTGTACCTTTAAGACTCCAATCTTCAGTATCCGTTTTCACTTAGAGGTGTGATTCCTGGCCTGATTGCTCTCTCCCCTTTTGGCTCTCCCTTTTCTTCCCCAGGTCACCTCTTTCTCCTCCCTCCCCCTTCTCTTTCCTACTTTGTGAATCTCTCAGGGTGTTCTGGGCTGTGGAGAACAGTTAGCGAACTGATTACTGGCCTGATTGGTCTCTCCCCTTTTGACTCCCTCTCTTCTCTTCCTGGTCACCAATAGTTCCCTCCTCCCTCTTCTCTTCTCTATGTGACTCCATGAATCTCTCTGGGTGTTCCAGACTGTGGAGAGCACGTAGGGAATTGACTACTGGCTAGATTGCTCTCTCCCATTTTGACACCCCCGCTTCTCTTCCTGGTCACCTCTATCTCCCTATTCCCTCTTCTCTTCTCCATGTAACTCTGTGAACCTCTCTGGGTGTCCCTCACTGTGGAGAATTTTTTTTACCATTAACCTAGATGTTTTATCATCTATGCTGTATGGATGGGGAAGTCTTGGGGCTACTATAAGAATAAGACTGAAAGCCAGAGGCAGGAGGCTTAAATCCAAAATTTGAGGGCACCAGAGTATTCCTGATTCCAAGGAACATTAACTGATAGGAGCTCATCCAAAAGTCTCCACACCTACATTGAAACCAAGCTCCACCCAAAAGCTAACAAGTTCCAGAGCAACACATACCATGCTAATTCTCCAGCAACCCAGGAACACAGCAGTGAGCATTAAAATACAGGCTATCCAAAGCCATGCCAAACTCATAGACACCAAAAACTCACTATTGGACACTTCATTGCACTCCAGAGAGAAGAGACCAGCTCCACCCACCAAAACACAGATGCAAGCTCCCCTACCCAGGAAACCTTGACAAGCCACTAGTTCAACCCTACCTACAGGGAGCATGCTCCACAATAAAGAGGAAACACAAACTTCCAGCCTACAAAAAAAGGCCACCCCAAACAGAGCAATCTAAACAAAATGAAAAGACAGAGAAATAGCAGGTAAAGGAACATGATAAATGCCCTCCAAACCAAACAAAAGAGGAAGACATAGGGAGTCTACCTGAAAAAGAAGTCAGAATAATGATAGTAAAAATGATCCAAAATTTTGAAAACAAAATGGAGTTACAGATAAATACCCTGGAGACAAGGATTGAGAAGATGCAAGAAATGTTTAACAAGGACATAGAAGAAATAAAGAAGAGTCAATCAATAATGAATAATGTAATAACTGAGATCAAAAGTACTCTGGAGGAAACCAACAGTAGAATAACTGAGGCAGAAGATAGGATAAGTGAGGTGGAAGATAAAATTTTGTAAAGAAATGAAGGAGAGAGAAAAAAGAATTAAAAAAAATGAGGACAACATCAGAGACTTCTGGGACAATGTTAAATGCCCCAACATTCGAATCACAGGTATCCCAGAAGAAGACAAAAAGAAAGGCCATGAGAAAATACTTCAGGCGATAATAGTTGAAAACTTCCCTAAAATGGGGAAAGAAATAGTCACCCAAGTCCATGAAACCCAGAGAATCCCAAACAGGATAAACCCAACGCAAAACACCCCAAGGCACATATTAATCAAACTAAAGAAGATCAAACACACAGGGCAAGTATTAAAAGCAGCAAGGGAAAAGCAACACATAACGCTCAAGGGGATCCCCATAAGGATAACTGCAGATCTTTCAATAGAAACTCTTCAGGCCAGAAGGGAATGGCAGGACATATTTAAAGTGATGAAAGAGAAAAACCTACAACATAGATTACTGCACCCAGGAAGGATCTCATTCAAATATGAAGGAGAAATCAAAAGCTTTACAGATAAGCAACAGCTGAGAAATTCAGCACCACCAAAGCAGCTCATCAACAGATGTTAAAGGATCTTCTCTGGACAGGAATCACCGAAAAGGTTTATAAAATTGAACCCAAAACAACAAAGTAAACGGCAACAGAATCATCCTTATCAGTAATTACCTATCTGTAAATGGATTGAATGCCCCAACCAAAAGACAAAGACTGGCTGAACGGATACAAAAACAAGACCTATATGTGCTGTCTACAAGAGACTCACTCAAACCAAGGGACACATTCAGACTGAAAGTGAAGGGCTGGAAAAAGATATTTCAGACAAATGGAGATCAAGAGAAAGCAGGAGTAGCAATACTCAGATAAAATAGACTTTGAAATAAAGGCCATAAAAAAAACAAAGAAGGACACTGCAAAATGATCAAAGGATCAATCCAAGAAGAAGATATAACAATTATAAGTATATATGCATCCAACATAGCACCTCAATATTTAAGGCAAATGCTAACAAGTATGAAAGGGGAAGTTAACAGTAACACAATAATAGTGGGAGACTTTAATACCCCACTCACACCTATGGATGTGTCAACCAAACAGAAAGTTAGCAGGGAAACACAAACTTGAAATAATACACTTTACCAGTTAGACCTAATTGATATCTATAGAACCTTTCACCTTTTCCTCAAGTGCACATGGAATATTCTCCAGGAGAGATCACATCCTGGGCCATAAATCTAGTCTTGGCATTTTCAAAAAAACTGAAATCATTTCAAGCATCTTTTCTGATTACAATGCAGTAATATTAGATGTCAACTGCAGGGAAAAAACTGTTAAAAATGCAAACATATGGAAGCTAAACAACACGCTTCTGAATAACCAACAAGTCATGGAAGAAATAAAAAAGGAAATAAAAATATGCATAGAAAGAAATGAAAATGAAAACACGACAATCCAAAACCTATATGGTTGAGTAAAAGCAGTGCTAAGGGGAAGGTTGATAACAACACAAGCTTAGCTCAAGATATAAGAGAAAAATCAAATAAGTAACCTAACTTACACCTAAAGCGACTAGAAAAAGAAGAAATGAAGAACCCCAGGGTTAGTAAAGGAAATAAATCATAAAAATTATGGCAGAAATAAATGAAAAAGAAACACAGGTGACTATAGCAAAAATCAACAAAACTAAAAACTGGTTCTTTGAGAAGATAAATAGACAAACCATTAGCCAGACTCATCAAGAAAAAAAAAGGGAGAATCAAATTAATAAAATTAGAAATGAAAATGGAGAAATCACAACAGACAACACAGAAATACAAAGGATCATAAGAGACTACTATCAGCAACTATATGCCAATGAAATGGACAACGTGGAAGAAATGGACAAATTCTTAGAAAAGTATCACCTTCCAAAACTGAACCAGGAAGAAATAGAAAAACTTAACAGACCCATCACAAGCATGGAAATTGTACCTGTAATCAAAAATCTTCCAACAAATAAAAGCCCAGGACTAGATGGCTTCACAGGTGAATTCTACCAAAAATTTAGAGAAGAGCTAACATCTATCCAACTCAAACTCTTCCAGAAAATTGCAGAGGTAGGTAAACTCCCAAACTCATGCTATGAGGCCACCATCACCCTAATACCAAAACCAGACAAAGATGTCACACACACAAAAAAAACAAAACAAACAAAAAAACTACAGGCCAATATCACTGATGAACATAGATGCAGAAGTCCTCAACAAACTTCTAGCAAACAGAATCCAACAGCATATTAAAAAGATCATACATCATGACCAAGTGGGCTTTATCCCAAGCATGCAAGGATTCAACTCAAACTCTTCCAGAAAATTGCAGAGGTAGGTAAACTCCCAAACTCATGCTATGAGGCCACCATCACCCTAATACCAAAACCAGACAAAGATGTCACACACACACAAAAAACAAAACAAACAAAAAAACTACAGGCCAATATCACTGATGAACATAGATGCAGAAGTCCTCAACAAACTTCTAGCAAACAGAATCCAACAGCATATTAAAAAGATCATACATCATGACCAAGTGGGCTTTATCCCAAGCATGCAAGGATTCTTCAATATTCACAAATCAATCAATGTGATACAACACATTAACAAATTGAAAGATAAAAGACCATATGATTATCTCAATAATGCAGAGGAAATCTTTGACAAAATTTAACACCTATTTATGATAAAAACTCTCCAGAAACCAGGCATAGAAAGGACATACCTCAACATAATAAGAGCCATATATGATAAACCCACAGTAAACATTATCCTCAATGGCAAAAAATTGAAAGCATTTACCTTAAAGTCAGGAACAAGACAAGGGTGCCCACTCTTACCACTACTATTCAACATAGTTTTGGAAGTTTTAGCCACAGCAATCAGAGAAGAAAAAGAAATAAAAGGAATCCAGATTGGAAAAGAAGTAAAACTCTCACTGTTTGCAGATGACATGATCCTCTACATAGAAAACCCTCAAGACACCATGAGAAAATTACTAGAGCTAATCAATGAATATAGTAAAGTTGCAGGATATAAAATTAACACACAGAAATCTCTTGCATTCCTATACATTAACAATGAGAAAACAGAAAGAGAAATTAAGGAAACAATCCCATTCACCACTGTAATGAAAAGAATAAAATGCTTAGGAATAAATCAACCTAAAGAAACAAAAGACATATATAGAAAACTATAAAACACTGATGACAGAAATCAAAAATGACACAAATAGGTGGGGAAATATAGCATGTTCATAGATAGGAAGAATCAATATAGTGAAATGAGTATACTACTCAAAGCAATCTATAGACTCAGTGTCAGTTCACTTTAGTCACTCAGCCGTGTCTGACTCTATGACCCCATGAATCACAGCACGCGAGCTTCCCTGTCCATTACCAACTCTGGAGTTCACTCAGACTCACGTCCATTAGTCAGTGATGCCATCCAGCCATCTAATCCTCGGTCGTGCCCTTCTCCTCCTGCCTCCAATCCCTCCCAGCATCAGTCTTTTCCAATGAGTCAACACTTCACATGAGGTGGCCAAAGTACTGGAGCTTCAGCTTTAGCATCATTCCTTCCAAAGAAATCCCAGGGCTGATCTCCTTCAGAATGGACTGGTTGGATCTCCTTGCAGTCCAGGGTCTCTCAAGAGTCTTCTCCAACACCACAGTTCAAAAGCATCAGTTCTTTGGCGCTCAGCCTTCTTCACAGTCCAACTCTCACATCCATACCTGAATCCCCATCAAACTACCAATGGTATTTTTCAGAGAACTAGAACAAATAATTTCACAATTTGTATGACCCCATATGCCAGACAGCAAAAGAGACACAGATATAAAGAACAGACCTTTGGACTCTGTGGGAGAATGCAAGGGTGTGATGATTTGAGAGAATAGCATTTAAACATGTATATTACCATATGTGAAATAGATGAAAAGTCCAAGTTTGATGCATGAAACAGGGCACTCAAGGCGGTGCACTGGGACAACCCGGAGGGATGGGATGGGGTGAGTGGTGGGAGTGGGGTTTGGGGACACATGTACACCCATTGCTGATTCATGTCATTGTATGGCAAAAACCACCAAAATTGCCACAGTCATCAAGACAGTATGGTACTGGCACAGAGACAGAAATATAGATCAATAGAACAAAATAGAAAGCCCAGAGATAAATCCACACACCTATGGACACCTTATCTTTGACAAAGGAGGCAAGACTATACAATGGAGAAAAGACAATCTCCTCAACAAGTGGTGCTGGGAAAACTGGTCAACCACCTGTAAAGGAATCAAACTAGAACAATTTCTAACACCACACACAAAAATAAACTCAAAATGGATTAAAGCTATAAATATAAGACCAGAAACTATAAAACTCCTAAAGGAAAACATAGGCAGAACACTCACTGACATAAATCGCAGCAGGATCCTCTATGACCCACCTCCCAGAATACTGGAAATAAAAGCAAAAATAAACAAATGGCACCTAATTAAACTTAAAAGCTTTTACACAACAAAGGAAACTATAAGCAAGGGGGAAAGACAGCCTTCAGAATGGGAGTGAATAATAGCAAATGAAGCTACTGACAAAGAATGAATCTCCGTAATATACAAGCAGCTCATGCAGCTCAATTCCAGAAAAATAAACGACCCAATCAAAATATGGGCCAAAGAACTAAGCAGACATTTCTCCAAAGAAGACGTACAGATGGCTAAAAAACACATGAAAAGATGCTCAACATCATTCATTATTAGAGAAATGTAAATCAAAACCACAATGAGGTACCATTTCACACCAGTCAGATTGGCTGCTATCCAAAAGTCTACAAACAATAAATGCTGGAGAGGGTGCAGAGAAAAGGGATCCCTCTTACACTGTTGGTGGGAATGTCAAGTCGTACAGCCACTATGGAGAACAGTGTGGAGATTCCTTTAAAAACTGGAAATAGAACTGCCACACTACCCAGAAACCCCACTTCTGGGCATAGACATCGATGAAACCAGAATTGAAAGAGACACGTGTCCCCCAGTGTTCATCGCAACACTGTTTACAATAACTAGGACATGGAAGCAACCTAGATGTCCATTGGCAGACAAATGGATAAGAAAGCTTGGAATATTATTCAATGGAATATTACTCAGCTCTTAAAAAGACTGCATTTGAATGAGTTCTAATGAGGTGGATGAAACTGGAGCCTACTATACAGATTGAAGTAAGTCAGAAAGAAAAATACCAATACAGTATGTTAACACATATATATGGAATTCAGAGAGATGGTAACGATGACCCTATATGCCAGACAGCAAAAGAGACACAGATATAAAGAACAGACCTTTGGACTCTGTGGGAGAATGCAAGGGTGTGATGATTTGAGAGAATAGCATTTAAACATGTATATTACCATATGTGAAATAGATGAAAAGTCCAAGTTTGATGCATGAAACAGGGCACTCAAGGCGGTGCACTGGGACAACCCGGAGGGATGGGATGGGGTGAGTGGTGGGAGTGGGGTTTGGGGACACATGTACACCCATTGCTGATTCATGTCATTGTATGGCAAAAACCACCAAAATATTGTAAAGTGATTAGCTTCCAATTAAAAAGTATCATATGTGCTATGCAGTCAATCTGATTTGAAATGCAAATTTATAGTTAAAAGTATTGTCATCTTTGAAGTGATTAAAAAGTATTTGGAGAGGAGTCGGGAAGTAGCTGTTAGCTGAAAGGACTGAAAAAAGATGAGAGTTTCTGGAATATATATAAAAATTACATTTTGTGCATGATTTAGGTTTGTTTCTATTTCACATGCATTGCAGTTTTTGAACACTTATGTGATAAAATGACTTGATCAATTATTATGATAATGACACTTGAGTCAAATTATGAGTTAATTATAATTATCATCTTTATACAGAGTTAATTAATCATAAAAGAGTACATTATATAATCTTTCTGTTTAATGAAATTCATTATAGAGGCTCCCAAAGGACTAAATATAGTTTAAAACAAATTAAACCTGTGACTGGGGTTATGACTATTAATGCAAATGTGGTCTGGATTAGTCACTAAAAAGGACTGAATAAGACATTAGGCCCCAAAACATTAAAGCATCAGACCCTGATGATATATTTTTCCCTCTGGTAAGCAGAACACATCATTTAGTGACTTTCTGAGTAGTCTTGAAATTTAGTGATAAAGCTGAGACTGTATAATTTAACTAGCATAGATAATACAAATGGCTGTGTTCAACTGTGACTGTAAAGAGCTACATTTTAAAGAGTTGGAGTCATTTACACATATTGAAAGAGGAATCTGTTAGAGGATATAAGCTTTGCACCACTGACTATCAAACCCTCATGTTCAGAGAAGCAATAAATAACAGTAATGTTCATGGTACTATACAGGTATCAAGACAGAAAATGTGCAGAGAACAAAAGAAAGAGTACAGCCCTATGTTCCTGGGAGAACCAAACCCTGCTGGTCTGTGCACAGACGAAATCCTGCATTTTTGGAAGTTCCTAATTGGGATTTGTGCCAATATATTCCTCTGTATGGCTGAACGAATTAGCCTTGGTCCCAGGATTGAAGTGAAATGAGTCACAGCTAAAATAAATTGGAGCCTTGGATGAGACAGAAGCACAGTAGTAGGTAGACCCTAGAGAGACCGTGGGACCCTGTCTGTTCAGAAACAGACCTGAAAAGTCTGAAAATGGCACACAGCATGTCAAACATTTCCTCCATGGTTTGGCCTGTGTTCCTCTCTGGGTGGGCTTCCCTGACTCAGTTTTAATCCATGGGTCAGGAAAATCCCCTGGAAAAGGAAATGGCAACCCACTCCAGTACTCTTGCCTGGAAAATCCCATGGACAGAGGAGCTTGGCTGCGGTCCATAGAGTCGCAAAAGAGATGGACACAACTAAACAGCAATAATTACTCTCTGGGTTGATCCTTGTTTAGTACTGTATTTTGGGGCAGTGTCATTAATAGGTTTGCCTATATCTATGGGTCTCTCTCTTCATATAGTTTTATTTTTGCATTTTTAAAATAACTATTTTATGATTTGGGTAGGAACTCTTTACTCATTTTGTAGTGACTTTATGGACCTTCTGTTTTTTTAAAAAAATGTAGTAGGCTTTATATTGATTCTAAAAATAATATTCACTCTAGAAAAAGTAGAAGATAAAAATGAAGATAAATGATAGTAATAATGAACACCAATATACTGTTTACTATGGTGCCAGGTATTATTTCTAAGGGCTATACTATTCTGAATCATTTATTCTACAAAGTTCAAAGTAGTTTCCAAAGTCTTTTAGTCCCTTTACACACTTGAGGGGAAGTACAGGATAGATGCTGAACAAATACTTAGTAAATGTTGGTTGAATAAAACCAACACTTTAAGACAGTTGGTATATATGCTCCAGACTTTGATTACAAAAATGGGATCACACTGGGAAAGGGAGGAGTAGTGAGCTATTTAATGGAAACAAAGTTTATGTTTAGGATGATGGAAAAATTCTGGAAATGGATTGTATAACATTATGGATGTACTTAATGCCACTGAATTGAATACTTAAAAATGACTAAAATTGTTTATAGCTTTTTTACCACAAAAAATACTAAAAAAGAATTTAGGACCCTATGATACAATGCATTTGGAAACTTATATTTTCTAAAAAATGAATACATTTTTAACACATTCTAAGGTCAGTAAGGGGACAAGATAGATGAGAATCTATAGGAATCATTGTCACTTTCTCCATTCCATCTAACACACTTGAGGATTTTGCAGTGATTTGAAAAGAGTGCTTCCATTAAGTCATGGTTTTCGTGTGGTCAGGAGAAGGTGGGTGGGGGTGTTGGAGCCCTCCCATTAGTGATCCTGATAGGGCCATCTTAGTTGAGAGTCACTTGTCTATGATATTCACTTAATATAGACCATACCTTATTTTGATTATTGCCATATTCCATGTGATCTTTTCCTGAATTTGGGGGAAACATAAGGTTTTGAGTAATAATACACTATCCCATGTAGAAGATTATTTAGTATTGCTTGGCTGGTGCTGCATACAGTGAAGTGCCAGAAAAGTGGAGTAGCCACTGGATAGAAAGGCTTTCTCATGGAAAGATATACAAAGGTTGAGGGGAGAGAAACCAGGATTCTATTTCCATCTATTCGATAACACTCTGCTGCCTCTTATTTAACTGATTCACTGCTATGGCCTAAATGTTCATTTTCTCCCAAATTCATGAGTTGAAATTCTAACCCTCAAGGTGATGGTATTGGTAGGAATTTCAGGAGGTAATTAGGTCATGAGGGCAACACCTTCATGAATGGGATTAGTGTTCACTTAAAAGAGGCCAGAGTTTCCTATCTTTTTTCATCTTGTAAAGATACAGCAGAAAGACACCATCTACAAAGCAAGAAGCATGTTCTCACCAGATGCTGAATCTGCTAACACCATGATCTTGGACTTCCCAGCCTCAGAACTGTCAGAAATAAATGCTTGTTGTTTGTAAGTTATCCAGTTTTTGGTTTTGTTGTAGCAGCCTGAATGGACTGAGACATCCCCATATGGAGAGTTAAGTGTTGCTGAAACTCAGTCTCTGTTCTCTGGTGCCAAATAGAAACATGGAGATGAAGTTTTGGGTGAAGTAGAAAAGAGTAGCTTTGATTATTTTGCCAGGCAAGGGGTGCCACAGTGGGCTAATGCCCTGAAGACCATGTGACCCACCCTAGAGGGAGTACTGAGGAGTTTTATAATGTGAAAAGAGACGGGCTTGATCAGCTTGTGGACAGTTCTTGGATTGGTTGGCATGGTGAAGTTTCAAGCCTGATCAACCTTCTGGTTTCAGCCAGTCTAGGGCCTATGTTTTAGTGCTCAGCAGTTTTCATCTTCCTATAAAAAATTTAGGAATGTATGTCAGGCCTTTATCTATATTTTGGGGGGAACTGGGTGCTCAGTGATGCTGTTATGTGGCAGAATAAATTGTTACCAGTTCCTAGTCCAACAGCTATTCTTTGTTTCTAACCTTTACATTTTCCAATCATTAATTCTTGAGTCAACATTATACTTCAAAAGACAAGGACACAGGGGCTTGTACACAGTTTCATAAGTTTCTGAGTCTCTCTTGATTTTTGAAAACATAGAAGAGGCATCTGTTGTCATGGTGATGGGATAATAACAGGAAAGATTGGTTTTAACAGTGTTTTGAGCTATGAAAGTTTCTATAAAAGCTATATATGAGACATGATTTCACCTAATTGGTAATTCTGGTGGGAGATAGAAGGTTGATAAAACATCCTAAGATTCAGCTAGCTAGAATTAGAAAGTAAAGGTATCAATTTTAGTAAAAATTTGTAATACTGGTATTTTAGTGTTTATGAAGTAGTCACCTCCTGTATTAGGACTACCATAAGGAATTAATACAAACTGGATGGATTAGAACAACAGAAATTTATTGTCTCACAGTCCTGGAGTCTATAAGTCCAAAATCGCGGAGTTGGATTTATGACCAACCTAGATAGTATATTCAAAAGCAGAGACATTACTTTGCCGACTAAGGTCCGTCTAGTCAAGGCTATGGTTTTTCCTGTGGTCATGTATGGATGTGAGAGTTGGACTGTGAAGAAGGCTGAGCGCAGAAGAATTGATGCTTTTGAACTGTGATGTTGGAGAAGACTCTTGAGAGTCCCTTGGACTGCAAGGAGATCCAACCAGTCCATTCTGAGGGAGATCAACCCTGGGATTTCTTTGGAAGGAATGATTTCAAGGCTATGGTTTTTCCTGTGGTCATGTATGGATGTGAGAGTTGGACTGTGAAGAAGGCTGAGCGCAGAAGAATTGATGCTTTTGAACTGTGGTGTTGGAGAAGACTCTTGAGAGTCCCTTGGACTGCAAGGAGATCCAACCAGTCCATTCTGAGGGAGATCAACCCTGGGATTTCTTTGGAAGGAATGCTAAAACTGAAGCTCTAGTACTTTGGCCACCTTATGCGAAGAGTTGACTCATTGGAAAAGACCCTGATGCTGGGAGGGATTGGGGGCAGGAGGAAAAGGGGATGACCGAAGATGAGATGGCTGGATGGCATCATGGACTCAATGGACGTGAGTCTGAGTGAACTCCGGGAGTTGGTGATGGACAGGGAGGCCTGGCATGCTGCAGTCCATGGGGTCACAAAGAGTTGGACATGACTGAATAACTGAACTGATAGGTAGACCTAGAACTCATCATACCAACTGGGACATTTTTGGAAGTAAAAGAGGGTGCCATTAATAATTATGCCATCAGAAAAATAGGCATAAATCAGGAATGTCCAGGCAAATTAAGAAGTGTGACATAAGAAAAGTTAATTGACCTCCCTGGGCCTTACAAACTAAGACTTTCACCTCTAAAACTGTCATTAATTCTAGACTTTGGTTAAGACTTATATCTCATTTATGGGTATCAGTGAGCCAATGTTTTAACTGGGTTTGGGTCTTTGATGAGAAATGAACTTAACTGTTTTTTTGTTGTTGTCTGTTTGCTTTAATAATCCACTTTATTGAAGTACAATATAAAAAGTTAAGTAATTTCAATGAGTTTTTTGTTTTTTCAGTTTTAATTTATGACAATGAATATTAATAATTATAACCAACATAAATCTTTGAGGATAATAATTTGAGAAAATATAAAGTATTTATTAGAGGCTTGGAAAATGTAGAACAAAGTTACATATAGTTGCAGTATATATTACAATTATTTTTTAAGTAGATAAATTAAGATTTTAAATTGGAGTTCCATATTCAAACTCTCAGAAACTAACAAATAAACAGAGAAGTAGAAGGATATAGTAGACCTGAAAAGCACTATGAACCAGTTTATCATGATTAGATTTATATAATTTCATGCAACACTAGGATACAAATTCTATTCAAGTTCCCATAGACTGTAAACTAGGAGACATGGGAACATATCCAGGAACATAAAGCAAGGTACAAAAATTTCATGGTCTAAAGGTATTGAAATCATACAGAATCTGTTCTCTTATCATTGTGGAATTATGTTAGAAATCAATATCAAAAGATATTGGGAAATAACTCACATATTTTCAAGTGTAGTGTGATATTTACCAAGAGAAATCTTCAACTTAGCCATCGAAAGCCTCAATAAAGTTAGACTGGAAAAAAAAAAAAAACAGCACAGAGGATGACTGCAGAGAACAAAGTATTTAAATGAGAAATTATATCACAATGAGAAATTAATATTAAGAATAGTTTAAACAAAATGCCATGCATTTGGATATTAAAATGTCCATCTTTAAATGAGGGTGTACATAATACTAAGAAGCCATAACACAGAAAATTAGAATAGATTTGTAGTACAATAAAAATGAAAAGAGAATTTATCAGAATTTGTTGCATGCAGCTGAAGCTGCTCAATGTAATTAAATATGGTGTGTAGCCTTGAATAAGATGTGAAAACAAATAATGGACACTGGCATAAAATTTTGTGAAATTTGAACAAGATCTGTACTTTAGTTAATAATACTACATCATTTATTAACTTCCTGTTTTTCTTTTTTACAACATAGTATTTCTTCATATTCTCAAAATTGGATTAGAAGTTTCAAGCCTCATTCAAATTTTTAAAAATTCACTAAGATAATAAATTTTCTGGACTTTTAGCAGTAATATTAGATGACAAAATACACGGAACTATATCAAAGTTTTGAGTGAATATAAATTAGAAATCTAAGATTCTAGAAACTGACTCCAGGCAGTCGACTGGAGTGCCGGGGCTCCTGAAACTCTCCCTTTTATTCTTTAGGAATCAGAGACTTTCACTGCCTATTGCCTAGGTGTGCAGTTGTCAATACCATCCCTTGTATACCATTATATTTGGAATCAGAAGTTGAAGAGTGTTTTTATTTAGTTATAAGTATTGTGAAGCAAATAATCTCAATTGTATGTTTATATTTGATTGTAGACTGTAAACAATCTCTTAAAGGTTAGTCCTTATTGAAAACTCTAACCCATGAGGTGTCTGGTCCTTACCTACTTGTTCTTCAGGGTCTGCCTGTGTCTCTTAATCATTTAATAAATGTGTATGGAGAATGCCCAGGGCAGTTGCCAATGATTTTGAGCAACATAGTATTTACCCATAATATGTTTTCTAAAGGATATTGTGAACACTGTCTATAAAGCAGACCTGAAGGCTGGGATTTCTTTTTCTGTTTTAAACTCTAAACTTTCATCTCACCATCCTACTTCTTTCATACACAGGAAGCATCACTTCTGCCCTTTAATGGGAAAAAAGCAGAGGTGATCAGAGTGTGAATTTCTACTATCTTCGGCAAAAGGGCTATAAACTATGGAAGAATCTATTTCCAGTTATGATTGTAAAATTGGAAAGCAGTGGAAAAGATATATTGTCAAACAGACACATTCTGATTTCTTACCTTGGAAAGAACACAGAAAGCATCATGAGCCACATAAACGAAGGAAAGTTCACTGGCATGACTGGCCATGGCGAGAAAATCTATCAAATCTTTGGAAGTAATAATTTATTTTGGAGGTAGTAAGTCAAGTTCTCTGTCCTTGGGCACTTCTTGTAGAAAGTGGAAGTGGGTAATGTAAAATATAGCTCTTTCTTCTATAATATACCTTCATGCTTCTCTTTATTAGCCTAACAAATCTGTTCTGTCTCTTGGCTCTTTTGCTTTTTAGCCATCTCACTATTTTCCATCCTTAGGGATGCTTCTATTGTTTTCTGCTTCTCAGACAGAGTTTGTCTACCTCACTAAAATTAGTGTGGGGACCATATCTCTTCTTTAGAAGCCTTCCTAGATGCTCACTTGGCTCTAGTTCCCCTGACTTCAAGTTTCTTGTTGATAATAATGGATTTAAAAACTTGTGTATGGAGCATCTCTGGCGACTCAGTGGTAAAGATCTGCCTGCCAGTGCAGGAGACACAGGTTTGATCCCTGTGTTGGGAAGATCCCCTGGAGGAGGGCACAGCAACTCCCTCCAGTATTTTTGCCTGGGGAATCCCATGAACAGAGGAGTCTGGTGGGCTACAGTCCATGGGATCACAGAGAGTTGGATACGATTTAGCAGCTAAACAACAGAACACTTACTGTGTAACAGGCCTTCTGCTAAACTCTCGATGTATAGTTGGAAACTACAGAATTTACATCTAGTGGCTTAGGAGAATAGGATACAAAGAACAACAGAAAAACACAATTGCAAATTGTGATAAATTTCTGTTAGAGGTAATGCTGTGGGTGAGGAGTGGACTGAAAACTGTTCTGAAAGGTAGAACTTCAGCTGATATATGAATAGTGAGTAGGTACTAGGTAGAACAGTGGTCTTTGGCCTCCCAGGAGAAAGAACAGCAGATACACAACCCACAGCCTTCTGTTTAGTTAAAAGGTGCAAAGCCTCTTAAGAGAGGTGGGAGATGGGATTGGAGATATCAACAGGTGTCCAATCAGGGCCAGCAGTGGAGGCCATGGTTGGAGGTGTTGATTTCAGTCTGAGTGCAGACGTCTTAGTGCAGATGACTGAAGACAAGAAATGGTCAACATCTTAAGAAGATGGCTGGGTGGACTGAGGATGGATGCTGGGGAAGGAGTAAGTCTCAAAGTATGGGGGAGGTTTCATCCATAGGTGAGGCCAAGGATGACCATTTCTGGAACCAAAATGATGGCAGACATATTCAGGAAATTCTTTCTTTTCCTCTATTCTTGAAACTCTATTTGCTATTTTACCTTTTCTGTCAGTTTTGCTCTCTCTTCACAACTTTGTCCTGTAAATGGATATCAATGCTACTCTTTTCTTTATCTGGGGCATGATAGAAGTGGGAAGGGAAAGGATCACTTGTAATTTTAAGAAAACCACTTAAAGTTGGATATTAGAAATCATAGTTCTTAGAGGTCTTTGGTTTAGTCATGAGGGCTCCCTTGCTGATGCTTTCCCCTGAGGCTCCACCTGCTAACATTTTCAGGTGGTCCTCATCTCAATGGCCCCCATCCTAGCCTAGCCTGTCAGCTGCTTCTGATGAATACTAAAAATGACCCATTATTGAAATTACTTAAACTAAATATCTACTGCAGAGATGAATTCAGAGATTACCTAAAACAAAGAAGCAAGCTATTTCAGTCATTTTAAAAGCATTTTCCCACTAATATTACATAAAGTAGAAACAGATAATGTCTATCTAGAAGAATGGTTGTGAGGATTAAAAGTTATGTGAGTAACAGGAACTTGAGGAGGATGGGATTTGAAGTGGAGCTGCTGTTTCTGCCAGCTGTGGGGTTGCACGGTCTGAGACTGGATTCAGAGGAGGCTCTGACATGTCTTGCACACTTTTCTTCTCCAACAGAGATGCCTTTGTAGTTGCAAGCACCCCTTCCCTGGTGACTCAGCTGGTAAGAATCTGCGTGCAATGCAGGAGACCTGGGTTTGATCCCTGGGTTGGGAAGATTCCCTGGGTTGGGAAGATCCCCTGGAGAAGGGAAAGGCTACCCACTCCAGTGTTCTGGCCTGGAGAATTCCATGGACTGTATAGTTCATGGGGTTGCAAAGAATTGGATACAACTGAGAAACATTCACTTTCACTTTCATAAATGACTATGTAGATTTCTGATCTTGAACTGGAATGGAAAAGGTCATGAGTGGCTAGTTCTGCCATTTTTCCAATTAAGGACCTTAAACCAATCTACCCATCAAGAAGGGCACTGTGACAGGATGCACAGCTCATTCTACTCTGATGCTTACAAGACAACATATTTTCTTGCTGTGAAGCTACTGAGCTATTTATAATACCCAGAAAATATATTGCTTTTTAAAAAATTACTTTCTGACTTTGCTTATCTATTTCTTTTGCCTAGACTGCCCTTCCCATATAGGAGAGACACCTACAGTTCTGCTCAGCTCAGCTCAAGTGGAGCCTACTCCTTCCTGGCTCTCCACTTTTTGTCTTATCTGTTGCCCATATTGAGCTATTTCTCCTATATTCTGAGTGTGCCTTATGGATATTCCCATTATAGAACTTTTCACTTTAACTGTAATTGCCTGCTTTGTATTCCTGCTCAATCATCAACTCTTCAGAGGTAGGCTTTCCATTTTTGAATCCTCAGCACTTCAGGGAATGCTTGACATTCATTGGCCACTCAAGAATTATTGAATGAATAAAGGAAATAAATATGCAATTGTAACTGGAATTTCTGTATCACCTTGGACCAATGAAGGTTAAGTTCATAAGGCTTTTATTCGCAGGACCCTAGATAATCTGGTGTTTCTTGTCTGTCCCTGTCCCCACCTTCTTTCTGATCTCCTCTCACTGCTCTGCTCCTGACTCAATCTGCTCACTGTCGTCTTTGCTCTTCCTCCAGCAAACCAGACATGCTCCTGCCTTTAGGCTTTTGTGAAGGCTGTTCTCTGCCAGGAAGGCGCTTTGCTCAGATGTCTCAATAGCTTGTTTGCTGCTTCCTTCAGGTCTTTGGACATCTGTCACCTTCTCATTGATGGCAGTCCCCTTCCCCTCCCCACACTGTGACCCTCTTGCCCTGTTTTATTTTATTATTCTTTCTATGGAATGAATTGCCTTTTGATTCCACATGCATGCTTAGTTGCTCAATTCATGTCCGACTCTTTAGTGACGCTATGGACTGTGGCCTCCCAGACTCCTCTGTCCATGGGATGTTTTCAGGCAAGAATACTGGAGTGGGTTGCCATTTTCTCCTCCAGGGGATCTTCCCAAGCCAAGGATTGAACTCACATCTCCTGTGTCTCCTACACTGGGGCAGATTCTTTACCCTCTGAGCCATGGGGGGAAGATTCTTAATCCCAGCATTGAAGGCAAAAGGAGAAGGGAGTGGCAGAAGATGAGATGGTTAGATAGCATCACCTGTTCAATGGACATGAATCTGAGCAAATTCTAGGAGATACTGGAGAACAGGGGAGCCTGGTAGACTATAGTCCATGAGGTTACAAAGAGTTGCACATGACTTATGAGTAAACAATGAATAACAATAAGAATATACTCCTGCCTCTCTTCTTGCTAGAATGTAACTTCAGTAGGGATGGTTGTCTGCTTTCTCCATTGATATTTTTCATTGATGTATCCCTAACAGCATGGAACAGAACAGTGTTTAGTGCACTGGAGACATTCCATGAATATTTGTTGACTAATGAATGTACTAATATTTAAATATATTCCTTAAGGGATTTCCTATCAAGCCACCGTCTTATATTAATAATGTCTTAGTCTTAGGCTGATATAAAATGTCATAGATTGGGAGGCTTATAAACAACAGAAATTTCTTTCCCACAGTCCTGGAGGCTGGGAAGTTCAAGATTGCAGGTCAAGTCAATTTGGTGTTTGGTGAGGGCTCACTTTCTAGATAGTTCTTTTCACTGTGTTCTCACATGGTAGAAGGGGGTCAGACAGCTCTGCGGGGTCTCTTTTATAAGAGCATTTATATTATTCATGAGGACTTTGCCTCATATCTAACCACCTCTTCTAAACCTCACCTCCTAATTCTGTCACCTTTGGGGGTTAGGATTTCAACATAGGAATTTCTCAAGGACACAAACATCCAGATTAGAGCAGATATCATAGTGTAAATTAGTTCATTTGGTTTTCCAGTAGACATCTAGGACCAGAGGAAATGAGATAAGGGCCGTACATTTCAATGGAATGAGAAAATGGCAGGTTTGGATATAGTCTTGTGTTGGGAAGGGATCAGCCCAGGAAAGGGTGCACCTATGGCAGTCCTTGAGTGGACCATGGATAGCTGCAAAATATGGCAGTGGGGAAGTAGGAAGAAAAGGTGGTACTGTCAGGGGAGTGTAAGCTCCTTGGTTCTGTCTTGTCACAACAAAGATTTGAAGTGACGGATGTTAAAGCCCTTTGCGCATCACAGCTCTCAGACATTATTATAGCTCCCTCAGTTTTATTTAGAAAATAAAGGAAAATACATCCTTGAGGTGTGAGGGCATGCCGACCCAAAAGATGTGAAGAGGGGGGAGAGGAGAGAGACTGACTCCTGCCCTAAGGTCCTCACTCTGGTCCTTGGACCTTCCTTTGTTCTGTTTTCATGGGCTTTTCCCTTCCTTGTCTTTCAGCCACCGCCATTCTAGATTCCTGTTTCCTATTCTAACTACGTAACAGTACTAAAAATAGGATTTCTAGAATCTGCAAACAAAAAAACAAAAAACCTTGTTTTTTCCTCAGAAAAGCAAATTTCCCCATTTGCTTAGGGTAAATCTTACATAAATAATTTCTCTCATCATAGTTTTCTTCCTAATAGATTAGCTGCATTTTTGGCATTGTTTTCTTGAACAGAGACTAATGATAACACAAAATAGAAAAGCCCTACTTATCAGTTTGATGAACTTACAGAGTGCTATAAAGATTTTTTTCCAGATCGAATGGATTCCACAGAGTAAAGTGGATCTTAGGTAACATGAAAATAGAACTGTATTTTTGACCAAACTCTATTTAAGTTATTCAGAGTTGTGATGAACTAATTTATAAAACATAATACATATAATCCATCTATTTTGTAAAAGAGGAAATATGATTACAACATGTGGGGTGTGTGTGTGTGTGTGTGTGTGCGCATTGCTTCACCAATATGCTGACATGGAGAATTAAAATTGCCTCAGTAGATCAACACTTACCCTTGTTCTTGAGCCAATTTTTGTCATTCTTTATAGAATTGAGCAAAGATTTACTATTTAACATTCAGGAGTCTTTCCTTGTCACCTATAGTATTTCAAGCATATGACACAGAAAACCGTATTTGAGATATGAAATTGACGACTATTCATATCTTAGATAAATGAAAGGAAATATATCAAAATGTATTTCCATAAGTTGCTCTATGTGCTGATCTATGATGTTTTGACTTCCAAAAGAAAATTATATCTTTTTTCTGCAGGCTTGAGAACTGTATTCGTACTGCAGGTTTCAGAGGCATGCTATAATGCATCTCCCTTGGATTAACTTTGCTAATATGTCTTGTTCAAAACTAAACAACAATAATGCCACGGTATTTCATCACCATTACAGAGGTAAAGATTAGTATGAAAATATTAAAGAAGAAAGCATTGTATCTTAGAATGCTGGAAGTTCTTATTTATTTTCTCTCATTCATAAAAAGCACCTTGGGGAAATTTATATTTATACCTCAGGTCACACACTGATGGCATAATAAAGACACGAGGAAACATTTTCCTCTGAGGTGTAGTGCTAAACATTTAGATAGGTACATCTAATACATTTCCTTTTATCTTAAATATTGATAGCACAGACCACATTTGTTAAGTGCATGCAGAATCACTTAGAAAATAAATCTAGGACCACAGTTTTCTCACCCTGTGGAAGAGCTAGACCAGAGTGTGGGAGTTCTTTTATTCCTAGTTGGGGTTTATATTCATGTTGTTGGTCGCCATTAAGATGTTGTAGTCTACTTTATAATACTTCAGTAAACAGTATGATGTAAATGTGCATTAGTTAGCTTTAATCTCCACCAGAGGGGCAGTCGGTTGCCTTAATTCAGTATTCACACTCCAGGGGTGGTCCACTAACATTTAATTAGCAAGGCCACATTCCAGAGGCATTATTACAAGTGCTTTAGCTTTCTTTATCCCTAGCACTGAAGATTAGTCAATTAGCACATTAGCAATGGATTTTCATTGGCAGAATTAATAGCTTGATAATTAGCATAATGGTGGATATAAATAAATTATGGGGGTGAAGTAATAGTTTAAAGTAATAAATTGGCTTAAATATTTTAGAAGCATTTCTCACATTGCCTCAATAGGATATAAAATTGTAGTGAGCTGTCTATTCTTCATCTTTAAGGAAGGCACCTGAGTCTTACTGCCTAAATGGTCTAGTGTTCTGTTGTGGCTTTGGAGTGTTCTGACTGCCTGAGTCTCATTATCAGGTTAACTGAATTCTGCCTGTAGAATATGTTCATGCCCCCTCCATCCAAGAGAAGATTTTGTACAATGTATGGTTAAAGAACTTACAAAATCAGAGAGCTGCAATTTTATTAAACTTACAGTCAGGTTTTAAGATCATGATAAGTGTATGCCACTCTATGGAAATATTTGCTTTCTTTATGATCTGGTTGTGAGTATAAGAGAGATGTTTCAGTCACCCATCCTTCCACTTGCAAATTTACCTGTTCACACATATATTGTTGACTTCAAAAATAGTTACAACCTGTAAGGTAAGAGTTATGTTTTATTTGGTGGGAAGTTTTAGGACTTCAAGCCCCATAGACAGCATCTCATGTAACCCTGAGAAAATTGTTATGAGGAGGTAGAAGGAGGAGTCAGTTTATATAGAAGTTTGCAACAAGGAGCAGGTAGTGTGAATATCAAAAGATTATTGTTAATTAAGGAAAACCAGATAGCTCCAGTGAGGAATTTAGGGCTTTTCTATGTATGGGAAGATGCAAGAGTTTGGACTTATAGAAATCATTCCTTTCATGTGCGTCTCAGTTATCTGGGGCCAGTATGCTTCATTTTTTAAAATCTCTCCCTGACTTCCCTGGTGACTCAAACAGTAAAGAATCTGCCTGCAATGCAGGAGGCACAGGAGACTTGAGTTGGATCCCTGGGTTGGGAAGATCCCCTGGAGTAGGAAATGGCAACCCACCTCAGTATTCTTGCCTGGAAAAGTCCCATGGACAGAGGAGCCAGGTGGACTATAGTCCATGGGGTCACAAAGAGTCAGACAGGACTGGGCAAACACACGTGCACAGTCCCCCCTCACCACTCTACCCCCCGGACCCTCAGCTCCTCAGTGCTCACCAAGGTGAGGGCTCATGGCTGCTGAATAACAGGCATTGTTCTTTCTGGATGCCCTCCAAGCTCAGAAATTCATATTGTGAGGGGTGGAATCACAGATGGCTGTGGCATCCCTATTTATAGATATGAGATAAATATTCCAGTTCTCAATATTCATTTAATACTTCAATAAACAACAAACATTAGACATCTACTATGTACCAGGCATTGTACTTTTTCTAGGGGATATAAGCATGGAAAAGATGAAGCCCTCATGAAGAGTTTATGATTACCAGAAATACACAAACACATGGATATTTATGAATAAGCACCAAGTGTTATCTATGAAGCGTTATAGCAGGCATGGTACTCAAAGGGCTCAGGGACTTCTGGGGAAAGTAACAGTTAGGCTGATCATACTGGAGCAGTTGGATTTGGCTTGTTAGGGGAATGGGAATAAAATAGGTGAGAAAAAACCATGAGCCAAGGATTGGAGAGGAGGACAGCATGGTATGTACAGGGCACAGATCAGGCTGTAGAGATGGATCAGGACCTGGTCATGGAGGCTTGTGCACACGTGCTGGTAAGCAGCCTGCCCTTATATCTGAACTGTCTGGAGCATTTGAGGGGCTTTAAGCTGTGGAATGACAATTAAATTGATCTTAGTTAGATATTTGACAGCTGTGTGAAGGGAGACTCATAGACACTGATTTAAGAAGCTGTTGTAATGATAGAGGCAAGAAATTAAAGCAGGGATTAATACAAGGGGATGGATTTGAGACGTGTTTAAAAAAATAAAATTCATGGTGAAGGAATGAGAAGAGTTGTTGAGGATAATCAGTTAAATTCAGTTTGGTTGCTAAGTCCTGTCTGACTCTTTGAGACGCCATGCACTGCAGCACGCCAGGCCTCCCTGTCTATTACCAGCTCCTGGAGTCCACTCAAACCCATGTGCACTAAGTCGGTGATGCCTTCCAACCATCTCATCCTCTGTCATCCCCTTCTCCTCCTGCCTTCAATCTTTCCCAGCATCAGAGCCTTTTCCAATGAGTCAGTTCTTCGCATCAGGTGGCCAAAGTATTGGAGTTTCAGTTTTAGCATCAGTCCTTCCAGTGAAAATTCAGAATTGATTTCCTTTAGGAATGACTGGTTGGATCCCCTTGCAGTCCAAGGGATTCTCAAGAGGCTTTCTCTAATACCACAGTTCAAAAGCATTAGTTCTGCAGTGCTCAGATTTCTTTATGGTCCAATTAATTTCTCATGTTAGTATCTAACATTAGAGCATACCATGGCATCATTTCATAATAAAGAAATTATATGTGTAACTGTGCATATAACACAGTAAAAATGACAGAATAAAGGTGGTGGGGAATTATTGTAAAGATAAAATGAAACTTTACAGATGCAGGCACTGAATTGTTGCTGTACCTCTGGGAACCAGCTCCAAGGAACCACTGAGAATTGATGTCCCAACCTCTCTGCCTCTCAAGGATTGCATAGTCTCTCATTTCTGTGCTTCTTCCTGTCTCCACCACCCCTCTTAATCTGCTTATATGACACATAAATGTCAGTGATAACTACCTTGATCACCATCAGTCTCCTTGAATGTTAACTCAAATTTTTGAGACAAATTGTGAATGAAATTGACTTCTAGCTAGTCAGGAACTGGCTTCCTACTCTGCTGTGGCCAGGAGTATGAGGTCATGTAGTGATTCTGTCCCATGGCCTGGGGGTGTGGGCAGGGGAAGTTTCTAGAAGGTATGATTCCAAATGATGCAGGCAATGAACATCCTGTATAAATAATCAGTGTATATCTGGATGTTGGTATTCCTATGAATAACTTTTATTCTTTTTGCTTTTCAAATCTTTTCTAAATCATATGAAATAAAAGCATATCATTTTTTCTAATAAAATTTTATCAAAAGAAAATTAGTGGGAGGATATAGGAGAAAGTACAGAGAATGAAAAGAAGGTGGGGGGGTAAAGATGGGTTAGAAATAATCGGCATCAAGTATGTTTGATAAAATTTGTGAATACTGGATTGAGGATCCCAGGTGATTGGGTTTTGGGGCTGATGAAGCTGTATTAGGATTCCTAAAAAGTGACCTGAGGTTTGCTTAGGGTGAGGACTTGAAGGATTTTGGAGGAGGGCCTTCTCCTTATATTTTACTAATAAAGATTATTTGTCTCATGAAGATTGCTGAAGTCAACTAAAACTAATACAACAAAGTCTTGCCCATATACATACATTCTCATTTTAAAACATTTTATTTTATATTATTATCAATCAGATGTTTTCAAAATCAAATGTTTGCTTCTGCAAAATAAGAAAATAGATTAAAAAATCTGAGTAGTTTTTAAAATCAGGATCTGTGATGATGCATCATTTGGGGTCATAGATTTTTTTGATGAGAGTTACATCATTGGTTCACTTACTTCTGCTGTGGTGACTACGCAGATTTAGCTGTGATGTTCCTGTGCATGAAACATCACTCAGGTGAGGAACATTTGTAAGAAGTAAAGTGAGAATGATCTAATCAGTTAAGCAGAATAATTGCAGGATCATACCATACTGAGAATTTGAAAAGGAATGCTAGCATCCTGAGTGGTTGGAAAGAGATGCCTTTGGAGCCATAACAAATGCTCGAATATTATTTAACGTTGCAAAGTATTTTAAAACCAGGATTTTAAAACTTTGTATTTTATCTTGTATATCATCAGCTAAAGGAAGAATGCAAGGTTATATTTTCATTTGAAAGAATAAATGCACAGGTCAAATACTATGTAATATTTTTGCATAGGCAATGTAGAGTATTTATATATGAAATCCTTCTCCTTTGGGGTGAATACTCACATGTAATTCCTGTACAACATAATTTTATTGATTGTCCTGAGTGATCAGATCTCTATCTACCTTTGTCCTATTCCTTGGATATTTATTTATTCCAACTAAGTCTATTAGTCTGCTTCATTATTAATTCACCATCTAGAAGCATATATTAAACATCTTTTAAACACATGGTTTGTGTTGGTTTGCCCAATAAGATGGTACAGAAAAACCCAAATGAACCTTTTTGGCCAACCCAGAACTTGGTTCTCAGGAAGCAAAGATACATCTTTTATTTCTTAGACATATGAACCTAGCAAGGGAAATAATATAAGGATTGTTGTTATTTAGTCACCAAGTTGTGCCTGACTCTTTTGTGATCCCATGGGCTATAGCCCACCAGGCTTCTCTGTCCAAGGCATTTCCCAGGCAAGAGTATTGGAGTGGGTAGCCAGCCACTCCCTTCTTCAGGGGATCTTCCCGACCCAGGGATCCAGCCCAGGTACCCTGCTTGGCAGGCAGATTCTTTATCCTGAACCACCTGGGAAGCCCAAAGATAAGAATACCCATATTACAATGTGAAATTGCTAAATAAAGGTACATTTCTGGTAGTAAAGGGAGTACAGAGAAAGGAGCAACTGATTTATCTTGGAAAACAAAGGAATCATTACAGTCTTCTCTACTGGCTCTTAAATAGGTGTGTGTGTGCTCAATCAGTCGTGTCCAACTCTTTGTGACTCTATGGACTGTAGCCTGCCAGGCTTCTCTGTCAATGGGCTTTCCCAGGCAAGAATATTGAAGAGGGATCCAACCAGTCCATTCTGAAGGAGATTAACCCTGGGATTTCTTTGGAAAGAATGATGCTAAAGCTGAAGCTCCAGTACTTTGGCCACCTCATGCGAAGAGTTGACTCATTGGAAAAGACCCTGATGCTGGGAGGGATTGGGGGCAGGAGGAGAAGGGGACGACCGAGGATGAGATGGCTGGATGGCATCACGAACTCAATGGACGTGAGTCTGAGTGAACTCCGGGAGTTGGTGATGGACAGGGAGGCCTGGCGTGCTGCGATTCATGGGGTCGCAAAGAGTCGGACATGACTGAGCAACTGAACTGAACTGAACTGAACTGAACTGCCATTTCCTCCTTCAGGGGATCTTCCCAATCCAGGGGTCAAACCTGTGTCTCTAATGCCTCCTGCATTGAAAGGTGGGTTCTTTACCACTAGCACCACCTGGGAAGTTCTTACATAAGGTCATTGTATTTCCTGATTTCCTGTTGTTAGTCATTTATGCTTGCTTTCCCAGAAGAAGTGAAGTGAAGTTGCTCAGTCGTGTCCGACTCTTCGCGACCCCATTGACTGTAGCCTACCAGGCTCCTCCGTCCACGGAATTTTCCAGGCAAGAGTACTGGAGTGGGTTGCCATTTCCTCGTTGCAAAGAGTCTGACACGACTGAGCGACTCTCACTTTCACTTGCTTTCCCAGGGTGAATATTAATAGCTCTCTCTTTCACAACCAAAAGTACCCTGATACGCAAGACACAGTCATTTGGTCATCTACTCTTAAAGACTGAAACTAAAAATATTATTTGGATCCAGGTTACCAAAACCCATGTATCCCTAGGTAAGTGATTTGACTTGTTGCCCACAGGTTTTGGGAATCCTGAGTGTCGCTAGGAAGTTATATTAGAAAGATGGCTCTGCTGGCAATGTGGAGAATGCAGTGGAGAAGAAAATTGAAAAAAAAAAAGTTTAGGTGGTTATTGTAATTGTCTGTATATCAGGAAATTAGATCCTGAAATAAACAGTGATCCTGGGGATAGAAAAGAGGAAATCAGAATAAAACAAACTCGAGATAAACACTCTGTTTGTTGTAATATTACACTAATGTATGACCAACCTAGATAGCATAATCAAAAGCAGAGACATTACTTTGCCGACTAAGGTCCGTCTAGTCAAGGCTGTTTTTCCAGTACTCATGTATGGATGTGAGAGTTGGACTGTGAAGAAGGCTGAGCGCCGAAGAATTGATGCTTTTGAACTGTGGTGTTGGAGAAGACGCTTGAGAGTCCCTTGGACTGCAAGGAGATCCAACCAGTCCATTCTGAAGGAGATCAACCCTGGGATTTCTTTGGAAGGAATGATGCTAAAGCTGAGACTCCAGTATTTTGGCCACCTGATGCGAAGGGTTGGCTCATTGAAAAAGACTCTGATGCTGGGAGGGATTGGGGGCAGGAGAAGAAGGGGATGACAGAGGATGAGATGGCTGGATGGCATCACTGACTTGATGGACATGAGTTTGAGTGAACTCCGGGAGTTGGTGATGGACAGGGAGGCCTGGCGTGCTGCGATTCATGGGGTCACAAAGAGTCGGACACGACTGAGTGACTGAACTGAACTGATGCAGTTTACTGTGATTTAGAATGAATACTTTTGCTTTCCTAAATTATAATTAATGTTATATACAACCATCACTTTTGAATTCTTATAACTATTAGAGACAATTTTGAAATAGCTGACAGTAAACTTTGCAGGTTTCTTTTGTGGAAGACTGAATTCAACTCAATACAACAATTTAAAAAATTATATGTAAAGCTTTATGATTTTTAACTCTTGGGATAAACCAGTGGTTTATAAGAGAATGACCCAAATATTTTAAAATGGTTAATTTATATCTTAAAGTTTGAAGATTTATCAATTTATTCATTTTCCTTCCCACATACTTGTATGTAAAGGTCTCACCATTTACCACTCAACAGTATTCATTGGCAGTGAGTAGGCAGCTGTTCAACACATTTATGGGCGTCATAAATCCAGCTGTTTTCATTTTCCATTACCCAGGTTCCTATAGTAACCAGTGACATTCAGGGCTGACTTAACGATTCACACAGCACTAAAACTGCTGCTGCTTTTACTCAGATGAGTTTCAATTGCTTAATACACCCTAATTTCCTACCTTTCACATCTTTTCATTCCATGTCTATCCTGTTCCAATCTATCCTTCAACATGTTTCTTAGCTTGAAAATGTAGCAATCACAATTTTTCTCAAAGCAATCACTGGATTCAGATATAGTGTTGACATTCAGCAAGCAGATGAGCACATTTTAGAAACTTCAGCTTCTAATGGGTTAACCAGAGGAATTTCTCATAACTGGAGTGATACCTTAGAGTTTTAACGTTTTGGTCACAGAATTTAACTGAGCTCTGTTGTGAACCAGATGTTCATATATCGTATTTGAAAACTTCCTTATTTACTTTGGAATATGATTTAAACTTCCTTAGGCATAATCTCTTACTATTTCATAAAATAGGAAATGTCTTTTCCATTTGTTGAATTGGAGCATCAAGGGTATGATACAACCATTATATATGCCAGTACAAAAATCACTAGACTAGGTGATTTTTCGCTTTTACCACCTTCTTAAAAATTTTTGGCCTACCCTCTCTAACCTACTTTGTGGGAGTGACAGTCAATAAAATGACAGAATCTTTTTATTTTTATCTGGTGAAATAGATTGAATGAGACAGGCATGGTTTGAATGTGGACTTTGCCACTTACCACCTTGTGAACAGATCATGTGAAAACCTTACTGAACTCTGACTCTAAAGGAGACAAAACAAACCCATAGCTTGTAAAGTCCTACATAACCTGGATTTACTGGCTTCTCACACCTTGTCTGATGGTACCCCCACCCCCAGAACTTCCTTGCTTATTCCATGTACCTCAGTGAAGCCTGTTTCTTGAACATGCCAAGTTAATTCAGTTGGCTTTGCTTTTGACCCTCCCTCTGTCCAAAACCTTCCTTTTGGGTCTTCCAAGCTGGGTTCTTTCTCATCACGTATATCTGATCTCAAATAGTTTCTTTTAAGAGAGATTTTTTTCCTAAATTAGCCTGTCATGTCCTCCATACCTTAAGCCTGCATTTTTTCTCTATAATACTCATCATTAGCCAAAATTACCTCGTTAATTTGTGTCTTGCCTGCTTCTTCCCATGAAATTTTCCATGAAGGGAAGGACCTTCATTGCTGTCTTTACAGCTGACTCTCCAATGCTCAACCAACACCTGACAGATGGTAGGGGCTCACCAAATGTTTACTGAATGAATGAACAAATGAATATATATTGGTTTTTACAGGGATATTATAAGTGAAGTGCAAAGATAGAGGAAAACAATAGATTGGGAAAGACTAGAGATTTCTACAAGAAAATTAGAGATACCAAGGGAACATTTCATACA
This sequence comes from Aepyceros melampus, assembly GCA_006408695.1. Classification (NCBI taxonomy): domain Eukaryota; kingdom Metazoa; phylum Chordata; class Mammalia; order Artiodactyla; family Bovidae; genus Aepyceros; species Aepyceros melampus. The sequence continues at coordinate 373,249 of SJXQ01010725.1, forward strand.
AAGATGAGCAAAATAAAGGTCAGAAATGGTATGGACCTAACAGAAGCAGAAGATATTAAGAAGAGGTGGCAAGAATACACAGAAGAATTGTACAAAAAAGATCTTCATGACTCAGATAATCACGATGGTATGATCACTCACCTAGAGCCAGACATTGTGGAATGTGAAGTCAAGTGAGCCTTAGAAAGCATCACTACGAACAAAGCTAGTGGAGGTGATGGAATTCTAGTTGAGCTGTTTCAAATCCTAAAAGATGATGCTATGGAAGTGCTGCATTCAGTATGCTAGCAAATTTGGAAAACTCAGCAGTGGCCATAGGACTGGAAAAAGGTTAATTTTCATTTCAATTTCAAAGAAAGGCAATGCCAAAGAATGCTCAAAATACACTCAATTGCACTCATCTCACACGTTAGTAAAGTATTGCTCAAAATTCTCCAAGCTAGACTTCAATAATATGCGAACCGTGAATTTCCAGATGTTCAAGCTGGTTTTAGAAAAGGCAGAGAAATCAGAGATCAAATTGCCAACATCCTCTGGATCATCGAAAAAGGAAGAGAGTTCCAGAAAAACATCTGTTTCTGCTTTATTGACTATGTTAAAGCCTTTGACTGTGTAGATCACAACAAACTGTGGAAAATTCTTCAAGTGATGGGCATAGCAGACCACCTGACCTGCCTCTTGAGAAATCTGTATGCAGGTCAAGAAGCAACAGTTAGAACTGAACATGGAACAACAGACTGGTTCCAAATAGGAAAAGGAGTACATCAAGGCTGTGTATTGTTACCCTGCTTATTTAACCTCTATGCACAGTACATCATGAAAAATGCTGGGCTCAATGAAGCACAAGCTGGAATCAAGATTACCGGGAGAAATATCAATAATCTCAGATATGCAGATGACACCACCCTTATGGCAGGAAGTGAAGAAGAAATAAAGAGCCTCTTGATGAAAGTGAAAGAGCAGAGTGAAAAAGTTGACTTAAAGCTCAACATTCAGAAAACTAAGATCATGGCATCTGGTTCCATCACTTCATGGCAAATAGATGGGGAAACAGTGGAAACAGTGGCAGACTTTATTTTTTTGGGCTCCAAAATCACTGAAGATGGTGACTGCAGCCATGAAATTAAAAGACACTTACTCCTTGGAAGGAAAATTATGACCAACCTAGACAGCATATTAAAAAGCAGAAACATTACTTTGCCAACAAAAGTCTGTTCAGTCAAGGCTGTAGTTTTTTCCAGTGGTCATGTATGGATGTGAGAGTTGGAGTATAAAGAAAGCTGGGTGCAGAAGAATTGATGCTTTTGAACTGTGGTGTTGGAGAAGACTCTTGAGAGTCCCTTGGACTGCAAGGAGATCCAAGAAGTCCATCTTAAAGGACATAAGTCCTGAATATTCATTGGGAGACTGATGTTGAAGCTGAAACTCCAATATTTGGCCACCTGATGCAAAGAGCTGACTCATATGAAAAGACCCTGATGCTGGGAAAGGTTGAAGGTGGGAGGAGAAGGGGGTGACAGAGGATGAGATGGTTGGATGGCATCACTGATGTGATGGACATGAGTTTGAGTAAAGTCTGGGAGTTGGTGATGGACAGGGAGGCCTGGTGTGCTGCAGTCCATGGGCTCAAAAAGAGTCTGACATGACTGAGTGACTGAACTGAACTTAATAAGTGAAGCACTTGACTTGGGGTAGATGCTTAAATGATTGCATTTATTCTTATTAAGTATATAAGTATTATTTGCTCATGAAAGTTGTCAAGTTTTTATTCTAGTACAGAGAATAAGTTATTCAGAAATAAATGATCTTTGTAAATAAATCCTCCACATGATAATTTACTTGAAGTATCCCATCTGTTTCCTTTTTGAATCCTCACTGATATATCATCTTTGTTCATCAAACAAAAGATTGATTTTAATATTTTTCATATTAAGCTTTTTTTGTGGTATGATTTTTAGGAAACCTTCCTTCCACATCCAAGTAAGAATGACTACTCTTATCTTTGTTGTTTTCTTGTTTCTTATATATATCTATCACATCACTTACAATACTTTATTGCATCTTGGTGGTAAAGTATGAGTAATCTTTATTAGACTCTGCCCTTGAGGAGAGGGCTTATGTTTTATTTGTCTTGGTATCTGTAACACCAGCTACACTGCTGACTTCTTAGTGGCCACTTGATGATTAATTGTTGAATGAATAACTCTGAAAACTATCATGTATCATATGCATTTTAGGAGTTTGTATTTTTGTGTTGATAGGAGTCTGTCTTTTTACTGTGATTGCCAAGACCTGAAATTCTGGTCCACAATGATCATATTAGGAATTTTATAGATTTTGCACTTATTCTGAAAAGGTGATAATTGACACAACTCAGTGCTACAGTAAAGCTAAGGAAGTAGGTCAGGTTAACTGTGTGGGTACAAAGGTGGAACTGATATTCAGTGGGGCAGTTAACATCAAGGAGGAAGGTAAGTAGGGAAAAGACACTGCAAAGAGTTTAACTTGACAACAATATTAAAGATTTCCATCCCAAATGAATTCTAATAAATAACTACATACAGTTTTTAAAAACAGTGAAAAACTATTTTACAATAAACAAAAATATGTTTTAAAATATTGGTCTTCCTGATTCAGAGTTAGGTTCTAGTGCTTTCCAAAAGGTACAAGCTTTGTCTTCTTCCTGAAATTGGTTCCTACTTTTGTTTTCCATAATTAAGACATCAAAGGACAAATGATCATGATGGACTGTGTTTTATAATGGTAGTGTATTCAGGGGATTACAAATTATATTTCAAATTTAAGGCATCATTGGCTATTTTGGACAGAATTATATCCTTACTATACATAAGCAAGCCAGCAACCATTTAAATATACTCTAGATATGTAATTAATAACTTAATGGTGCTCACAATATTAGCAGGAACATGTATTGTTCTCCATTGCTTTTGTAATAATATTAAAAGAGTAAGTGGAAATTCACCTACATGGCGAAAGAATATGAAGAAAGCAGTATATAACTTGTTTAAATGTCTCAAGACAAATTCAGGTAACCCTATTTATTCATACCATGTCTTCAGTGAAAGTCTTGTTAATGGCTTCAAATCTTCCAGGTCTGGTTTACATTAATCTGTATAGATTATTTTACTCTTTCTTCCAGGACTGAAGACGACACCAAAGTCTAGTACACATGTGATGACTTTCTTGGTTATTTGGTGAAGATTTTAGAGTCAGTATTTTACATCACTATGATTGTCAGATTGTATCTTTGAGATGTCAAAAGGCATAAGAATAAAGCTGGTTGTATACATGGACAATTAGGAAGCCACTTATTTGATATGTTTTCAGGGAAAAAATAAAATTCTACCACTTTATCTGTTATCACTTATCTTTCCCATTAATCTAAGCTGATGTCTAAGATTTCTCATCAATTTCACTTATTTTAAATTAAATAACCTGTTTCAATAGACTCTGTTTTAATATAAATATTCAAGCCCTGATGGTGAAGTCTTATTAATCAACAAGCATGGATGAACTCATAATAATAGATTAGCTTAAAAATAAGAATGATGCCCCATAGAATTCCATCCTTGGTCCTTCTCTCTTTCCACTCCAATGCTTATACTTGAGCATTCTTTTTCACTCCTGCAAAAATATTATTATTTTCCAAGGATGCCTTGGAGGTCACCTACATCAGGAGTGACCTCGGGTGCCTGCTAAAATGCAAACTACTAGGGCATTTATCAGGCCTATTGTAACAGAGAATCCTAGGACAATATTGTGAAATATACACTGAAATATTTTTAACTTTCTAAGTAATCACTGACCTATTGTGATGGCTTTTTGTCTATATCTTGGACTTGTTCCTCTTTTTTTTTTTTTAAAGATACAATTTACAAACAATAATGCTAACCTTTTTAGAGCATACTCAGAAGGTTTTATGACTATCAGTATTATCTGGAAGAGGTTGGAGGCAAGTACTATGGAGAATTCAGTTATGTGAAAGAGTCAAAAAGAGATGTATTAAAAGAATTAGACATATCATTAAGTGTTACAGATGCTTACATTAGATATTATGTGGTTTCATCACTTTCAATAGTAACATTTAAAGTATCTCTGAAGAAATAGTGCATGGTGGGGCAGGGAGTGGGACTGAGGATAAGTATTGTTCCAAATTGAAAAGATTAGTCCTTACTCCATGTAATATTTATGTAGTATATGCTGGTGGCCTTTATATAGTAAAACATAAAAGAATGGTCCATATAAAACAATACATCTGATGGTAAGTCCCTGTGACTCCCTGGCTAAGGAGCTGCTTTGGACAATTCCCTTCTTCCAATCCTTAGTACAAACTGTGTAGAAGACAGTTGTCTGCATTGTCATAGGTGAGAATGGGCCTTATTAGGCTCAGCCTCTCAAGTGCTATTTGCTTTCCCTGTAGTCAGGTGTATGACACTAGCTAATGGCCTCTTACTAAATAAAGCTGAAAAACTTTCATTAATAAGAACTCTGAAAGCAAAGCACAATGTTTTAAATCACAAGCATTAAAAGTGAAATTCTCCCTCTCGACCCTCAATAATACTAGTTTGTATTTTTATTTTTTTACTAGTTTGTATTTTTAATAGAACTCTAAAAATGTTATTTACATATATGTATTTAAGGATTATTTGCTTCTTAGTATCTGCCAAATTTCTTTGAGTATTCTTTTTAGTTATTTCTTTTCATGGAATTTCTCTTTTTAAAGTTGGAACAACAGATGGGTTGGATCAATGTAGTCGGAAAAGTCACAGAGTGATGCCTTTAAGTCTTTGCCAAGTTTGGGATTTTCAAAACTGCAGTTGAAATTCTAATGATTGTTTTTTATGGTGCAAATTGAAGTGAAGATTTTGAAAGTGTCAACATTCAGAAAACTTAGATCATGGCATCCAGTCCCAACAGTTCAGTTCAGTCGCTCAGTCATGTCTGACTTTTTGCAACCCCATGAATCGCAGCACATCTGGTCTCCCTGTCCATCACCAACTCCCGGAGTTCATTCAAACTCATGTCCATCAAGTCAGTGATGCCATCCAGCCATCTCATCCTCTTTCGTCCCCTTCTCCTCCTGCCTCCAATCCCTCCCAGCATCAGAGTCTTTTCCAATGAGTCAACTCTTCGCATGAGGTGGCCAAAGTACTGGAGTTTCAGTTTCAGCATCATTCCCTCCAAAGAAATCCCAGGACTGATCTCCTTCAGAATGGATTGGTTGGATCTCCTTGCAGTCCAAGGAACTCTCAAGAGTCTTCTCCAACACCACAGTTCAAAAGCATCAATTCTTCAGCACTCAACTTTCTTCACAGTCCAACTCTCACATCCATACATGATCACAGGGAAAACCATAGCCTTGACTAGACGGACCTTTGTTGGCAAAGTAATGTCTCTACTTTTCAATATGCTATCAAAGTTGGTCATAACTTTTCTTCTAAGGAGTAAGCGTCTTTTAATTTCATGGCTGCAGCATCATCTGCAGTGATTCTGGAGCCCCTCAAAATAAAGTCAGCCACTGTTTCCCTGTCTGTTTCCCATGAAGTGATGGGACGAGATGCTATGATCTTCATTTTCTGAATGTTGAGCTTTAAAGCCAACTTTTTCACTCTCCTCTTTTACTCTCATCAAGTCCTATCACTTCATGGCAAATAGATGGGGAAACAGTGAAAACAGTCGCTGACTTTATTTTTCTGGGCTCCAAAATAACTGCAGATGGTGATTGCAGCCATGAAATTAAAAGACACCTACTCCTTGGAAGGAAAGTTATGACCAACCTAGATACCTAATTAAAAAGCAGAAACATTATTTTGCCAACAAAGGTCTGTCTAGTCAAGGTTATGGTTTTTCCAGTGGTCATGTATGGATGTGAGAGTTGGAGTATGAAGCAAGCTGAATGCCAAAGACTTGATGCTTTTGAACTGTGGTCTTGTAGAAGACTCTTGAGAGTCCCTTGGACTGCAAGGAGATCCAACCAGTCCATTCTAAAGGAAATCAGTCTTAACTATTCATTGGAAGGATTGATGCTGAAGCTGAAACACCAATCCTTTGGCCACCTGATGTGAAGAGCTGACTCATTTGAAAAAACCCTGATTCTGGGAAAGATTGAGGGCAGGAGGAGAAGGGGACGAGAGGATGAGATGGTTGGATGGCATCACCAACTCTACGGACATGGGTTTGGGTGGACTCTAGGAGTTGGTGATGGACAGGGAGGCCTGGCATGCTGTGGTTCATGGGGTCGCAAAGAGTCAGACATGACTAAGTGACTGAACTGAACTGAATTAGATTAATTCATAAACACCGGACTTGTGTTTGAGAAAAATTGATGCTTAGCACAGATGCATTTTTTGAGCAATGTGTTTGTAAGGCAAGGATTTGTCAAATCTCCTTTTCATGAGTGAAAGCTACTTTCTGAGTGATAGTGTACAAAAGTGCCCAATTTGAAATACAGTAAGGCTGAATAATTAAAACCAAATTCCATATATGTAAGTGATTTTCAATTACTTGTCTAAATTAAATATTTTTTAACCAAGCTGATTTGAATATAGACAATATTTGAATACCCAAAACATGCCCCATCTCTTTGAGGAATGATATATTTGGCCTTGTTATCTTAAGGAAGCTCTGAAGAATTTTTCTCTTCTCTTACCTAGTGTTTCATGTAAACACATGACTAAGATTGCAAATTATAGGCCAAAGTGAAGATTCTTTTTTTTCTCCCCCCACCTCCAAACTTTATGTGTCCCAAGAGAAAGGTTTTTTAATGAAATCACCATCTCAGCCTTAGCTTTTGCATGTAGCCTGACACTGAAATACTTGTTATAGGCAAGTTGAAATTTTTAAATCATGAAAGATTTACATGAATGATGTAAGGTTTGAAATGTTTTATGGCATGTTCATTCACACTAAATCAGCCTTTGCTTTTTAGATTTTTCTTGCAAGACACTTATGCAAATCCAAAATGACAGGAATGGATTTAAAATGAGTTTTAGCATCTGAAGATTAACAAAAGACGACAGACTCATAAAGTACCATACTTTTTCTGAGGATGAAAACTTCCAGACATTGTAAGCTGGAGCAGACTGGAATGAGAATAGATAAACAGACTAAAGCTATTAATTTCATCTTTGTTATTGAAGTAGCTCAATCCTTTACTCTCAGGATGCCTTCACATCTGTTCCAAGGTCTTTGGGAAGCAATACCATCTATGGCATATAAATGGCTCTGCTCAAAGGCTTATCTTCTGTGCTTTCCTTATCATGTTGCATTGAACAAAGCATAGAAGAGTTTTTACATATTAGTGAAAGCTTTATGGCAAAGGGCTGAATTTTATGAATTTAGCACAGTTCTTCACAGAAGTTGACTTTTCCCATGACAGAGTATAAAAAGATGTGCTATGTCACTTTTTAGTCATCAAAGAAATATGTGATTAGTTGCATGTCAATCCAGAGAACTTGTTTATTGCTCTCCCTTCTTAGTTTTCAGACATCTGTTTTCATTTTCCCATATTAACTGCCCTATCAACAGACTCCAGGGAAGTGAAGGGCTCAAGTTTTGGTGATCAGTCATTTGATTATTTGACAATGTGGTGAAGAATACAAAAAAGTGAACAAACAACTCTAGTAACACTAAGTGCTACAGAGAAGAATTACAGTTAAGATGGCTGTGGCAGGTGGTATTTCCAAATATGGTTGCAAGACCAGCATCCACACTCCAAGCTCTTCTGCAATGTGACCTTGACCTCCACCTATCAAGAGGTGGAGTCTAATTCCCCTTGTCCTGATTCTGGTCTGGCCACAGTGATATTCTTGTTTCCAGTAAAATGAATCTGAAGTCATGCTGCAGGGTTTCTGTGCTGGGTCAGAAGGAGTGTGACAGTTTTTGCCTTGGACTCTTGGAACCCTGCTTCCTGCTTGCCCCCTTTTAGAGGTTCCCTTTTTGACCTTGGGCCCTTTGACCTGGACTGGTGAGGCTGCTCAGAGCCCTGCACCCCAGAGTGTTGTTGTACTAGAAAATTCCAAGAAATCATTCCAAAGACCTCTGTTTTGTGCCTGGTATTGGCTAGGGCTAGTGATGGTATCTGGACAGGATGCCTCAGGCTGGACTCTTGCAGATCCTCCACTTCTCTGATCCTCTGTACTAGACCCACGGTTGAGCAGTAGACCTGAGGATTGTGCCTTGGGAGTTGTCCAGGAGCTCTGCACCTGGGCCCAAGTTCTAGGAGGGCAGCTCCTTGAGCTGTTCTCTCTTTCTGGCCTGCATCATGTTTATCTGGGGAGGTAATGTGAGTTTCTGTTGTCAGAATAGCACTGACGTGCTGACTTGGGGTGACTCAGTCACACTCTAGATTCATGATGCATCTATGGCTCAGAGCTAGTGAAGGTCCAGAGCTCTGACAGTCCTCAGATCGAGGGCTTGAGTTGTTGTCCAAGTTGTGACTACAGTGTGGACTTCAGTCTACAGCACTGGGAGTCTTAAGCTGGGAAGGATGAGTAAGGGACATTCCTTACACTGATGGAACTAATTGCTCTTTTCACTTGTCTATAACACTTAATAGACAATTATAAGGAAGAAGGACACTCCATGTGTGCACATATGAGCACATGCATGTATATGCCCAGTATTTAGTCTATAATAAGCCCCTCTAGGAAGTATATGCTGAATTGGTTTGTTGAACTAAAAAGTCTCCAGTACTCAGATCTTCTGTATTCACAAAAATAATTGGTCAGATCAGAACAAAAATAAATTTAAGGTATAAACTTTAATTCTGGGTGGATCAATTATAGAAGCTTTAGGACTTGTTTGTGTTTTCAGTCTCACTTCCACTGCCCCACACAGTGTGTGTCTTGCTTGGCTTTGAACCTCTGGGGATGAGCATACCATGCTCCCTTAGTAACGCTATTGCATTGTTATAAGAATACTTGCTATTAAGGAATTAATAAGAATTAACTTTAAAAAAATAAAAGGTATTAATTAATTCTTCATGTGTTCCAGATACATTTTTTCCCAAAGAAATGCAGATGGTTTTCAGCACAGCAGTACATTTGTTACTGTTAGAAAATGCCTCCCCTTGTATGAAAAATGGCTGTTACACCACCAAACATATGTATTGGCATATACACCCAACAGTGTGCTATTCTGTAAGGAAATAACTCAGACAAGCATTGTTAAGTTTCTTTATATAAATTTTTTAAAAAAATAGGCTTAAAATTGTTGAACCCTTAATATCTTTTTATAAAAATATATTTCAGTTATACTCTTAAAATTGGGTGAATATTTTCTACATCATTTGGATGAAGAGAGGTAATTCAGGTATTTAGGATTGCTTTCATATGGTAGATATATTCTCACTACAAATATTTTTTTAATTATAAAGCATTGCAAATCATGTAAAATCTTTCATGTACTATAAGATACTATCTTAAGTGCGTTTCATGAATTAACTCATACAGTTCTCACAGCAACCTTCTGAAGCAAGCATATGTCCCAGGGGGATCATTTAATTTATATTGGGTTAACATAACTAGTAGGTAATAGATTTGCCACGTGTGCCTAGGTGGATGTCTTCAAAGTGTGAACACTTAGTTCAGTTCAGTTGCTCAGTCGTGTCTGACTCTTTGTGACCCATGAATCGCAGCACGCCAGACCTCCTTGTCTATCACCAACTCCTGGAGTTCATTCATACTCACGTCCATCGAGTCAGTGATGCCATCCAGCCATCTCATCCTCTGTTGTCCCCTTCTCCTCCTGCCCCCAATCCCTCCCAGCATCAGGGTCTTTTCCAATGAGTCAGGTTTTCGCATGAGGTGGCCAAAGTACTGGAGTTGCAGCTTTAGCATCATTCCTTCCAAAGAACACCCAGGGCCGAGCTCCTTCAGAATGGACTGGTTGGATCTCCTTGCAGTCCAAGGAACTCTCAAGAGTCTTCTACAAGACCCCAGTTCAAAAGCATCAAGTCTTCGGCACTCAGCTTTCTTCACAGTCTAATTCTCACATCCATACATGACTACTGGAAAAACCATAGCCTTGACTAGATGGACCTTTGTTGGCAAAGTAATATCTCTGTTTTCAACATCTATCTAGGTCGGTCATAACTTTCCTTCCAAGGAGTGAGTGTCTTTTCATTTCATGGCTGCAGTCACCATCTGCAGTGATTTTGGAGCCCCCCAAAATAAAGTCAGCCACTGTTTCCACTGTTTCCCCATCTATTTGCCATGAAGTGATGGGACCAGATGCCATGATCTTTGTTTTCTGAATGTTGAGTTTTAAGCCAATTTTTTCACTCTCCTCTTTCACTTTCATCAAGAAGCTCTTTAGTTCTTCTTCTTTTTGTGCCATAAGGGTGGTATCATCTGCATATCTGAGGTTATTGATATTTCTCCCAATCAAGATTTTGGATAATCTTGATTCCAGCTTGTGCTTCCTCCAGCCCAGCGTTTCTCATGATGTACTCTGCATGTAAGTTAAATAAGCAGGGTGACAATATACAGCCTTGACGTACTCTTTTTCCTATTTGGAACCAGTCTGTTGTTCCATGCCTGATGAACTATGGACTGAGGTTCATGAGCACTTAACCACCATGCTTTGATGTTACGAAGTTAAAAATAAATATTTATGTTATAAGGCTAATGAGAAGAAGCTTTCAGTTTGAGATGGAATGAATAATCTGAGTGTGGTAAACTAACATATGAAGTAGAATGTGGCAAAGTTAGTATCAACAACCATAGATTCCATGGCTTTCCAGGTGTATCCTATCAAGGGGGATACCTACAAGTGAAACCTGGTAGAGATTAAAGATGGAATCAAATGGAGCAACTTTGAGCACACATCCATTCATCTATCAATCTACTAACTTAATAAGTATTCATGAAATGCTTTATCACATAGTATCTGTAAGTTACAACACTAAAGACTATGAAAAATATGAAATATAAAATATGACTCCTTTCCCCATGACCCCTATTTAAATGACATTTTAAGTATGAATAAATGTAAGTGCTTTAGGGTATTACTGAAATTTTGCCTTAAGGTTGGGATAATCATACTGATAATATAGATAAGATGGTTTCATAGGCCCTAAAATATACAACACAGAGTAGTCACACCTTCATAAAATACTTGCTAGAGTTGTATACAGCTTCCCAGATGATTCTTAGGCTCACTGTGTTTTGAGAACTATGCAGACATCAATCTTGAACTTTTATATTTTGTTGTATGTCACATTATACGTTATATTTGTTTTATGTCCTTAATTTTTTGTTGTGGCATACATCCTTTGGCAGTTTACAAAGCCTATCATAGATGTATGCTCATGAAATATTAGGAGCGAAGTGGAACACAGTATGGTGAGTGTTTTGAGTTGAAATGTGTTTTTCCTCAAAAGTCATATTTCGAAGTCCTAACTCCCAGTACTGCTCCCAGTACGGACCTTATTTAGGACTACGGGTGCTTTCGATGTTATTACAGTTGACCCTTGAACAGCATGGGAGTTAGAGGCTCTGATCTTCTGTACTGTAGAAAGTCTGCATATAGCTTATAGTTGGTGCTCTGTACTGTGATTCCTCTGTATCTTCAGCTCCTTTGTATTCATGGTTCCGTATCTGTGATTCAGCCAATGGAGAATCATATAGTGCTGTAGTATTTATTAAAAAAAAATGTGCTATCTGCATATGGCTTATAGTTGGCGCTCTGTACTGTGATTCCTCTGTATCTTCAGCTCCTTTGTATTCATGGTTCCGTATCTGTGGATTCAGCCAGTGGAGAATCATATAGTGCTGTAGTATTTATTTAAAAAAAAAATGTGCTTGTAAGTGGACTGGCCTGGTGGTCTACAGTCCACGGGGTCATGAAAGAGCTGGGCACAACTTAGCAACTACACACATACACACAGTTCAACCCGTGTTGTTGAAGGGTCAACTGTAGTAAAGGAAAAGTCATTCTGAAGCAAAGCGGACTCCTGTCCATCATGACTGGAGTCCTCATAGTAAAGGACATACACATGGATAGAACACCATGTGAAGACTGAGTTAAGCTGCCACACACTAAAGAACTACTTAGTGAGCCTGGAACAGATTTTTCCTTGGCACTGTCAGATAGAGCATAGCTCTGCTGACACCTTGATCTCAGACTTCTCATTTTGAAAAGAGTGAGACAACAAATTTCTATTGTTTAAGCAACTCAGTGTGTCACATGGTGTTATGGCAGCTTAGCAAACTGACACAGTGGGGAAGGAAGATAATTGTTTCCAGAATACTTGATTAGGCCTCTAGATTATTATTGCATGTAAGTAACTTACAGATACATTAAGGTATAGTTGCCTAGAAATATTCTAGAAGTGAAAGGGTAATTGGGAAGTAAGTTAATGGTTAAAAAAACAATAAAAATGAAAGAAAGCGTTAGTTGCTCAGTCGTGTCCTATTCTTTGTGCCCCATGGACTATAGTCTGCCAGGTTCCTCTGTCCATGGAATTCTCCAGGCAAGAATACTAGAGTGGGTAGCCATTCCCTTCTCCAGGGGATCTTTCAAACCCATGGATCAAACCCAGGTCTCTTGCACTGCAGGCAGATTCTTTACCACCTGGGAAGCCAAAATGAACTTTAGCTCTAGAAAGATCTGGATCCTAAATTCAGATCCACTGCTTATTATCTATGTACATTATAGATAATGTACATAGTCCATTAATCTTCTTAGCCTTTGCATTCTCATCCATTGAGTGGTAATGGTAGTAAATGTCTATCTTATATAGTTGAGGTAAGCGCCTGTGTGCATGTTAAGTCACTTCAGTCGTGTCTGACTCTTACAGACCCTATGGACTGTAACCTGTCAGGCTCCTCTGTCCCTCATTTATCCAGGCAAGACTACTAGAGTGGGTTGCCATGCCCTTCTCTAGGGGATCTTCCTGACCCAGGGATTGAACCGACACCTCTTATGTCTCTGCATTGGCAGGTAGGTTCTTACTGCTAGAGCCACCTGTGAAGCCCAGTTCGGGTACAAAGAGATAATATCTGAAAACAGAAAACACCTTAAAACAGTGCTACTATGGAAGCACTCAATAAATGAAAACTCTTGTTAGTACTTATATTATCCATCAATTAGTGTTAAGTCTACAGTGATTCCCCTACAGAAAGAGAGCAAAACTAATTTTATTCTTGCTTTTATTCTCTATTATACGAGATATGAGAACCTGGCAACTGGTTTGAGTTGATGACTAGAAGAAGGTTATGGATGTATCATTACGAGCTTTCCCAGGCAATTTATGGGTGGATGGAATTTATAGCTTTGTAAGTAAAGTGATTTAACTTTTAAATAAATACGTTAGTTTATCCACAGTCTAATACAGTGCTGACCCAGACTGAAGAGTGTGTTCCCCAAATCAAACATTTCCAGCCTAGAAAGGTCCGCTTATACGTATTTTTCTTTCTGTCCCAGGACATTTTACTTTGTATATGCAACAAATACAGTGGGACAACACTTAAAAGAATACTTTTTTTAATAATAAAGGTAATGCTTTCTCATTTCCAAATTCAGGAATTATAAAGAAGAAAATAAAAATCACTATTCACAATAGCCATAGATAAGAAACAAGCACTAAATTCTTGATGTATATCCATATATGTGTATGTATGTTATACATAACATATATATAACATGTATATATGCATATATATGGTTAAAAATAAATAAACATAGCTCAGTCTGTCTAAATATATATAATTTTTAAAAACTTTTATATGCTGAACATGAATATAATTTTTCAAGACTATGAGGCTAATAACTTCAAATATGTATCCATATATTTGTATAGTCCAAAACTTAGTAGATCCTATATTGTGCATATTTTCATTGTCCTAAAATACTGAAAACTATGAGTGTGAATATTCTTGAATATAATTCTTTGTGAAATTCTCTAAGCTTTCCTCAGAGTAAACTGAAAGTTTGAGTCCATATTAGTGACCACATAAACCTTGGTTTCAGGTACCTGACATGTAAAAATAATTCAAGAAATCTGACTTTGGATGCATTTTCACATAGAGCCTATTTTGACTAAATTCAGTGAAAAATAAAGTTGTAATTAAACAATGAATAAATCTCATATGTCATTTTTATGACATATGAAACCTAAATACCAGGTTTCTTGTTTTAATGTCCTATAAACAAGGCCTTTGGTTGCCTGGACTCCAAGCTGGCCATAAATACCATTGTCCCATAGCTGTCATTATCTTTATGATAACAGCTAACATTTGTGAAATGCTGCAATGGGTGCTTTTTGCATTATTTTAATAAATCCTTTCAGAGCACTATGTAGAAGGCATTATCATGTCCATTTTGAATTGGAAAAAAAGCAGCCTAAGAAATAATAACTCACTTTCCAACATCCCACAGTAAATGGCAGAACAAGTTGAAAGTCAAGCCCAGGGCTGTCTGCCTTCAGAGCACAGACTCTTATGCAATATACCCTGTGTGTTAGTCACTCAGTTGTGTCCAACTCTTGGTGACCCCATGGAATGTAGCCCGCCAGGCTCCATTGTCCATGAGATATGCCAGGCAAGAATACTGGAGTGGGTTACCATTTCCTTCTCCAGGATTATGCCCTGTGGCCTCTCCAAACATTTAGGGATTCTTAGGATTCTCAAAACCGTTCACAGTTTGGATCCACTGTGCGGTACTGTGCCATTCTAAGTCACATTAGTGGTGTCTGACTCTTTGCGGTCCCATGGACTGCAGCCCCCAGCCTCCTCTGTCTATGGGATTCTCCAGCCAAGAACACTGGAGTGGGTTACCATTTCCTTCTCCAGGTTTATGCCCTGAGACCTCTCCAAACATTTAGGTATTCTTAGGATTCTAAAAACTGTTCAGAGTTTGAATCCATTTCTGCTTTATTGACTATGCCAAAGCCTTTGACTGTGTGGATCACAATAAACTGTGGAAAATTCTGAGAGAGATGGGAATACCAGACCACCTAACCTGCCTCTTGAGAAATCTGTATGCAGGTTAGGAAGCAACAGTTAGAACTGGACATGGAACAGCAGACTGGTTCCAAGTAGGAAAAGGAGTACGTCAAGGCTGTATATTGTCACCCTGCTTATTTAACTTCTATGCAGAGTACATCATGAGAAATGCTGGACTGGAAGAAACACAAGCTGGAATGAAGATTGCCAGGAGAAATATCAATAACCTCAGATATGCAGATGACACCACCCTTATGGCAGAAAGTGAAGAGGAGCTAAAAAGCCTCTTGATGAAAGTGAAAGAGGAGAGTAAAAAAGTTGGCTTAAAGCTCAACATTCAGAAAATGAAGATCATGGCATCTGGCCCCATCACTTCATGGGATGCTTATTTAACTTCTATGCAGAGTACATCATGAGAAATGCTGGACTGGAAGAAACAGAAGCTGGAATCAAGATTGCCGGGAGAAATATCAATAACCTCAGATATGCAGATGACACCACCCTTATAGCAGAAAGTGAAGAGGAGCTAAAAAGCCTCTTGATGAAAGTGAAAGAGGAGAGTGAACAAGTTGGCTTAAAGCTCAACATTCAGAAAATGAAGATCATGGCATCTGGCCCCATCACTTCATGGGAAATAGATGGGGAAACAGTAGAAACAGTGTCAGACTTTATTTTTTTGGGCTCCAAAATCACTGCAGATGGTGACTGCAGCCATGAAATTAAAAGATGCTTACTCCTTGGAAGAAAAGTTATGACTAACCTAGATAGTATATTCAAAAGCAGAGACATTACTTTGCCGACTAAGGGTCCGTCTCGTCAAGGCTATGGTTTTTCCTGTGGTCATGTATGGATGTGAGAGTTGGACTGTGAAGAAGGCTGAGCACAGAAGAATTGATGCTTTTGAACTGTGGTGTTGGAGAAGACTCTTGAGAGTCCCTTGGCCTGCAAGGAGATCGAACCAGTCCATTCTGAAGGAGATCAACCCTGGGATTTCTTTGGAAGGAATGATGCTAAAGCTGAAGCTCCAGTACTTTGGCCACCTCATGCGAAGAGTTGACTCATTGGAAAAGACCCTGATGCTAGGAGGGATTGGGGGCAGGAGGAAAAGGGGACGACAGAGGATGAGATGGGTGGATAGCATCACGGACTCAATGGGCGTGAGTCTGAGTGACTCCGGGAGTTGGTGATGGACAAGGAGGCCTGGCGTGCTGCGATTCATGGTGTCGCAAAGAGTCGGACACAACTGAGCAACTGAACAGAACGGATTTAAATGCTGGAATATCCACTTCCTCAGGAGCTGGGAAATGACTCCCCAAGCAAGCTTAAATTATCATGAAGTTTTAAAATTTACTCTTCAAACAAGCATTTGTAGCTAATCTCTGTGTTAGGAGCTGAATAGATAATTTGGAGTTCTCTGAATTACCTTCCATAGAGAATACAATGTTTATCCAGTGATAAGTAATTTTAAAATGTACTAATTTGTAGCCCTGTATGTTATTAAATCTCAACCATAACCGTGTCAGTTGCTTAGAACACAAATCAACAAAAAATTTTTTAGGAGAAGAGTATTTTATCATTGTGGTGGTTTAGTTGCTAAGTCATGCCTGACTCTTGCAACCCCCTGGACTATAGCCCATCAGGCTCCTCTGTCCATGGGATTTCCCAGGCAAGATTAGTGGAGTGAGTTGCCATTTCCTGCTCCAGGAAGGTTTCTTCCCAACCTAGAGATTAAACCCACTTCTCTTGCATTGCAAGCAGAGTCTTTACTGCTGAGCCACTAGGGAAGTCTTATCTTATCATTAACTTTGTTTAAATTCGCTGGTACCTAGGAATAACAAAAGCCAGATTAACATTCATCAGTTATTTTGTGTTTGTGTGGATTCTCTGCAGTCAGTACACACCCTTATTGTCTACACCCAAGCTGACCACTCCCATTACCTCAACTTTGGTCCACTTCCAACTTCCAAAAGCTAAAAGGCAGCCAGTACCAAGGCTTCCCTGGTGGCTCAGAGGTTAAAGCGTCTGCCTCCAATGCGGGAGACCCGGGTTTGATCCCTGGGTTGGGAAGATCCTCTGGAGAAGGAAATGGCAATCCACTCCAGTATTCTTGCCTGGAGAATCCCATGGACTGAGAAGCCTGGTAGGTTATAGTCCATGGGGTCGCAAAGAGTCGGACATGACTGAGCAACTTCACCTCACCTCACCAAGGCTGACCCAGAAAGAAGGGAACACTAGAGAACTGAATCTAAGTTACCACAGTACAAAAGACTTTTTTTCTTTTTTTTTTTTTTTTTTTATTTTTTGTATTTATAAACATAAATACTTGAACTATTTCAAATACAAAATAGGAGACCTTGAAGATCACTCCATGGAATAGAATGCAAAACCCACCTACCTCTAGTCAGTTAAAATTTTGGTCTATGACAAACATCACATTTCAAGTTGGGAAAAGGAAAACTATGTGTTGGGGTTCAGTTCACTTCCCTGATGGCTCAGACGGTAAAGCGTCTGTCTACAATGCGGGAGACTCGGGTTCGATCCCTGGGTTGGGAAGATCCCCTGGAGAAGGAAATGGCAATCCACTCCAGGACTATTGCCTGGAAAATCCCATGGACAGAGGAGCCTGGTAGGCTACAGCCCATGGGGTCGCAAAGAGTCAGATACGACTGAGCGACTTGACTTGACTTCACTTCACTTCAGTTCAGTCACTCAATTGTGTCCAACTCTTTGTGACCCCATGAATTGCAGCACACCAGGCCTCCCTGTTCATCACCATCTCCCGGAGTTCACTCAGACTCACGCCCATTGAGTCCATGATGCCATCCAGCCATCTCATCCTCGGTCATCCCCTTCTCCTCCTGCCCCCAATCCCTCCCAGCATCAGGGTCTTTCCAATGAGTCAACTCTTCACATGAGGTGGCCAAGGTACTGGAGTTTCAACTTTAGCATCATTCCTTCCAAAGAAATCCCAGGGTTGATCTCCTTCAGAATGGACTGGTTGGATCTCCTTGCAGTTCAAGGGACTCTCAAGAGTCTTCTCCAACACCACAGTTCAAAAGTTGGGGTAGCTGTATGCATAGGTGAATGTGAGTTCAGTTGCTCACTAGTGTCCAAATCTTTTGGGACCAACTGGACTGTAGCCAGTACTCTTGCCTGGAAAATCCCATGGGTGGAGGAGCCTGGTAGGCTGCAGTCCATGGGGTCGCTAAGAGTCGGATACCACTGAGCGACTTGAGAAGGCATGAAACCCACTCCAGTGTTCTTGCCTGGAGAATCACAGGGATGGGGAGCCTGGTGGGCTACCGTCTATGGGGTCGCACAGAGTCGGACACGACTGAAGCAACTTAGCAGCAGTAGCAGCAGCAGGACTGTAGCCAGCGAGGCTCCTCTGTCTATGGGTTTATCCCAGAAAGAATACTAGAGGTTGGTGCCATTTTCTCCTCCAAGGGATTTTCCTGATCCAGGGATTGAACCAGCATCTCCTACATTGGCAGCTGGGTTCTTTACTGCTGTACCACCTACAAAGCCCAGACAACTGTATAAAACATGTAAAAGATATAAATGTGCTTCATTTCTCATTTCACACACACAAAATGATTTCCAGATAGTTCAAAGAGTCAAATGAGGTTAAAAAAAAAAAAAGAGAGAGAGACAAAATCTACAAAACACAAAACAGGGAGGAAATATATATGAGTTTTTATATGCTATTGGGTTGAGAAAGCAATCTCAAGACATAAAATCAAAGATAGACACCATAGGGAAAAGACTGACATCATCAGTGGCATAAAAATTAAATTTTTATACATTAAGCAAACCATAAACATAATGAAAAGACAAGTGGCATCCTGAGAAAAAATACACTGTGTCAAGTATGATAAAGTTCAGCAACTTGCTGCTCAAAAGTCAATGCTTCGAGTTGGAAATGGTCAAACAGGAGATGGCAAGAGTGAAAGTCGACATTCTAGGAATCAGCAAACTAAAATGGACTGGAATGGGTGAATTTAACTCAGATAATCATTATACCTACTACTATGGGCAGGAATCCCTTAGAAGAAATGGAGCAGCCATCATGGTCAACAAGAATCCAAAATGCAGTCCTTGGATGCAATCTCAAAAATGACAGAATGATCTCTGTTCGTTTCCAAGGAAAACCATTCAATATCACAGTAATCCAAGCCTATGCCCCAACTGGTTAACACTGAAGAAACTGAAGTTAAACAGTTCTATGAAGACCTACAAGACCTTTTAGAACTCACACTCAAAAAAGATGTCGTTTTCATTATAGGGGACTGGAATGCAAAAGTAGGAAGTCAAGAAACACCTGGGGTAACAGGCAAATTTGGCCTTGGAATATAGAATGAAGCAAGGCAAGGGTAATAGAGTTTCACCAAGAGAACGCACTGGTCATAGCAAACACCCTCTTCCAACAACACAAGAGAAGACTCTATACATGGACATCACCAGATGGTCAACACTGAAATCAGATTGATTATATTCTTTGCAGCCAAAGATGGAGAAGCTCTATACAGTCAGCAAGAACAAGACTGGGATCTGACTGTGGCTCAGCACATGAACACCTTATTGCCAAATTCAGATTTAAATTGAAGAAAGTAGGGAAAACCGCTAGACCATTCAGGTATGACCTAAATCAAATCCCTTATGATTATACAGTGGAAGTGAGAAATAGACTTAAGGGACTAGACCTGATAGACAGAGTCCCTAATGAACTATGGGTGGAGGTTTGTGACACGGTACAGGAGAAAGGGATCAAGATCATCCTCTAAAAAAAAGGAATGCAAAAAAGCAAAATGGCTGTCTGGGGAGGCCTTACAAATAGTTGTGAAAAGAAGATAAGTGAAAAGCAAAGGGGTAAAGGAAAGATACAAGCATCTGAATGCAGAGTTCCAAAGAATAGTAAGGAGACATAAGAAAGCCTCCTCAGTGATCAGTGCAAAGAAATAGAGGAAAACAACAGAATGGGAAAGACTAGAGATCTCTTCAAGAAAATTAGAGATACCAAGGGAGCATTTCATACAAAGATGGGCTTGGTAAAGGACAGAAATTGTATGGACTTAACAGAAGCAGAAGATATTAAGAAGAAGTGGCAAGAATACACAGAAGGACTATACAAAGAAGATCTTCACAACCAAGATAATCACGATGGTGTGATCACTCACCTAGAGCCAGACATCCTGGAAGGTGAAGTCAAGTGGGCCTTAGGAAGCATCACTACAAACAAAGCTAGTGGAGGTGATGGAATTCCAGTAGAGCTGTTTCAACCCTGAAAGATGATGCTCTGAAAGTGCTGCACTCAGTATGCCAGAAAATTTGGAAAACTCAGCAGTGGCCATAGGACTGGAAAAGGTCAGTTCGTATTCCAATCCCAAAGAAAAAGCAATGCCAAAGAATGCTCAAACTACCGCACAATTGCACTCATCTCACATGCTAGTAAAGTAATGCTCAAAATTCTCCAAGCCAGACTTCAGCAATACGTGAACTGTGAACTTCCAGATGTTCAAGCTGGTTTTAGAAAAGGCAGAGGAACCAGAGATCAAATTGCCAACATCCGCTGGATCATGGAAAAAGCAAGAGAGTTCCAGAAAAACATCCACTTCTGCATTATTGACTATGCCAAAGCCTTTGACTGTGTGGATCACAATAAACTGTGGAAAATTCTGAAAGAGATGGGAATACCAGAGCACCTGTCCTGCCTCTTGAGAAACCTATATGCAGGTCAGGAAGCAACAGTTAGAAGTGGACATGGAACAACAGACTGGTTCCAAATAGGAAAAGGAGTACGTCAAGGCTGTATATTGTCACCCTGCTTATTTAACTTCTATGCAGAGTACATCATGAGAAATGCTGGGCTGGAAGAAACACAAGCTGGAATCAAGATTGCCAGGAGAAATATCAATAACCTCAGATATGCAGATGACACCACCCTTATGGCAGAACTCAAAAGCCTCTTGATGAAAGTGAAAGAGGAGAGTGAAAAAGTTGGCTTAAAGCTCAACATTCAGAAAAGGAAGATCATGGCATCCAGTCCCATCACTTCATGGGAAATAGATNTGGAAGAAGCACAAGCTGGAATCAAGATTGCCGGGAGAAATATCAATAACCTCAGATATGCAGATGACACCACCCTTATGGCAGAAAGTGAAGAGGAACTAAAAAGCCTCTTGATGAAAGTGAAAGTGGAGAGTGAAAAAGTTGGTTTAAAGCTCAACATTCAGAAAACGAAGATCATGGCATCTGGTCTTATCACTTCATGGGGAATAGATGGAGAAACAGTGGAAACCGTGTCAGACTTTATTTTTCGGGGCTCCAAAAATCACTGCAGATGGTGACTGCAGCCATGAAATTAAAAGACGCTTACTCCTTGAAAGAAAAGTTATGACCAACCTAGATAGTATATTCAAAAGCAGAGACATTACTTTGCCCACTAAGGTCCATCTAGTCAAGGCTATGGCTTTTCCGTGGTCATGTATGGATGTGAGAGTTGGACTGTGAAGAAAGCTGAGCGCCGAAGAATTGATGCTTTTGAACTGTGGTGTTGGAGAAGACTCTTGAGAGTCCCTTGGACTGCAAGGAGATCCAACCAGTCCATTCTGAAGGAGATCAGCCCTGGGATTTCTTTGGAAGGAATGATGCTAAAGCTGAAACTCCAGTACTTTGGCCACCTCATGTGAAAAGTTGACTCACTGGAAAAGACTGATGCTGGGAGGGATTGGGGACAGGAGGAGAAGGGGATGACAGAGGATGAGATGGCTGGATGGCATCGCTGACTTGATGGACATGAGTCTGAGTGAACTCTGGAAGTTGATGGACAGAGAGGCCTGGAGTGCTGTGGTTCATGGGGTAGCAGAGAGTCAGACATAACTGAGCGACTGAACTGAACTGAAATAAAAGAAAAATGTTATTTTAAGCAAAATAGTCATAACCAATACCAAATTTTAATATAATAAGATCTGTAATAAAATAATTAACACTTTATCTTGTTGCCATTACTCTAAATCTTCTGAGAATTGGGCACTCGTCTACTAAGAATCACAACTGCATGAAATATGGTTCAGAACTCTCCAAACAGACACACTGAAGCCTCTTCTTACTTAAGTTGCAGTAAAGGAAATGATGATGACTCGGATGGTAAAGAATCTGCCTGAAATGCAGGAAACCAGTGTTCGATCCCTGGGTCGAGAAGATCCCCTGGAGAAGGGGATGGCTACCCATTCCAGCATCTCGCCTGGAGGACTCCATGGAGAGAGGATCCTGGTGGGCTACAGTCCATGGGGTCACAAAGCATCAGGCTAGACTGAGTGACTAACACTTTCACTTTCACCATTTCCTATAATGGAGCAACTTCTCCTCCCAAAGAAATCATTTCAAAATTCTCCTCCATAACAGCTCTCTCCATATGAAAGTGACTGAGGAGTTTCAGACACGGGATGTAAACTTTTCACATTGTGATCTGGCTACAGAATATTATCTCAGGTCTATATTGGAGTCTCAGTCTCTAACTTTAATTTGAGCATTCTAGTATACAAGATTATCCAAAATAAAAACTGTCCAGTAAGTGGCACCTGCAGAAATATGTGCAGAATATTTGTAGCAGATTGTATTTTCCACCAAATGCGATAGCAATATTTATGTTCTCATATAACCTTGACATCCTTCCATCAAGCAGTGGAATCTATCCTTCTCTCTCCAAATTGGGAAACCTCAGTGACTCACTTCTAAAAAATGCGATGTCACGGGAGCCTGACTTCCTAGATGAGGTCAGAAAGGGCCATATAGCCTCTGGCAACTCCTCTTTCTCTGGCTCTCAATCAAGACCAGCTACATAATTGGTGGGACTCAACACAAAATGGGACTTCCTTGGTGGCTCAGACGCATCTGTTTACAATGCGGGAGACCTGGGTTTGAGCCCTGAGTTGGGAAGATCCCCTGGAGAAGGAAATGGCAATCCACTCCAGTACTGTTGCCTGGAAAATCCCATGGACAGAGGAGCCTGGTAGGCTACAGTCTAAGGGGTCGCAAAGAGTCGGACGCGACTGAGTGACTTCACTTTTACTTTCAATACAAAATGAAAATGAGCAGCCCCTTTTGCAAAACTTAAAAGTTTTAAGACAAGTACCACAGAACACTACAGCAAGCATGAGATGAGTGTGGGACCTTGTGTGATGCACAGGTCATCAGCCAGATTTGCTAAAGATGCTTACCCTTGAAAACCAGCCACCATGTGGAGAGAAAGTCTAGGCTAAACAGAGCAGTCATGTGTACCTCTTCTAGCTGACAGCCCTAGAAAGACCCTCAGCCAATAGCCACGTCAACCACCTGACACGTGAGTAAAGGAGCATTCAGACAACTCCAGCCACCAGGCCTCCAATCTTCTGGATGAAACCCCAGACCTAATAAAAACAAGCTGCCTTCATTGTTAATATAACTATAGATTTTTTTTTTAATGCCACTATATTTTAAGATTGTTACACAGCCATGGTAAACAACCTGATTTACAGACACAATAGATGAAAGACATGCAGCCCAGCCACACCTGCCCTTCCTCTGCTCTTCAAGCGTCTGCACACAACCTGTCTCCTCAGACACCAGAGTCCTCCGGTGTTCTGCTGAAAAAGCTTCAACCACCACAACAGCATGGTGACAGAACAAGTGCAAGTCTCCCCTCTTCCTAAGGCAGCTCCTGCCTTTTAGCACCTTTGCCAGCATCAAAGTGTATCGTCCTTGGACTTCCTTGTCCAGCAGTTAAGACTCTGCATTTACAATGAGTCTGAGTGAACTCCGGGAGTTGGTGATGGACAGGGAGACCTGGTGTGCTGCGATTCATGGGGTCGCAAAGAGTCGGACACGACTGAGCAACTGAACTGAACTGAACTTACAATGCAGGAGGCATGGGTTCAATCCCTGGTCAAGGAATTAAGATCCCACATGCTGCATGGAGTGGCCAAAAAAAAAAAAGCTTAATCATCTTTCACATTAGAGCTCCCTTTACAGTGTTTCTACCTCAAGACAGGAGGGCCACTCAGAACATCCAGCCCTGATTCCACAGGCAGCCTTTCAGGTACACTCACCAATGGGACAAGCTTCCCGACTGCAGTTTTGGGGTTACTGTTGCAGCAACCATGTATATTAAATTGGCCCAAGGGAAAGGCTTTAGAACTTAGATCAAGGATTTTTATTTATATTTATATCAGGGTTTCTATGCAAATGAGGGTCTACCTTTTCATGAGTTAAAAACAACAATCCAGTCTGTAATCACATAAAAACCATCATTTGACTTAAACAGCTGTTGGAGGCCAATGACTTCGTCTTTACTCCTGTTTGTTTAGTGATTTTGGAAGTCATATCTCTCAGAATTTAAAACACTCAACCCAAAGCTATTTAATGTTATTGCATTAGACATTTTTTAGGTTTTACAAATTATGGAACCATGACCACAGAAAGAAGCTCATCTATTATACAAAATGATGTCATGAGTTATTTTGAAAAATATAGAAATGTTCTCAAAGTAAATGTTGTTTTTCCCATAGTAAGTTATTCGGTGCAACAAGTCACTGAAGTATCTGTCTGCTCTACTCTTGATAATTCCCAAATTTAGTCATTCCTAAGTGAAGATGTCTTTTATCCCCTGACTTTTCATGTCAGTCGTATAGTAGTGCACGTACCATTTCAACACCATGTAATCATTAACCTAGATAAATACACACTTTTAAAAACTGTAAATAATCTCCAACCTTGAAAGATTTCTTGGACTTCCCTGATGGTCCCGTGGTTAAGAATCCACCTGCCAATGCAGAGGACACGTGTTCAATCCCTGGCTTGGGAAGATTCCACATACTGCAGGGCAACTAAGCCTGTGCACCGCAATTACTGAAGCCCACACATAGCAATAAAGACTCAGAGCAGTCAAAAAATAAATTTCTAGAAAAGAAAAAATTTCTTACATTTCTCTTTGGTATCCAGTTGCCAAACAAACATAAATTCAGATTTTATCAAACTTGTTTTCCATACCGAAAATGTAATTATTTGGGACACACCAAGCATAATAAAAATTAAAATTAAAAAGTAAAATGGCACTGTATACTTAAGGGATTAAATTTCATTATTATAAAATAAATTTATGGATTTCTTTTTTTGTTTGTTTGTTTTCTTTTTCCTGGACCAATGCAAATTGAGCCAAGCAGGATCATAAATTGGCATATCAAAATACTCACAGTCCAGATTCTCTAAGGGACCATCCATATCACTGTAGCACTACAAAGTAGAAATAGCAGTAAACTATGAGGAAATGTGAACTCCTTCCTGGGGAATCCAAAAACAGGATGTTCAAGAACAATGAAAATCTGCCCTGCCTACTGGTGTATGAATGATGAGAGCAACTGGCCAACCAAATTCTGTCATGATATAAATGGAAACAGTATCATTTGATTAAGGACTGAGAATGTGTTCACAATATTTAGCTCCAGATTAACTCACTGTTATAAGCTTGCTAAATAAAATCATCTTGCTTATCTCATTTTTTTCTTCTCTACAGCCTCTCAAGATGAGTAATACTATCCACCATTACTGGAAAGAAGTCCTGTGTTCAAGAGCTACTGGCTGTATACAACACTTTTTCAATACGACAGTCAGTCAGACACTGCACTCATCCCTCCATCTGCTCACTCACTTACTCTTCAAAGCCAGGCTTGTGGTTAGTACATACGAAGAGCACACAGTCCCGATGGGAGCAGATGGGGAACTTGAACACTGCATTCCAGATGAGTAGTGCAATACAAGAACATGGTTGTGGAGGCATTCAGGGATCCCTGGAAGAGGTGATACATTGCTGAACCCTGGGTAGAGATAATCTAGTGAAACTGTTTTAATCCACATATTGTCTAACTCAGCACTTCTCAAGCTTTGTTCAAAGGAACACCAATGTTTGGCTTAATATCAATAAATATCCTGTGGATGATAGAATATCCCTATTAGGGGCAGTTACCCTGTGGTCTGACCTAGCATTTCATTCACTGTAAATAACTAATGTTGGCCCACTGTTTCACCAATGAACCTGCCGAATTTGATCATTCAGAATTAGCCCAACACGAACTGGCTCATTTATGCAATAAGACTCCACAGATGGGCTCATAGCTGACTATTCTGACCTGGTGGGATGAAGGCACACCCCAGAACAAGTGTGGTATCATTGCATCTGACCACAATTCTCAGCCTTCCTGGAGCTAATACTCTGGGTAGCTTTTCTTATTTGCTTAAGGGGAAACTGGACATTATTTGGATGAATTTAGTGGGTGTGGTTAAAAAATAATTTGTTTAAAAACAAGCCAGAAGTGATGAAAGGTTGTTGCTGAACCACGCAAAGATGCCAGGATTCTTGGCCTCTGGAGGAGAAGAATTCAATCTAGGGCCAGAGACAAGGCTTGATTGCTCAGAGCTTTTATGTAATAAAGTTTTATTAAAGTATGAAGGAAATAGATTCTGACATAGGCATCAGAAGGGAGCAGAAAGAGTACCCCCTTGCTAGTGTTAGCCATGGAGTTATATACTCTCTAATTAGTTATTACAGTGAATCGAAAGAATGTCTGGAGGTTGTAAAGACCTCACTAGACCTACTCCCATAATTTACACCTTAGGATAGCAGGATCAGCCAGAAAGTTTTTTCCAGAGACTGTCCTCAAGCAGGATACATTATTGTTATGTAATCCTAAGGAATGTAGCCCTGGGATTTCTTTGGAAGGAATGATGCTAAAGCTGAAACTCCAATACTTCGGCCACCTCGTGTGAGAGTTGACTCATCGGAAAAGACTCTGATGCTGGGAGGGATTGGGGGCAGGAGGAGAAGGGGACGACTGAGGATGAGATGGCTGGATGGCATCATGGACTCAATGGACATGAGTCTGAGTGAACTCCGGGAGTTGGTGATGGACAGGGAGGCCTGGTGTGCTGCAATTCATGGGGTAGCAGAGAGTTGGACACGACTGAGCAACTGAACTGAACTGAAAAAAAGTTGTCCTTTATTCCTCCTTGAGAATTCCAGACCCTTCTCTCCTTGGGGACCCCGAGACTTCTTATCAACTTCCCTAGGAAATGACTGTCTCATTCCCCCCTTCTCTTTTAGGAGAATTATGTTGCCAAGGGAAAGGGGTGTTGTTTTCATTCTGTAACTACTTCATGCTGTTTAGGAGTGTGGTCCCTAAACTGTTGAGGCAGCATATTCTCCTAACCCTCATATTGAGGCTCTCTGATCCGGGGGCCCCAAGTAACAGTTGAGGGAGGCTGTGGCACTCGTAGGAGCTTGGACAACCATTTGTAACTTAAAAGCTTTTAGATGGTTAGAAAACTCCATTATACAATTACAGATGTAAGGCAAAATGGTCATTAAACCAAGTTAAAATCAAAATGGAAAGTCACATTATGCCCATAGTTACATTCTATCTTAATGACATCAGTTTAAGAAGAGGCATCACATATGAGTGTTATGGACAGTATTCGAAGACTTGGAGAAAGTATTCTCCTTGAAGTGGAGATGTCCATCACAGGTAGCCTTTCACTGATGAAGACAGGAGTGCTCCACAGACCCAGCAGTTAGACTGATTGTGAAATTCTGCGTAGGAGTGAGCCCAGGACAGGAAGGCATTGTCTTGAGGATCAAACAGCAAACACAGGATTTTTGGCGTCAGCAGAAGTAGGCTCACATAGATTATCAGGCCCATCTGAAAAGTACCAAGTCAGAGCATAGAAAGTAAAGACATAAAATGAAGTCACTTAGTTCTGGTCAGGGTGCCACCACTTAACTCGAGTGTGAGTACCCACGAATCAATTCCTGGCACTTTGACAGCTGTGGGAGAAGAAAGAATAACCTAGTGACAGCCTTCCCAGAGGGGCTCAAGGGATGGGCTCCCAGACCCCAGTGTTTTTATGAGGACCTTGGTTCCTGGTTCAAATAGAGGCTTGCTTGACTCAGAGGCTGGGTCAGGAGTTGTCTCCCGGAGTTCTGTTAATATCTGTTGAAAAGCTGAGAGCTGAGTTACATAACTAGTTAATTTTGAGGCTTCAGGGTCTATAACAATGTCTGTGCATAAGAAAGGCCTTCCATAAATACATTCAAAGGGGGACAGTCCCTCCTTTTGGGGGGCAGTTCAAGCCCTCATTAAAGCTATGGATAGGACTTTAATCCAATTGTCCTGCATCTCTTGAGTTAATTTGCGCAGATGTCTTTTGATAATGTTATTAGCTTTTTCAACCTTTCCTGAGGATTGGGGTCTCTAGGAACAGTGTAAGTGATATTCTATTCCTAGAGCTTTACCCCCTGAGTAACCCCCTGAGTTACAGCAGCTTTAAAGGCGGAGCCATTGTCACTCTGAAGGCTCCGTGGCAGCCCAAACCTGGGGATAATTTTCCTGGATTAAAGTCTTTCTAACCTCTTTAGCCTGTTTACTACGACAGGGTAAAGCCTAAATCCATCCAGTAAAATTATCTACCCAAATTTATAAGCAAGAATATCCATTAGCTTTTGGCATATGAGTAAAATCAATTAGCCAGTCCTCTCAAGGATACTTTCCACTTCGTTGTAATCCAGATTTTGCTAGCTTTTCAGTCTTTGGGTCTTTCTAATTCTTCCTCAGTATATTGTGGTTTTTCCTGCTCCACAGGACCTGTCCAGATCAAAGGCTTCTGTAGTGAAGGGGTTTCGTAAAGTGCTGCTTTTCTGGCTTGACAGTCAGCCAGCTGATTACCTTAGCTACTTTACTCCCAATCTCTCGTGTCCTTTGCAATGCATAACAGCTACTTCTTTAGGACAATATACAGCAGTTAAAAGTTTCTTGACTCTCTGAAATGTTTAATAGGTTCTCTTGTTGCCGTTTTAAACTGTCTTTCTTTCCATATTGCAGCATGAGCATGTAAAGTCAAATAAGCATCCTTAGAATCAGTGTAGATATTTACCCGGTGCCCTTTGCTTAACTCTGTTTCTTTGGAAGGAATGATGCTAAAGCTGAAGCTCCAGTACTTTGGCCACCTCATGCGAAGAGTTGACTCATTGGAAAAGACCCTGATGCTGGGAGGGATTGGAGGCAGGAGGAGAAGGGTACGACCAAGGATGAGATGGCTGGATGGCATCATGGACTCGATGGACGTGAGTCTGAGTGCACTCCGGGAGTTGGTGATGGGCAGGGAGGCCTGGCGTGCTGCGATTCATGGGGTCGCAGAGTCGGACACGACTGCGCGACTGAACTGAACTGAACTGAGAGCTCGGGTCAGAGCCACAAGCTCTGCTAACTGAGCACTGGTTCCCTGGGGAGAGATTTTGCTTCTAAAACCTGTTCGGCAGTCGCCTGGTGTAATCTACTTTAAGCTTTCCATCCTGAACAAAAGAACAGCCATCTGTAAATATTTCAATGTCAAGATTGTCTAATGGGGTATCCATTAGATCTTCTCGAGCTGCATAGTTTAAAATTAGAAATTGGGAACAATCGTGATCAGGTGTTTCATTTTCCTTCTCAGGAAGGAAAGTGGCAGGATTTAAATTTCCACAAACTTTAAGCTTAGTTACTGGTCCTTCTAACAACAATGACTGATATTTAAGAAGCCTACTGTCTGTCATCCAAATATTAACCTTAGAATTTAAGATTCCACTCACATCATGAGAAGTCAGTACAGTAAGGTTTCGTCCATTAATTATTTTTAAAGCTTCAGGTGCTAATAAAGCCGCTGCCCCAATTACTCTTAGGCAGTGGGGCCACCCACGTGAAATTACATCTAATTCTCTGCTTAGATAAGCAATAGGTTGCTGGTGAGGCCCTCAGGGTTGTGTCAAAACTCCCAAGGCCATACCTTTTCTTTCAGTGACAACAAATTAAATTTTGACCCTGAGGGCAACTATTTAAGAAAGAGAAATCAATTTATTAAAGAAGCTTTTTGGAGCTGCAGGAGGCAAAATCAGCTATGAACCAGGGTGAGGTCAAGTAGCGCACACCACAGAAAGCCACTCAGCCCCCATATTTCCCTGGAGAACAGAAAAGGGTCAGGCAGATTGTCTGTTTAAAGTAGATAATCTGAGCAGAGGACTGTTGAAGTGGCAGTCAGAATTAGATTAGTCAGAAAAAAATTTAAGTGAGAAGAATCCTCTCCACATATCTCCAATCGTGCACAGCAGCAATCAGACCTCCACTAAAATCATGAGAAAAGCACACCCCTTTGTGAATTAGAAATCTGGCAGCAACCTCTGTAGGTCCACTTCTTCAGTACATTTCATGTCAAAACACATATAGAAGTCTCAAATGGGTGCTGGTAATCCCTCCTAAAACTTTCCCTCAGGATAAAATTGGCAATCCTGGGAATACACTGTAGGAGTTCTAAGGTTTGTTTATGCTTGTCATGCTTTTAAGTGTTTGAAGCAAGATAGCACAAGTTTGAGGTGGAAGGGATGCCCTTGACAACAAGACAGGGCCCATTCTAACATCTAAAGAGGCTTTGATAGCCCATAGCATGGAATCCTCCTTATTTCAGATGATACTTCATACTTACAAGTCAACTCATTGGACACTGTGGGGCTTGACTATATTTGCACCAAGGCTCCTGTTTGCCACAGTCTGAATAGTGACAAAGATTTGTTGAGTATTTGCTCTGTTCTAGCCTCCTCACATTAATTATTTCCTATCTTGGCAGAGAAGCAGGACTTTCTGATTCGGAAGTACAAAACCCTCGTTGCCTGCAAACTCGTCCCTACGGCACCTGACTCGGGAAAGAACAGGAACACACTTCTGTCCCTCATTCAGAGTCCTGGTTCTTTTCTACGGTTCACGGGAAGGCTAATGTGCTATCTTATTCTGAACTTCACACAGAGGGGAGGAGTGGGAGAAAGAGGAACTGAAAAACAATGCTCGGCTTTCCATGTGATGCCTGTGAAGGTTTCTTCCTTGAAGAAAGCACAAGCTGCACGAGAAGGTCATGTTCCTCTTCTTTCTCCATCTCTCTTCCTCCATCCTATTTTCTTGGCTCTTTTTCTAAAACCCATCTTTGACCGCAAGAGAGTAAAGAGTGGATGTGGGCAAAGAATGTTTGAAACAATGCTAGTTCTCTCCCTATTTCAAGTTCCACAAACCATGAAAAATCACAACTTTTCTCGTATTTAGCATCCCTATCTAAGCACCTGCCATAACTATGGAGGTGCATAAACACGGAGCACTGGCTCCATGAGTCCTCTCCTGCCGCACCTCACCAGTGCTCCCTGCACTGCGCTAAAAACACGAGTGAGGACGCAGCGCCATCTCCGTACTTTGTGGATGCTCATTTCATTTCTTTTTAACTTTGGAATTTCAAAGCAAAACCAAATTGTACTTTTTAAAAAAACAAGTTTTCCAAACTACATAAACAAGTGATTCTTACAGGAAATTTTCCAATAAGCCATTTATGACATTTGGCCTTACTCTGTTTTAAAAACACCAAATCAATCATCACTGATCCAGTCCAGTGAGAAATGAGACTTAAAAACAAAAACCAACAAAATAAATACTCATTTTTTTTTAGCATTCTAAGGAATTTTCACAATTAAACACAATCATGTGGGTATGTGTATTTGTGTACAAGTAATCTTGTAAGTTTATTTACTCATTTAGCAAATATTTTTGAGTCATCTACAATATACCAAGTTTGCCAGCTCATGCTAGGGGCTGAAGATAGAGTATTTAATAGAACAATGTTGTGATTATCTATTGCTGTATAATTAACCACCCCCAAACATAATTTTAATGTTACTACTATAATTCATGAATTATTTCAGTAGGTTGACTAAGCTCAGCTGGGTAGTTATCATGTATGTCTTTCATGTAGTTACAATCAGATACTGGTTGGGGCTGAAATCATATGAAAGCTTGACTGGTCTAGATGTACCAGTCAGTACACGTGTTTGCTTACAACCTGGATGGCTAGAACAGCTGGAGCTAGCCAAATCTGCCTGTCTGTCTCTCTCTCCCTCCAAATCACTCCCTCACCATCTGATCTATGCTCATAGCCAAGTTAGGCTTCCTTACAGCCAGGCAGTCTCGGGTAACCGGAGTTATCAATTTCCTCCAGAGCACCAAAAGACCAAGGCAAACATTGCAAGGTTTCTTGTGACCTAGCCTCAGAAGTCAGAGAAGGCAGTGGCACCCCACTCCAGTACTCTTGCCTGGAAAATCTCATGGACGGAGGAGCCTGGTGGGCTGCAGTCCATGGGGTTGCGAAGAGTCAGACACGACTGAGCGACTTCACTTTCACTTTTCACTTTCATGCATTGGAGAAGGAAATGGCAACCCACTCCAGTGTTCTTGCCTGGAGAATCCCAGGGACGGGGAGCCTGGTGGGCTGCAGTCTCTGGGGTCGCACAGAGTCGGACACGACTGAAGCAACTTATCAGAAGCAGCAGCAGCCTCAGAAGTTATGCAGACTCAATTCCAGTGAATTGTATTAGCTACATAGGACAAGACTGGATTCACTGTGGGAGATAACTACCCAAGATCCTGAATGCAGGGAGACATGGTTTGTTGGGAGTCGTCTTTAGAAACTAACCAAGGTAAATAAGCATGGTTCCTAACCTCTAGTAGCTTATAGTAATTAAATACACTCTGAAATAAGAGTTGTAATTTTAACTACTAATTTTGGTTTGGCCATGCTATTGTGGAAGAATTGTTGCTTTTAAACGGTTATGCTGGAGAAGACTCTTGAGAGTCCTAAGGACAGCAAAGAGATAAACTAGTCAATCCTAAAGGAAATCAACCCTGAATATTCATTGAAAGGACTGATGCTGAAACTGAAACTCCAATACTTAGGCCACCTGATGCGAAGAATTGACTCATTGGAAGAGACCCTGATGCTGGGAAAGATTGAAGGATTGAGGAGAAGGGGATGACAGAAGATGAGATGGTTGGATGGCATCATGACTCAATGGACATGAGTTTTGGTAAACTCCAGGAGTTGGTGATGGACAAGGAGGCCTGGTGCGCTGCAGTCCGTGGGATCTCAAACAGTCTGACACAACTGAATGACTGAACTGAACTGATACTGATCCAAATTTTCTATAAGGAACATGTATTGCTTTAACAACAAAAAGTATACTATATTTATAACTAACATGCTGAGAGAAAAGGAAAGTGAACAACTAATCCTTATACTTGTTTCTGGGACTTGGGCTTTCTAAAATCACCAGAGGATGATAAATTATCTTAGAATACTAGTACAATGATCGGCAAAAATGAAGACACAAGCTGGCCAGGAGCGTAGTCCACAGGACTTCAGTGTCAGCAGTCTTATGAAAGAGGAGTAAAGTGACAGAGTATTCCTAACTTCTCTTAAAGGCAGAAACCACATCTTGACAAAGGAGAGAGTCAAAGGCTTGGACTTGTCCTGGAACACTGAAGTTCTCAAGAGAGAAGTGTTTTGGCCATGGGATACTACTACTTAGGTGATACCATTTGAACTAGTTCCAGGAGAGTGTGTCCCAAGTTTCCAAAAAGGACTGTGAGCATAAAAGAAGGTGAAAGAGTAAATATAATTAAATACAGTATGACTCCACAGTGTATGAGAGCCAGAGATCAAGGCCACCCATTGAAGATTCCAATAAATTGAAATACTGATGGGGAGGAAGTGCTTTCCTGTCTCAGATGGTTGTATAGATGGGAACAGGATGGCATTTCAGAGGCAGGAGCCCATGCATGGTAACCAGAATCGCAGACCTAGGGCTGGCTGTGGCAGCCAGGATAGCACTGGGCCATAGCTCGCGTGGCTCAGCCTCAAATCTGGGTCATGGACAATGACTTTCAGTACAGAAACCAAGGCTTTATTTCAAAATAACTCGGATTCTTCACTTCACATCTCAAGGACTGTTAAAAACATTGAGCTACACAGTCCCCGACACCACCTTAAAATTATCTTCTCTTTCTGTATGGGATGTCTGCTATTCTCCCCTCCAATGTGCGTTCTCCTTTCCTTCATTAGACATGTACACCTAGAATAAAATCAGACGATTTCCAGGTGTGGTCAAGTGACTAAGCAATTTCCTTACAGAATGTCGGCAGGCCCTCTGTGTCTCTTCTTCCTTTGTGCTGGCAATAATACAGACGATTTGGCTGGAACGGAAACATCTATTTTGGACCATGGGAGAGCACGCTAAGGATAATGGAACAGGAAAAGGATCGCAAGTCCTTGATGGTCTGGAACTTCCATGACGGTGAAAAACTACCTACATTTGGACTTTGTAAGTGATTGAGGAACAATCTCTTCTATCTTATGTAAGCTATTATTGTTTAGAAGTTTTTCTTGCTTGCAGCCAAACATAATCTTAACTAATTTAAAGTCAAATCTGTACATTCTGCATTTTCCTTTCCTAAAATCCCTGAGAGAAACACCTCCCCACATGCAGTCTCCAGAATCCCAGCCCCAAGAGAGAAACATCTCCCCTTTCTGATGAAAGGAATGTCTGATGATTAGAGGGAAGCCTCTAACCACTCTGCCCCCTCTTTTCCTCCAGACCCCGAGGCTCGAGCTGCCTGTCCTCATTCTCAAATTCTGCAACCCACATTCCACCTACCTGGTGGGTAACAAGAGGAGGAAATAACAACCTAACCTCTCTTTAGGAGGAGTGGGATAAGGAATTAAAAGCTGTAGGAAGATTCATACTTTAATTGCTAAATCATGCCACTATTTTCAAAGTAAAACAATGAAGGAAAAATGTCAGTGTTAACAAGACACCTTTTTACATGTGCAGATAACTTTATTGAAACATGTAATTTTTATTTTCTGTTTGGAATGAAAAATTGAAGAGGGAAAAATTGCATAACTTCTTTTGAGATGATATCTGAGAAAGAGCATGCTTGGGGCAGCAATTAAATCCTTTCCACTCTCACATTTACATGCCGTTTGGATGTATTACTTCATCTTACCTCTAAACAACCCTGAGGGGTGAATATTATTACCATCCCCTATCACAAGACAAAGTTGAGGCTCAGAGAGATAAAATGTCTTACTCAAGTTCATGTAATATGTCAAGTTGTGTTTTTTGTTTTCCAATATTGGCTGCCTGGCACCACTTGTAGGATTAGATGTTGTCATAGCAGCAGCAGCAGCAGCACCACTTGTAGGATTAGATGTTGTCGTATCTTTGACATCAGGCTTTATACTGTGATGATCTGCTTGGGCCAATGAAATGTAAGTAGAGGAAAGTAGTAAAAGTGTTGACCGATATGAGTTGGGTTAGTTGTGTTCCACTCTTTGTGACTTCATGGACTGTAGCCCACCAGGCTCCTCTGTCCATGGAATTCTCCATGCAAGAATAGTGGAGTGTGTTGCCATTTCCTACTCCAGGGGATCTTTCCAACCCAGGGATCAAACTTGCATCTCTTGCTTCCCCTGCATTGGCAGGAGGATTCTTCACCACTGCGCCACCTGGGAAACCCGAAGGCCAGGTGCCAATTCCCAACACAAGCTTTAGAGCAATTCTTCCACCCTCTTTTTCCTGGCGTAGACCCGTGTGCCCCAGGTAACTGTTGGGTCATTGATCAAATACTCAGAGTTGAGCCCCAGGTGATGCACAATGCACATGTAACCTGAGCACGAAAGAACACCATGTTTATCTGTGGGTCATTTATTCCTGTCATTTAATTTAGACTAAGGTGATCAATGTGCAAAATGAGTGAGTAAAACTCCTGGGGCTGAAAGATCATCCCATTTAAGGCAGCATGTGTTTAGCACCACCAGACATTCCAGCAGGACCCAAAGAGCAGGAGTGATAGGCAGCTATCCACCCAATCTCATCTCCCTTCTCTCGTGGTTGGAAGTTCTCCAATCTACAGGTAGATCTCAGAGATAATGTGAGTTTGGTTCCAGACCATTTCAGTAAAAAGAATATCCCATGTGCATTTTTTTGGTTTCCCAGTGCATAGGAGTTATCTTTACCTTATACTGTGGTCTATTAAGTATTCAATAGCACTATGGCTAATAAAACAACGAATGCCTTGGTTAAAAATTACTTTGTTGCTAAAAAATAATAACCATCATCTAAGCCTTCAGCGAGTTGTAAGCCTTTTGTTGGTAGAGGGTCTTGCTTCGATGCTGATGGCTGCTGAAGGTGCTGAAGGTGGTAGTTGCTAAAGGTTAGGGTGGCTGTGGCAATTTCTGAAAATAAGACAACAATGAACATTGCCTCGTTGATTGTCTCTTCCTTTTACAAAGAATTTCTCTGTAGCATGCAATCCTGTTTGATAGCATTTTGCCCACAGTAGAACTTCTTTCAAAATAGGAGTCAATCTTCCCAAATACTACTGCTGCTTTACCAAGTAGTGCAATAGGTTTGTGTAATATTCTAAATCTTTTGTTGCCATGAACTGTATTAGCACCTCAACTGTGGCTGCCATGGCTGCCAAGGAAAACCCAAGATCCCCAGATTTCACAGCAAAGAATCAGCCTGAGAGCTGGGGGACAGGAGCTTAAGGGTCATGGAAATCCTGCTGGGTAGGACACAACCTGGTCATCCTCTCCAAGGCTGCTGAGGCCTGAAAAAACATTATCTACAGTTTATTTTTCAGTCACTTAATACACTGATTGTATTTGCCATAGCAGGTGATTTGTTGCTAAAAATATTTTTCCACCACCAACAAATACAAGGGCTACTCATTATGCCTTTGAGCTGCATGAAGGTTCCCACATCTTACTATCAATAGACTCACCATTTATTGCTATAAGAGAATAATGAGGACATTTTCAACATCTATAAGGAAACAAAACCGCATTACTTTCAGTTTTATGGACAATGACTATTTGACTTTTCTTTTATTTTTTTGGAGCCATTATGGATTTTAGTAACTCAACTTTAACGTTTATTTCAAAAACTCATTTCCTCTAAGGCTTATTGAAAACCCTAAAGTATAGTAAACTGAATGGAAAAACATCTTTACCAGGGCAAGTGATATGAGGAGATGTGGAGAAAAAGCCCGGATACATTTCTGACGTTTTTGTGGCAAAGAAACCTTCTTGAAAGGTCTCTGTAAACTTACTAAGAACCTGTTTATCTAAGCTGGGGGCCCACACTTTAGATATTTGACCCAGTCTTGAAGAGAGTGAAGTCTGAAGGCAAACGAACAGGGTTAGAAATCGGAACAGGAGACAACTCAAAGATTCAAAGGAGTAACATGTGCATTTGCCAAACAGGTTTGACGTGCAGCACGGAATTGATACCGAAGCCAGATAAGGTGATGTTTTACTTGCTACGGAACAACTTGACTGTGCTTCGTAACTGGATCCATTTCTGTGTTCAAGTGTTCCGGCAAAGCTATGTGTGTGTGTGTTTCCCAAAAGCTAAGAAGAAAGGGGATTTTCCTTACTGTGGCAAAGCTAGCTGAAGAAATCTGTTTCTAGATACTGTAAAATCTTGTA
The DNA here is from genome assembly GCA_006408695.1 of Aepyceros melampus. Taxonomy (NCBI): domain Eukaryota; kingdom Metazoa; phylum Chordata; class Mammalia; order Artiodactyla; family Bovidae; genus Aepyceros; species Aepyceros melampus. The sequence goes on from SJXQ01010725.1 coordinate 410,637, forward strand.
GCAGCAGCTGCTTTAACTGGACAGCCGGGGAGAAATGCAAAAGGCAAGATGGAAACAGCCATTGTAACTGATACTATGCCTCTCACTCCTCCCTGAAGATTCCTTTAATAGCTGTTAGTGTTTTTTCACTTTTTGACATGAGTTCTGTATTTTAACACTCTTTCCCCAGATCTCCTCATGGCCAGTTTCTCACCTCCCTCAGGTTTTGCCCAGATGGCCCCTTCAAGTGAGCCTTCTCCGACCTCCCCATTCAAAATTACAGCTCTAAGCTTCCCTGGTGGCTCAGTGGTGAAGAATCCACCTGCCAGTGCAGGAGACACAGGTTCGATTCCCGGTCCAGGAAAATCCCACGTGCCGAGGAGCAACTAAGCCCGTGCCCTACAGCTATTGAGCCTGTGCTGAGTCTGAGAACAACTACTGAACCCTTGCACTGCAAACACTGAAGCCCAAACACCCTAGAGCCCATGTTCCACAACGAGAGAAGCCACATGAGAAACCCAAGCACAACTAGAGAGTAACCTCCACTTGCCACAACTAGAGAAAAGCCCACACATCAGTGAAGACTCAGTCCAATCAAAAAATAAATAGATAAAATTGCAGTTCTTCCCTCTCTAAACCAACTTCCCTATTCCCTGTTTCTACTTATATTATCCATAGTCCTATTTTATTCTTTTAAAGTGTAATGTTTAATGCATACAAAAGGATATACATATACATGTAAATAATAAATCATGTTAATGAAATAAAAGTTCACCACAACTTAAGAATTGAAACATTTTGAATACTCTGTTCTCATTGTATCCCTGATATGTGCGCCAGGAGAATGTACATGATAGCACACATAATCACAACACAAAACTGAAAGCAATAGAAATACCCATCAAACAAAGAATAGACAAGTGAATTACAAAATATTCACCGCATAGAATATTCATTTGGTGTAAGTGAATGAACTATAGCAATACACAATGAGCATGGAGAAATCTTAGAAACATAATGAGTAGAATAATTAAGTCCCAGAAGACCAAACTGAATGTGATGCCATTTATATAAAGCTCTAAAACAAGCAAAACAAAATTATTAGCATGAATCTTAATAAATGTTAGCACTATGATATATTCATCATCTTTATCTTAGTCTATAATTCAAAGAGGACTCTTCCAACTTCAACATACATACATGTAAAATAATGTTTTCTAAATTCATGCCAGTTTTAAAAACTCTTAGTTCCAAAACTGTGAAACTATATTTAGACCTCTAAGCTGAAAACAAGAATCAATCTTGATATCTTTTGTTTTTTGCCCACCATAAAAAACTGGCTACCCAATCAGGTAACTGCCTCTTGAATCTGGCCTCAGTCTTCATCCAAGGTCAGATCATCCTTAGATCAGGTCATCAACTTTGAATTCCAACATTTAATAATTTCCTAACTCATCCTTCCATTTTAGTCTATTCATAACATATCTTTCTGTGAGTTATACAGAAGATTAAATTTTTAGTTTTTATTTCAATGATAAATTTCAAATTATTTAATGAGCATAATTAACTTATCAAATAGCTTAAACCTGACACAAATTTGTACTGGAAACAGTTTTATTTATTTCTCCAATTGCTACATTCATTTGTACTGGGATAAACCCTCCTTCAGGTTTCCCAGGTGGCGTTAATGGTAAAGAACCCAGCTACCAAGGCAGGAGACATAAGAGATGCTGGTTCGATCCCTGGGTTGGGAAGATCCCCTAGAGGAGGGTCCAGCAACCCACTCCAGTGTTCTTGCCTGGATAATCCCAGGGACAGAGGAGTCTCTTTAGAGACTAAAAGAGTTGGACACAACTGAAGCGGCTTAGTATGCATACACACAAACCCGTCTTTCAGATAATTTCTAATCCAGTTCATTTTAACCCAGCTAAAACTTTATTCTCATAGAGCTCCCTCCCTCCCACTCCTAGCTCATGCTGCTTGACCTTTTATGGCTTGAAATCTGTAGGGCACAAGAGTGCCCTGATTATTGCCTCTTCTCTGGGAAGTGCAGGTGGGTGGGGGAAAAAGAGTTATGGAAAGGAGATGACTGGGGACTACTTGAAGATGCTGTTGTGGTTCTCTCTCGGCTACACTGGTTATTTATTCACTCCCTCAGTATAGCAGGAATCCAGCTGATGCCTCTTTCGGGGGGCAGAGTGAAGTTCACTTTGGGGCACAATGTGTTCTTGTTGGAGGGCCCACATCACTATTTGATTCTGGGGATAGGAGATCTGATCCAGCTAGACTTATTCCCACCTCTTTATCCCATTATCTGCTGCAACCAGTTCATACTGGCCAATTGTTAAATTTTTGGAAATTTTGTGAGCAGGATGTTAAACTGTTGGTAAGCTTGAAAGCAGCCACGGCGGCGGCTTTCTTTGTTTGGGGCTGTGCGGGTCTCTGTTGCTGTGTGGGCTGTTCTCTAGCTGCAGTGAGCAGGGCCTACTCTCCAGTTGCCATGCACGGGCCTCTCCTTGCAGCGGCTTCTCTTGCTGAAGATCGTCGGCTCTAGGACACGTGGTCTTCAGTAGAGGTGGCACATGCGCACGTCGGCTCAGTAGTTGTGGCTCCCAGCCTCCAGGGCACATGCTTAATAGCTGTGGCCCGTGGGCTTAGTTGTCCCTCGGCATGTGGGATGTTCCTGACCAGGGCTTAAACTCATGCCTCCTGCATGACAGATGGATTCTTTACCACTGAACCCTTTTATATGATTTTTTGAAAGTAAAATTTATTAAAGTATAATATATATACAGAGAATGCCTGATAGATTTTCATACAGTGCAACATCCATGCAGCCAAAAGCCAGAAAAAAATCCAACATCAGGGTCTACCTTGTGTTTCCCCCTAGTCACTTACAGCAGAAAAGAGAAGCCATTCTCAACTCAGTCTGAATTCCTGACTCACAGAATCTATCAGCATAATAAAATGACTATTTAAGCAGGTAAGTTTTGAGGGAAACTTATAGCAAATGGAGGTCAAACGACTTCACAGCATGTGATATAGATGAAAGATATGCAATAGTTTGAGCAACAGAAAGATGTGGAAGAATTGAATTATCTTAAAACATGAGGTATTATAAGCATGCTGAGATCTCATGATTAAAGACATTAATTTTTTTCATGAATTAATTTTGGCAAAACATACTCCTTCATGTTAATGAGAATGTGAACTTTAGAATTCATATGGTTTTGTTTTTATTGTATCAATCAATTTTGGTTTAGTTGTATAAAAATTATAAGCAAAAAGAATTTATATGTAATTAGCCAAAGCTTATACATATAAGATATCTATCATAATAAAAATACATGTCAATCCTGAAAAAGTCTTCAAAAAATACTTCTATTAAAAGGATGCATGGAATAATCAGATTTGGGAAATACTGTCTTCTGCTTAATAACCCACCATTAACCTGTTGCCTTTGGATTGAGTCCAAACACCTCTATAGGAAACACAAGTATCCATTCCAAAAGTATCCTGATTTCTGTCTTCCCTTTATCCATTTGCTTTATGTTCTAGCCACCTTGAAGTTCTCCCTCATCTCTTTAGGAACTCCTCCTCTCTCTAAAAGACCCATCCTCAGTGCCACTTCTGTGAAAGTCTTTCTGGATTTCCCAAAGAGTCCTCTCCTCTGTGTCCCCACAGTGTGTCAGTAGGGTCTGGCAGGAACAGACGGCACAGTCGAAAGAATAATTTGAGGAGGTTTCCTGAAAGCAACTGTGACTGGCTGGCAGATGCAGACAGGCCCACGTGGAAGGAGTAGGGGGGTTCGATACCTCACCTCAGCTGTCCCTTCCTCCAATCTGCTGCCCGGGTCCCCATTGGTTGAGCCTAACCAGAAGCCAAAAGGCAAAAGAACCCACTGATATAGCCCACTCAGATCAGCCTCCCCAGGGAAAAGTGCAAGGTGGAGATTGAATATGGGGGCAAGGGAACAGAAGATATCTAGGTTTTTTATTTATTCTTGAACAATATTCTATGCTATGACCTTTTTCATGATTGCTTTCCTTTTGGACTCACCCTGCCATTAATATCTCCATATGCTCTTTGCTTGGCAAAAGCCTACTAGGACGTCCCAAGTAGCTCAAACAGTAAAAAGTCTGCCTGCAAAACAGGAGACCTGAGTTTGATCCCTTGGAGAAGGAAATAGAAACCCACTCCATTATTCTTGCCTGAGAAATCCCATGGATAGAGGAGCCTAGCAGGCTACAAGTACATGGGGGTCACAAAGACATGGACATGACTTAGTGATTAAACAACAACAATCTTTTAACAAGTATTTATTGAATTAATGAATTAATAAGAAAATGACATGGATGAAAATACCAGGAACATTATTTTTATTCTTGAACATTCCCCAATTGTTATTTAAATTTTTTTCTCTAGTTATTAGTTTATTTCTATTTTTTGAAATCCATGTTTTTTTCCTAAAATAAGTTCTGTGATTTTTTTTTCCTGAGTAAAGCAGCGATTTGTATTGTATTTTTGTTTATTTGAATCTTGTTAGTGAGATTTTAGTTCTTTAAAACAATTAGGATAATATCTTATAATAAAGCTCATTTTAATCTGTTTTATTTTTGTGTATATGACTGTGGGACAATTTTAATTTATAAACTAGGACATATTTATGGCACATAGTTTAAAATTTTCCCTTCAGTTTTGTACTGATTTCCTAAATTCCTTTACACTATTGTATGGATCTTGTCAATCAAATTTATTCTGTATAAGAGATTAATAGAGGGATGCTACATTATAAGCTTTCCAGTTTCCTTGAATGATTTTTAGTATTCTATAACACTTTTTTGTAATTAAGATTTAAATACCCAATCCCTCAAGACTTGCCATACAGAGAGCTGTCAATCAAGGAATTGGCAAGCGCTATGAAAGGCATGATGAAATCTTTATCCCTACTCTCTGATGCCTTCAAGACCAGCTTTTGCAAGTTGATCCTTCATTTCACATGTCTTAGAACTCACTCACACTTCTTATGCTTGGAAATGTAACACACAGAGTGACAATGTAATCCACAGCTAATAAGTTAGCGGCTATAAAAATGAACATCCACATTAACTTGCCAAGCATGGAGGCTGGAGGTGTTATACTGTACTGGTGTATATATGTCTGCCAGGGCAATAGTACATATGCCTTTGGAGATGCTTCTAAGTTATGCAGAGAAGCCGACAATAATTCTTGAACTTTGTTGTCAGGATCCAGTTTCATTTAAGAGCCAAACCAACAGCATCAAAACACTTGGCCATGATCAGCTACAATCCAACCAAAGAAGAAAACATACAAAACTAGCCCTTGGGTTGTAAATTTTGGGGAAATAAGGCTATCTCAGTACTTTCTGTTGTGAACTAGTTTCGAGTATAATACGTTTTCACTGAAAAAATAATAACAATGAAGGAATTAAAAATCTTTTCTCTGCATATCTCTTAAATAATTACACAGTCAAGTAAAATGAATAATTACTATTATTATTTACAAAAAAATTTTTATCTGAAATTTATGTCATCATTACAAGTATAAAAACACAATGCCATTGCATTTTTTACCTTACATTTAAAATTGTGTTTTTGGAGTTTATTCTGTTACAAACAATATTTAAAATAATGCACTATAAAATTGCATAGCTGGTTAAAATTTTAGCCCCCGCACCATAAAATTGAACTGTACCCATCAAAATCTAATATTTAATTTACTTATCCTGTACTTAGGATAGGATGTTTGAGACAGAGTGCTTTAAATATTTATAAATTCTTTATATATACATATTCTCTTAATGTGTTATACTTATGAATGTTTTTAATAAATATAAAATCTCTTACCTTTCCCAATATAATTTTTTTTTAAGCATGTGAACTTGTGATCATACACATGAGGGAAGATCACCTTGAGTCCCCTGGAAAGTTGAGTAGAGATTCCTGTGAAATGGAAGCTGGGCTATATGTTGGGAGAAAAAGGAAGCCAACGTTACCCTGTGTCTGTTATGGTACTTGTTTAATGTCTCCTACGTTGTTACCTGTAAGAACCCAATGAAGTAGTTGGCATTTATTGCTATACTGATTCATATGTTAAATCTCAAGAAGGTTGGATAAACTGCCCAAATTCACAAGACTGGTAAATAATAATGCTGGGATATAAATCCAGATCTCTTTTAAAAAGTGTGGTTTTTTTGCTCATTCCACATCCTCTTTCAATGTACAGGAAATACTACATACTACAAGCTCCTCAAAGACAGGAGCTCTACCCAAAGCACCATTGTGAATCTGACTATCCATCTGTCTGTTTCATCCATTTTTTCCATAAGTATACAGTCAGTGTCTACTCTGAGCCAGGTACTGTCCTAGGCCCTGGGAATACAATGATGAACAAGACAGACAAGGGGTCCTGTCCTTAAGGAGCTCACAGACTATGAAAAGTTCAGAAAAGCAGAAAGGTAGTGGTAATATAGAGAGGTCACTGCTACAGGGAGAGGGGAACAGATATGCAAGGGGGATTCACATTTGGTGGATCTGGGAAGGCAACTTAGAGAAAGCAGCATTTAAACACAGACAACAAATGAGGAATTTCAAACTGAAGCTGAAACTCCAATACTTTGGCCACCTGATGCGAAGAGCTGACTCATTTGAAAAGACACTAATGCTGGGAAAGATTGAAAGTGAGAGAAGGGGATGACAGAGGATGAGATGGTTGGATGGCATCACCGATTCAATGGATATGCTGCTGGTGCTGTGCTGCTGCTGCTAAGTCGCTTCAGTCGTGTCTGACTCTGTGTGACCCCAGAGATGGCAGCCCATCAGGCTCCCCCGTCCCAGGGATTCTCCAGGCAAGAATACTGGAGTAGGTTGCCATTTCCTTCTCCAGTGCATGAAAGTGAAAAGTGAAAGTGAAGTTGCTCAGTCATGTCCGACTCTTCGAGACCCCATGGACTGCAGCCCACCAGGCTCCTCTGTCCATAGGATTTTCCAGGCAAGAGTCCTGGAGTAGGTTGCCATTGCCTTCTCCTCAATGGACATGAGTTTGAGTAAACTCTGGGAGTTGGTGATGGAGAGGGAGGCCTGGCGTGCTGCAGTCCATGGGGTTGCAAAGAGTCGGATACAACTGAACGACTGAACTGAATGGAACAAACAAGGAGGGCTAACCCAGGTTGTCAAGCATTGTAAGGTATTTAGTCTTTGAAGGGGCTAATGGTCTTAATCCAATGCAGGACATGGGGGATGCTGCTGGGAAGAGAGCTCCCAGAAAACAGTACTGAACAACCAGAGGTTGGGAAAGAAGAATAGGACCACACTGAGAAGGTGGCAGGAAAGAAGGGGAAGGGAAGCAAGGTTACAAAGAAGTGTATAGACATGTTCAAAGGATTGGAAATGAAAGGATCAATATTGCATTTGAATATAATCTCCCTGAGCTGGGTTTCCCTGGTGGTTCTGCTGGCAAATTTGCTTGCAATGCGGGAGACCTGGGTTCAATGCCTGGGTTGGCAAGATCCCCTGGAGAAGGGAAAGGCTACCTACTCCAGTATTTTGGCCTGGAGAATCCCATGGACTGTATAGTCCACAAGGTCGCAAAGAATCGGACAGGACTGAGCGACTTTCACTTTCACTTCCCTGAGCTGAGTTTAAGTAAGTAAAGTCACTCAGTCGTGTCCGACTCTTTGTGACCCCATGGACTGCAGCCCACCGGGCTCCTCAGTCCATGAGATTCTCCAAGCAAGAATACTGGAGTGGGTTGCCATTTCCTTCTCCAGGGGATCTCCCGACCCAGGGATCGAACCCGGGTCTCCCGCATTGGAGGCGGACGCTTTAACCTCTGAGCCACCAGGGAAGTCTGAGTTTAGAGAACTAAAGAGGCAGATGGGGAGGGCAGGGAGCTGGAGTCGGGGACCACTAAGGGAAGGGGTGGTGGCTGTGCTCTGACTGGCCCCGGGAACTGGGAACAGGGACTCTTGGTGAGGGAGGGAGAGCACCCTGTGGGCTGTCCATGAAGTTTTGTTAAATTTCTCAGGACAGTTGAGAGGAAAGTGAAAGTGAAAGTCGCTTAGTCCTGTCCGATTCTGTCTCCCACATTGCAGGTGGCTTCTTTATTAGCTGAGCCACAAGAGAAGCCCAAGAAAACTGAAACAATTAATGCAGGTGAAATCCTATCACAGAGAACTCCACAGGAAACAAGTATTAATGAGAACTCCCAATAGATGAAAGTAGAGACTTCTCAGAAGCTCTGAAGTATAACTCCTCCTTTAAAAATCTTAAACTGCAACATCCAGAGGGAATATCTCTAATAAAGAAGGACTTAACCCTGGTGGGCTGCAGTCCATGGGGTCGTTAAGAGTCGGACACAACTGAGCGATTTCACTTTCACTTTTCACTTTCATGCACTGGAGAAGGACATGGCAACCCACTCCAGTGTTCTTGCCTGGAGAATCCCAGGGACGGCGGAGCCTGGTGGGCTGCCGTCTATGGGGTCACACAGAGTCGGACATGACTGAAGTGACTTAGCAGCAGCAAGTATTTTAAGGTATTTATCTTTGAAGGGGCTAGAGGTCTTAATCTAACTTCCTAAGATAGGACAGGAACAATTCTTTCCTCTCTAGTCAAGGCGCAGTCATTCTATAATTGTGGAACATTTTCTTGTTTTCCATATAGAAAGATGTACTCCACAATTAGTGAGCCTTCTAGTTTCCTCCTTATGTTTGTGCTGCACCATGCCATCAGATACTCATTATCTCCTTCATTAAGACTGTCTATTGGATGCACACAAACTGAAGAAGAGCATTAGCCTTTTGCATAATTTAAAGTTGTGAATTCTCACTGTACAGGGACTAAAATACAAGCGAGGGAGGTTACTTTTGAACATTAGTCAAACTTTCAACCCCAAAATGCTTCATCTATTTCTTAAAATTCCCATTAGTATAGTTCATTAAAATTATTATTAATTTTTATATTTGATTAACACTGTATATTAGCACATTGTATTCAGTACAAAGTAGTTTTTTTTAAATGAAGCTTTTCTTTTTTTTTTTTGAATACATAGTCTTTAGTGAGATAAAGGGAGATTTCCCAAACCTCCTCGACACCATTCACCTCCAACTCAAAGAACACAATAACGAGTTGCTTGACAAAATGTTATTGACTAAAGGGCTAGTTAATAGTAAACCAATATATTTTTTGTAATTATAAGGCTCATATTTAATTACTGGGTATAAAATAACATAATTGGATCTTCTTGCATCAGCTACTGGTTTATTATCTTATGGAATTATGGTATCATGTTCCTGTTTTGCAACTGTACTTAAAACAATTTTTGAATTTTGGAGATTTAAAAAATTTTTTGAAGTGTATTGTGTTACTATCAGAACATTAGTTTTACATGAGTATAGTATAGAATGAATTGTTTTATGAATAAACTCTGGACATATTAAGTTATACTATGTGAAACCATAATTACGTAGATCAAAAATGGTCAAGGTCAATATCATATGGTTCAAATTAAATCTTCCCATACAGATTTTCTCATCCATTTTCATTATCAGGAGGAATTTGCAGTGGTTTTGTTGTTGTTCAGTTGCTAAGTCCTATCTGACTCTTTTGCAACCCTATGGACTGTAGCCCTCCAGGCTGCCCTGTCCATGAGATTTCCCAGGCAAGAACACTGGAGTGGGTTGCCATTGCCTTTTCCAGGGGATTTTCCAGGCCCAGAAATTGAACTCATGTCTCCTGCATTGCAGGCAGATTCTTGATCACTGAGTCACCAGGGAAGTCCTTTATCGAATCATTAAATGAATGCTTAAAGCAAGTACTGTCATATAGCATATAGCTCATTAACTGATACCTAAAAATATAATAGCTCAGCTCAGTTCAGTTCAGTCACTCAGTCGTGTCTGACTCTTTGCGATCCCATGAATCACAGCACTCCAGGCCTCCCTGTCCATCACCAACTCCCAGAGTTCACTCAAACTCATGTCCATCGAGTATGTGATGCCATCCAGCCATCTCATCCTCTGTCATCCCCTTCTTCTCCTGCTCCTAATCCCTCCCAGCATCAAAGTCTTTTTCAGTGAGTCAACTCTTCGCATGAGGTGGCCAAAGTATTGGAGTTTCAGCTTTAGCATCAGTTCTTCCAATGAACACCCAGGACTGATCTCCTTTAGGATGGACTGGTTGGATCTCCTTGCAGTTCAAGGGACTCTCAAGAGTCTTCTCCAACACCACAGTTCAAAAGCATCAATTCTTTGGTGTTCAGCTTTCTTCACAGTCCAACTCTCACATCCATTTATTGCCACTGGAAAAACCATAGCCTTGACTAGATGGACCTTTGCTGGCAAAGTAATGTCTCTGTTTCTTAATATGCTATCTAGGTTGGTCATAGCTTTCCTTCTAAAGAGTAAGTATCTTTTAATCATGGTTACAATCACCATCTGCAGTGATTTTGGAGCCCAAAAAAGCAAAGTCTAACACTGTTTCTACTCTTTCCCCATCTATTTCCCATGAAGTGATGGGACCAGATGCCATGATCTTCGTTTTCTGAATGTTGAGATTTAAGTCAATCTTTTCACTCTCCTATTTCACTTTCATCAAGAGGCTTTTTAGTTCCTCTCCACTTTCTGCCATAAGGGTGGTGTCATCTGCATATCTGAGGTTATTGAGATTTCTCCCAGCAATCTTGATTCCAGCTTGTGCTTCTTCCAGTCCAGCATTTCTCATGATGTACTCTGTGTATAAGTTAAATAAGTAGGGTGACAATATACAGCCTTGACATACTCCTTTTCCTATTTGGAAGCAGTCTGTTGTTCCATGTCCAGTTCTAACTGTTGCTTTCTGAGCGCATATAGGTTTCTCAAGAGGCAGGTCAGGTGGTCTGGTATTCCCATCTTTCTCAGAATTTTCCACAGTTTATTGTGATCCACACAGTCAGAGGCTTTGGCATAGTCAATAAAGCAGAAATAGATATTTTCCTGGAACTCTCTTGCTTTTTGATGATCCAGAAGATGTTGGCAATTTGATCTCTGGTTCCTTGCCTTTTCTAAAACCAACTTGAACATCTGGAAGTTCACGGTTCATGTACTGCTGAAGCCTGGCTTGGAGAATTTTGAGCATTTCTTTACTAGTGTGTGAGAGGAGTGCAATTGTGCGGTAATTTGAGCATTCTTTGGCATTGCCTTTCTTTGAGATTAGAATGAAAACTGACCTTTTCCAGTCCTGTGGCCACTGCTGAGTTTTCCAAATTCGCTGGCATATTGAGTGCAGCACTTTCAAAGCATCATCTTTCAGGATTTGAAATAGCTCTACTGGAATTCCATCACCTCCACTAGCTTTGTTCTTAGTGATGCTTTCTAAGTCCCACTTGACTTCACATTCCAGGATGTCTGGCTCAGGTGAGTGATCACACCATCTCATCCATACATAAAAATCAACTACTCATAAGAAAAACTCAGTGGATGAGAGGTCCAGAAATCTGATTTTGTATATGTTTGAGTTAACTTTATGATTTAGGCTGAAATAATGAAGACTGATTTGTTTTACAGTAAATCTGTGTTTGGCTGAAACTTCAAAGGGTAGTTGCTAAACATAAATGATCTCTTAGCAATTATGCCTTTCAAAACAATACAGAAGAGAAAGCTACTGAAAATTGTCTACCAGCAATGACTTCATAGAAAAGTGTAGGGGAAAACAGAGGCTCTTCTTGGGAAAACATGAACTTTAATCAGAGAACCTGGTTTGTCCAGACTGCTTTATTTCACTCCTTTCAAAAATAAGAATGCCTCTGTCAAAAAACTGGATCTGGAGAGGACAGCAGGTCATCATGGCTAGAACAAGAGGCACCCCATGCCTCTGAGTGTCGGAGACCAGGAAGGAGATTCCATGTGCAGAGTGGAGGTCCCTGCAGGGCCAAGGGTTGCTGTATTTTGCCACTATGTGTGATATACCAGGTGCTGCACAAAGTCATTGGATAGAAACTCTTGACAATTGTATCAAAATCTTGCCAAATATAATTTTATGAATTGTATTTATATGAAACTCTACACATGTTTAGCAACACAAGTAACTTGAATTTCTGGGTCTGTTTTATCCATATGTGCCTTCTTAGTTCCTGAAAACTAAGAGAAATAAAAAAAAAGGTTATAAAAACAAATGTGAAGACATGGCCTCTGCTTATAAAGGGTGTATATTTTCTTGGGCAGAAAAGATGAACTATACACAAAGAATTAGAGAATACATCTTCTCTTACAATTCCCCTCCTCTCTTGGGACATTAAATATTTCAGTTACACTTATACCACCCCCTTTCTCAAGAGCTCAAACACCGGCTGTGGAACAAACTTGGATAAAACACTTCTCACAATCCCTTTTTAGCCAGTGAGCCCATCTGGGAAACCAATGCAGTGTCTTCATACTAATTGTAAGTTCCACAGATTTGGGGATCTACCTTAGTCAGTTTTCCTCATGAGGCAATACCTCCAAAGTCTTAGATGGAAAATTAACAAAATAATGCTCGCAAAAAGCACTAATGATAAACTCACTCTCATTGGCGCCAACCACTTGCCCTTTCATATCTTCTGTATTTTCTTACATCAGGCTTATAATACAGCTTGCAGGTGTGTTAGTGACTCAGTCATGTCTGACTCTTTGCCACCCCCATTGACTGTAGCCTGCCAGGCTCCTCTGTCCATGGAATGCTCCAGGCAAGAATACTGGTGTAGGTATCTTTTCCATTCTCCAGGGGATCTTCCTGACCCAGGGATTGAACCTGGGTCTCCTGTATTGCAGGCAGATTTTTTTTACCGTCTAAGGCACCAAAGTGCTGCTCAAAAAAGACAGAGGTATAGCCTGAGTAAGTCCTTGCCCTCTCTCTCACTGTCTCAACATGTTCCCATGTAATAACTACCAAATGAGCCAGAGATTAAGACATGGAAATTATCTTGGATTTTTTTGGTGGCTTGACTATGAAAGTCTGACAGTTTCACCACCCTCATTCCATCCAGTTTTAAAAGTTTCTAGAAAAATTCTGCAATACATTTTTAAAAATCAATTGGCATTTAGGGGAAAGAATGTAAAATACACCTACTTCTCAGGAAATGAGAGTTTCCCTGGTGGCTCAGGAATCTGCCTGCCATGCAGGAGACATGAGTTTGATCCCTGGGTTGGGAAAATCCCCTAGAGAAGGAAATGGCAACCCACTCCAGTAATCTTGCCTGGGAAATCCCATGGACAGAGGAGCCTGGCAGGCTACAACACATGGAGCTGCAAAGAGCTGGACAAGACTTAGCGACTAAACAACAGCAACCCAGGAAACACTATCAATACTTGTCACCTACCTTCCAGCTGAGTGGGATCCCAGAGCACTCAGGCTATTCCAGGATACTCTTTTATAATGTTTTGCAGAAGTCCCATCTGTCATTCCCCTAGTTGGCCCTTTCCCCATATTTCAACCTCACAAAGGTCAGTCTAGCCCTATTGCCCACTCTTCTCTATAACACCTGGGAACATCTGCTCAAAAGCCTTCAAATTGGAGTTTGGGTATGCACAGTTGCTCAGGGCACTGGAATACAGACTCTAGCTTACTTCTCTCCAAATTTAACTGCAACTATTTTTTAGCCTTGGAGATCATATTTTTCAACATTTAGGTCCTTTTCTTATCTCTGCTCATTCTCTCCTATTTCTCTGTGTTGTGTAATATTCCTTTGAGTTATCTTTTTCCAAGGAATTCTAAGAACTCAGTGACTCAGCTCTCCACCCACATGCCCACATGAGACAGGAGGTTCTCCTCCCTGCTACCCTGAGATACAAAACTGTTTGCCTCCAGTGTGGCTCTGTTTTTCCAGCTGTTGAGCACCAGCTGGCCAATTTTTTTTCTACAGGCTGAAAATTCACATGCAGCAAAATGAACTATGCATGGCAGGGTGGATGCAAGGTCTCAAAAAGAGCACAGAGGAGAAGTAGAATCTTGGAACTCAGAGAGACAATGAAGCTATGAGAGACAAGTTTATCAATTTTACATGCCACATGCCAGGCTACCTATTGGGAATACATGGAATAAAACCTTCTCCCTGGCCCTTAGTAGGAAGAGACACAAATGTATTAGCATTTACTCATTCAGTGAATCTGTAAACACTATGTGAACAGCTATTACATGCCAATCCTTACTGGAAAATGGTGGAGTAGGAGGACATTTGATGATCTTCTCCTGTGAGAACTCCAAAATTACAACTCACTGCTGAAAAACCATCGAAAGGAGAATGTTGGATCCCACCAAAAAAAGATACCACATGTCCAAGAGCAAAGGAGAAGCCCCAGGAAGACAGTAGGAGGGGAAAAAATCGAGTTTAGAATCAAACCCCATACCAACCAGAGACGCTCAGGGGGCTCAAACAAAACATTGTGTGCACAGGGAGATGCCATAAAGACAAGGCCAGACCTGCTTTTGAGTGTTTGAGTGTCTCCTGGAGCTAAGGATCAGCAGTGGCATGCCACAGAGGCAGGGGCTCTGGGCACAGCAGACCTGCATATGACATAATTCCTCTTGGAGGAGGTGGCCATTAACCCCACCATGAAGCCACCAGAACTTACACAGGACTGGGGAAACAGACTCTTGGCACAAACGAAACCTTGTGCACACCAGGACACAGGAGAAAGGAACAGTGATCCCTCAAGAGACTGGCCCGTATTTGCCTGTGAGTGGCCAGGAGTCTCTTGCAGAGGCATCGATTGGCAGTGGCCTGCTGCAGGGTCGGGGAGTACTGAGTGAGGCAGTGTGCCAGGGACCTTTTGAAGGGGGTTGCTATTATATTCATTACCTCCCCATAGTTTGGCCTCAGGTCAGACAACAGGGAGGGAACACAGCCCCACCCATCAACAGAAAACTAGATTAAAGATGTATTAGCACGGCCTCGCCCAACACAAAAATACCCAATTCCCCCTCAGTCAGTTTCTGCCATCAGGAAGCTTCCATAAGCCTTTTATCTTTCTCCATTAGAGGGCTGCTGCCACTACTGCTAAGTCGCTTCAGCTGTGCCCAACTCTGTGCAACCCATAGACGGCAGCCCACCAGGCTCCCCCATCCATGGGATTCTCCAGGCAAGAATACTGGAGTGGGTTGCCATTTCCTTCTCCATTAGAGGGCAGATAGAATGAAAACCACAATCACAGGAAACTAACCAATCGGATCACATGAACCATAGCCTTGTCTAACTCAATGAAACTGTGAGCCATACCATATAGAGCCACCCAAGACAGATGGGTCATGGAGGAGAGTTCTGACAGAATGTGGCCCACTAGAGAAGGGAATGGCAACCCACTCCAGTGTTCTTGCCTTGAGAACCCCATAAACAGTGTGAAAAGGCAAAAAGATAGGACATTGAAAGATGAACTCCCCAGGTCAGTAGATGCCCAATATGCTACTGGAGAACAGTGGAGAAATAACTCCAGAAACAATGAAGAGATGTAGCCAAAGCAAAAACAGCACCCACTTGTGGACTGGTGTTGGAAGTAAAGTCTGATGCTGTAAAGAACAATATTGCATAGGAACTGGAAATATTAGGTCCATGAATCAAAGCATTCTCTGCAGCAAAAGATGGAGAAGCTCTATACAGTCAACAGAAACAAGGCCAGGAGCTGACTGTGGCTCAGATCATGAACTCCTTATTACCAAATTCAGACTTAAATTGAAGAAAACAGGGAAAATGGCTAGACCATTCAGATATGACCTCAATCAAATCCTTTATGATTATAC
Source organism: Aepyceros melampus (assembly GCA_006408695.1). Classification (NCBI taxonomy): domain Eukaryota; kingdom Metazoa; phylum Chordata; class Mammalia; order Artiodactyla; family Bovidae; genus Aepyceros; species Aepyceros melampus. The sequence continues at coordinate 426,383 of SJXQ01010725.1, forward strand.
AGTGGAAGTGAGAAATAGATTTAAGGGCCTAGATCTGATAGATAGAGTGCCTGATGAACTATGGAATGAGGTTCGTGACATTGTACAGGAGACAGGGATCAAGACAATTCCCATGGAAAAGAAATGCAAAAAAGCAAAATGGCTGTCTGGGGAGGCCTTACAAATAGCTGTGAAATGAAGAGAAGCAAAAAGCCAAGGAGAAAAGAAAGATATAAGCATCTGAATGCAGAGTTCCAAAGAATAGCAAGAAGAGATAAGAAAGCCTTCTTCAGCAATCAATGCAAAGAAATAGAGGAAAAGAACAGAATGGGAAAGAATAGAGATCTCTTCAAGAAAATTAGAGATACCAAGGGAACATTTCATGCAAAGATGGGCACAATAAACTGGAAAATTCTGAAAGAGATGGGAATACCAGACCACCTGACCTGCCTCTTGAGACATCTGTATGCAGGTCAGGAAGCAACAGTTAGAACTGGTCATGGAACAACAGACTGATTACAAATAGGAAAGGGAGTACGTCAAGGCTGTATATTGTCACCCTGCTTATTTAACTTATATGCAGAGTACATCATGAGAAACGCTGGGCTGGAAGAAGCACAAGCTGGAATCAAGATTGCCAGGAGAAATATCAGTAACCTCAGATATGCAGATGACACCACCCTTATGGCAGAAAGTGAAGAGGAACTCAAAAGCTTCTTGATGAAAGTGAAAGAGGAGAGTGAAAAAGCTGGCTTAAAGCTCAACATTCAGAAAACGAAGATCACGGCATCCAGTCCCATCACTCCATGGGAAATAGATGGAGAAACAGTGGAAACAGTGTCAGACTTTATTTTGGGGGGCTCCAAAATCACTGCGGATGTTGACTGCAGCCATGAAATTAAAAGACGCTTACTCCTTGGAAGAAAAGTTATGAGCAACCTAGAGAGCATATTCAAAAGCAGAGACATTACTTTGCCGACTAAGGTCCATCTAGTCAAGGCTATGGTTTTTCCTGTGGTCCTGTATGGATTTTTAGAGTTGGACTGTGAAGAAGGCTGAGCGCTGAAGAATTGATACTTTTGAACTGTGGTGTTGGAGAAGACTCTTGAGAGTCCCTTGGACTGCAAGGAGACACAACCAGTCCATTCTGAAGGAGATCAGCCCTGGGATTTCTTTGGAAGGAATGATGCTAAAGCTGAAACTCCAGTACTTTGGCCACCTCATGCAAAGAGTTGACTCATTGGAAGAACTCTGATGCTGGGAGGGATTGGGAGCAGGAGGAGAAGGGGACGACAGAGGATGAGATGGCTGGATGGCATCACGGACTCGATCAACGTGAGTCTGGGTTAACTCTAGGAGTTGGTGATGGACAGGGAGGCCTGGCGTGCTGTGATTCATGGGGTCGCAAAGAGTCGGACATGACTGAGCGACTGAACTGAACTGAACTGTGGGCAGGAATCCCTTCGAAGAAATGGAGTAGCCCTCATAGTCAACAAAAGAGTCTGAAACGCAGTCCTTGGATGTAATCTCAGAAACGACAGAATGATCTCTATTCGTTTCCAGGGCAAATCATTCAATATCACGGTAATCCAAGTCTATGCCCAGTAATGATGAAGAAGCTGAAGTTGAATGGTTCTAAGAAGAACTACAAGACCTTCTAAAACTAACACCAGAAAAAGATAGGGAAATGCAAAAATATGAAGTCAAGAAACACCTGGAGTAACAGGCAAGTTTGGCCTTGGAATACAAAAGAATCAGGGCAAAGGCTAACAGAATTTTGCCAAGAAAATGCACTGATCATGGCAAACACTCTATTCCAATGACACAAGAGAAGACTCTACACATGGACATCACCAAATGGTCAACACCGAAATCAGATTGATTATATTCTTTGCAGCCAAAAATGAAGAAGCTCTATACAGTCAGCAAAAACAAGACCGGAATCTGATTGTGGTTCAGACTATGAATTCCTTATTGTCAAATTCAAACTTAAATTGAAGAAAGTAGGGAAAACCAGTAGACTATTCAGGTATGGCCTAAATCAAATCCCTTATGATTATACAGTGGAAGTGAGAAATAGATTCAAGGGATTAGATCTGCTAGAGTGCCTGAAGAACTATGAACAGAGGTTAATGACATTGTACACAAGGCAGTGATCAAGACCATCCCCAAGAAAAAGAAATGCAAAAAGGCAAAACTGTGGTCCAAGGAGGCCTTACACATAGCTGAGAAAAGAAGAGAAGTGAAAGGGGATGGAGAAAAGGAAAGATTACCCACTGGAATGCAGAGTTCCAATGAATAGCAAGGAGAGATAAGAAAGCCTCCCTCAGTGATCAATGATAAAACATAGAGGAAAACAATAAAATGGGAAAGACTAGAGATCTCTTCAAGAAACTTAGAAATACCAAGGGAACATTTTATACAAAGATGGGCACAATAAAGGACAAAAATGGTATGGACCTAACAGAAGAAGATATTAAGAAGAGATGGCAAGAATACACGGAAGAACTGTACAAAAAAGATCTTCATGACTCAGATAACCATGATGGTGTGATCACTCACCTTGAGCCAGACATCCTGGAATGGGAAGTCAAGTGGGCCTTAGGAAGCATCACTATGAACAAAGCAAGTGGAGGTGATGGAATTCCAGTTAATCTATTTCAAATACTGAAAGATGATGCTGTGAAAGTGCTGCACTCAATATGCCAGCAAATTTGGAAAACTCAGCAGTAGCCACAGGACTGAGAAAGGTCAGTTTTCATTCCAATCAGAGATTGGGCTCGATAAAGGACAGAAATGGTCTGGACCTAACAGAAGCAGAAGATATTAAGAAGAGGTGGCAAGAATACACAGAAGAACTGTACAAAAAAGATCTTCACGACCCAGATAATCATGATGATGTGATGACTAATCTAGAGCCAGACATCTTGGAATGTGAAGTCAAGTGGGCCTTAGAAAGCATCACTACGAACAAAGCTAGTGGAGGTGATGGAATTCCAGTTGAGCTGTTTCAAATCCTGAAAGATGATGTTGTGAAAGTGCTGCACTTAATATGCCAGCAAATGTGGGAAACTCAGCAGTGGCCACAGCACTGGAAAAGGTCAGTTTTTATTCCAACCCCAAAGAAAGGCAATGCCAAAGAATGCTCAAACTACCACACAATTGCACTCATCTTACACGCTAGTAACGTAATGCTCAAAATTCTCCAAACCAGGCTTCAGCAATACGTGAACCATGAACTTCCTGATGTTCAAGCTGGTTTTAGAAAAGGCAGAGTAATCAGAGATCAAATTGCCAACATCTGCTGGATCATCAAAGAAACAAGAGAGTTCCAGAAAAATATCTACTTCTGCTTTATTGACTATGCCAAAGCCTTTGACTGTGTGGGTCACAACAAACTGTGGAAAATTGTTCAAGAGATGGCAATCAATACCAGACCACCTGACCTACTTCCTGAGAAATCTGTATGCAGGTCAAGAAGCAACAGTTAGAACTGGACATGGAACAGCAGACTCATTCTGAATCAGGAAAGGAGTACCTCAAGTCAGTATATTGTCACCCTGTTTATTTAACTTATATGCAGAGTACATCATGTGAAATGCTGGGCTGCATAAAGCACAAGCTGGAATCCAGAATGCTGGGAGAAATATCAATAACCTCAGGTACGCAGATGACACTACCTCTATGGCAGAAAGCCAAGAAGAATTAAAGAGCCTCTTCATGAAAGTGAAAGATGAGAGGGAAAAAGTTGGCTTAAAACTCAACATTCTCAACATTCAGAAGACTAAGATCATGGCATCCAGTCCCATCATTTCATGGCAAATAGATGGGGAAACAATGGAAACTTTATTTTGGGGGGCTCCAAAATCACTGCAGATGGTGACTGCTGACATGAAATTAAAAGAATCTTGCTCCTTGGAAGAAAAGCTATGACCAACCTAGACAGCATATTAAAAAGTAGAGACATTACTTTGTCAACAAAGGTCCACCTAGTCAAAGCTATGGTTTTTCCAGTAGTATGTATGGATGTGAGAGTTGGACTATGAGGAAGCCAAGTGCCGAAGAATTGATGCTTTTGAACTGTGGTGTTTGAGAAGACTTTTGAGAGTCCCTTCGTCAGCAAGGAGATCCAATCAGTCCATCCTAAAGAAAATCAGTCCTGACTATTAATTGGAAGGACTGATGCTGAAGCTGAAACTCCAATACTTTGGCCACCTGATGTGAAGAACTGCTGCATTGGAAAAGACTTTGATGATGGGAAAGATTGAAGGTGGGAGGAGAAGGGAGTGACAGAGGATGAGATGGTTGGATGGCATCACCAACTTGATGGACACGAGTTTGAGTAAGCTCCAGAAGTTGGTGATAGACAAGTAAGCCTGGCATGCTGCAGTCCATGGGGTCACAGAGAGTCGGATATGACTGAGCTATTTAACTGAACTGATTACATGCCAGACTTTATTCTAAGCCCTGGGAGTACATCAGTGAACAACATAGACAAAATCCTTGGAGATTATTGGATAAAAAAATGCATGGTTGAGACTTCCCTGACCATCCAGTGGTTGACTTCGCTATCCAATGCAGGGTGGTACAGGTTCAATCTCTGGTTGGAAAACTAAGATCCCACATGTCTTTGGCAGAAAATAAAATAAAATAGAAGGAATATTGTAACAAATTCAATAAAAATTTTTTAAATGATCTACATAAAAAAATCTTTAAAAATATTTTTTTTAATGTAGATTGGATAATCATATGGACTCTGTAGTCAGACCTCTTGGGTTCAAATGCTGGCTGTGTGATACTGAGAAAAATATTTGTTAATACTTCTCTATGTCTCCATGTCCTCCATCTGCAATGTGAGGATGATAACAGTACCTGTTTCATAGGATTTTTATGAGACTGAATGAGCTAATACAAGTGAAGAACTTAAAGGAACATCCAACATGTAAAATAAGGTCCATAAATCCCGGATGACTCAGCAGTAAAGATTGCTCCTGCAATGTAGGAATCACAGGTTTGATCCCTGGGTCAGGAAGATCCCCTGGAGGAGGAAATGGCTTCCCATTCTAGTATTTTGCCTGGAAAATCCCATGGACAGAGAAGCCTGGCGAGATATAGTCCATAGGGCTGCAAAGAGTCGGACACGACTGAGCATGAACTCACACACACAATTATTATATTAGATAATTACATTACTGGGTGACAAATGCTTTGTTAAAAAGATGTAAGCACAAAGTTCCCTGGGAGCACAGAGGCAAAGCACTTCACTTGGACAAGTGGTAGGCAAGGCCTCTTAGAGGGAATGGTGCTGGAATCTGGGAGGGTGACTAGAATTTAGCCAGATGAAAAACAAGGGAAATGGAATACCAGGCAGAGGGAGCATCATGTTTGAAGATCTGGAAGTAAAGGAGAGGACAGCAATGCTTAGAAATGCCAGTCGCTTGATATAGGTATCAGGTTAAGGAGGTGGGCTTAGAAGGAAGATGAGGAAGAGACCAGATCACATTAAGGAATTTGGACTTTATTCTGCATCAGAAGCCACTAACTTTTTAAACAAGAAAGTAATAGAGGCTGCACTGGAGTGAAATTACAAGAAAAGAGGCCAGCTGGGAAAGATTGAAGGCAGGAGGAGAAGGGGACGACAGTGGATGAGATGGTTGGATGGCATCACTGACTCGATGAACATGAATTTGAGCAAGCTCCGGGAGTTGGTGATGGACAGGGAACCCTGGCGTTCTGCAGTCCATGGGGTCGCCAAGAGTCGTACAGCTGAGCAACTGAACAGATCAGAGGAGGTTGGAAGGATGGTCTGAACTGGAAGAGAAAAAGGCCTAAAAAAAATGGAGTGAGCTTAAAGGGATGCGGACAAATAAAAGAGATGCTAATGAGGCTGATGTGTGGGGTGCCGAGCAGACACTGAGGAAGCCCCTGGGTTTCTGGCTTGGGCAATGTGGCAGCACTATCTCTTACCAAAGTGGGGCATGAGGGAAAGGTCAGAACTTTGTAGATGGGGTTGAGGATGAGCAGGGTAGTGCCAACAATAATTAATAATTAACTTACTCTTGGATAAATGGGACTTGATAGGCGTCTGAGTCATCAGGCCAGGACATCCAAGTGACTCAGAATCCAGCCTAGAGATCCCAACTAGAGAGATACATCAGCATGTAGATACATTTGCAAGGTTCAGGGAACGGTTGAGATTACTCAGTTATTATCTCATTAAATCTCCACAACTCTGTGAAGTAGCTTTTTCAAAAAAAGACCCTTGGGCATGTAGTAATTGAATGACAGACCCAGGCATGTCTGACTTCAAAAGCCTTGCTCTTGTCTCTTCTCCAAGCTGCCTCCCAGGTGGTACATTGATTGGCTGGATGAAGCTGGTATTTCTGTGTTCTTAGCTTTGGTACTTTGCTAAGTTCACCCAAGTCCAACACTTCTGTAAATATTAATGATACATACCTGCCACAGTCAAAACAGGATAAGAGAAATAGAAAGCCAAGAGATAATGTCAACGCAATATGGTGTCAATGAAAAAAAGTAATCTGTTGATCTCAGAAAGTAATAGAATTTTACTTGAGCAAAATTGAGGACTATAACCCAGGAACAGCCTCTTAGAAAGCTCAGAGAACTATTCTTCCCATAAGAGGTCAAAGCACAATTGTATAACTTTTTGAGACAGAGGGCTGTACATTAAATCATCTTGATAGTTTGCACAACCCAGATCTGTAAGTACAAAGTGAGTAGTGAGTCATGGGTCACTGAAGCCCCTTACAAGTTTCAGAAGCTTATCTCCTAGGGCATCATCTCACTGATGTCTGAAAAAATGTTGCTGTTTATGGCTGAGAAGGTGTTTTCTGCTGATGAGGAACCTTGGTTGATGCTTGTGCAGACACATAATGCATAGTAGAGGGCACAGACACGGCCAGAGAGCAGAGAAAACATAGCATGTTTAAATTTTACTTAACTTGCCTTAGAATATGAATGTTTGCTTCATTCATAGTAAGGGGAGTGATGGAGGGATGTGCAGGTGTATTTGCCAAAACGTTTTGAAGGCTTCTGGTCTTAGAAGTCCTGAAAAAATGCCTATGTCAATCCTGTCAACCTCCAGTAAAAGCTGCTACAGAATAGGTGGAATTTGAGAGAAGAGAAAGGGGAGGAGGACCTCTGCCTCTGGGGATTGGTTCAAAACAGATATTCCTGAAAGGAATACCATAGCACAGAAGAGAAAAATGAGAGAAGAGACAGCAAGACCTGGGAGGGAAACAGAAGGAAGAGCACCTACAGGAGGAACAAGCCAAGAGGACTGACAACCAAACTCTAAACATCGAATCCACAGCCCAACACACTCCTGTGGTCCCTGGGAGGCTAACCTCTCCCTGCCCCACGCTCCGTTTCCAAATGCTTTCTAGAGGCCCACTGTTGTCTTTCAGTGACTAAGCCGTGTCCAACTCTTTGCAACCCCATAAACTACAGCACCCAGGCTTTCTGTCCTTCACTGTCTTCTGGAGTTTGGGCAAACTTGTGTCCATTGAGTTGATGATGCCATCCAACCATCTCACTTTCTGTCACCTCCTTCTCCTTCAGCCTTCAATCCTGCCAGCATCAGGGTGTTTTCCAATCAGTCAGCTCTTCAAATCAGGTGGCCAAAGTATTGGAGCTTCAGCTTCAGCTTCAGTCCTTCTAATGAATATTCAGGGTTGATTTCCTTTAGGATGGACTGATTTGATCTCCTTGCTGTCTAAGGGACTCTCAATTGTCTTCTCCAGCACCACAGTTGTAAAAGCAACAATTCTTTGGTGCTCAGCCTTCTTTATGGTCCAGTTCTCATATTGGTACATGACTGGAAAAACCATAACTTTGACTATTCAGACCTTTGTCGTTAAAGTGATGTCTCTGCTTTTTAATGTGCTGTCTAGGTTTGTCATAGTTTTTCTTCCAAGAAGCAAGTGTCTTATTTTGTGGCTGCAGTCACCAGTCTGCCACTCTTTCCATTTTTTCCCCGTCTATTTGTCATGAAGTAATGGGACTAGATGCTATAGATCTTAAGTTTGTTGGATACTTAGTTTTAAGCCACCTTTTGCACTTTCCTTTTTCACCCTTGTCAAGAGGCTCTTTAGTTCCTCTTCACCTCTGCCATCAGTTGGATATCTGAGGTTGTTGGTATTTCTCCCAGCAATCTTGATTCCAGTTTGATTCATCCAGTATTAGGGGCCAGTTGAATTTGGATGAACTCCGTGAATTGGTGATGGACAGAGAGGCCTGGCATGCTGCAATTCATGGGATCACAGAGTCGGACATGACTGAGCGACTGAACTGAACTGAATGAAAGCTTGGAGAAGGGAATTGCAAACCACTTCAGTATTCTTGCCTTGAGAACCCCATGAACAGTATGAAAGGGCAAAATGATAGGATACTGAAAGAGGAACTCCTCAGGTCGGTAGGTGCCCAATATGCTACTGGAGATCAGTGGAGAAATAACTCCAGAAAGAATGAAGGGATGCAGCCAAGGAAAAAAAAAATACCCAGTTGTGGATGTGACTGGTGATAGAAGCAAGGTCCGATGCTGTAAAGAGCAATATTGCATAGAAACATGGAATATTAAGTCCATGCTAAATGCTAAGTCACTTCAGTCGTGTCCAACTCTGTGCAATGCCATAGATGGCAGCGCACCAGGCTCCCCCATCCCTGGGATTCTCTAGGCAAGAACCCTGGAGTGGGTTGCCATTTCCTTCTCCAATGCATGAAAGTGAAAAGTGAAAGTGAAGTCGATCAGTCGTATCCAACTCTTAGCGACCCCACGGACTGCAGCCTACCAGGCTCCTCCGCCCATAGGATTTTCCAGGTAAGAGTACTGGAGTGGGGTGCCATTGCCTTTTCCATGAATCAAGGCAAATTGGAAGTGGTCAAACAAGAGATGGCAAGAGTGAATGTTGACATTCTAGGAATCAGCAAACTAAAATGAACTGGAATGGGTGAACTGAACTCAGATGATCATTATATCGACTACTGTGAGCAGGAATCCCTTAAGAAGAAATGGAGTAGCCATCATGGTCAACAAAAGAGTCCGAGATGCAGTACTTGGATGTAATCTCAAAAATGACAGAATGATCTCTGTTCGTTTCCAAGGCAAACCATTCAATATCATGTTAATCCAAGCCTATGCCCAACCAGTAATGCTGAAGAGGCTGAAGTTGAACAGTTCTATGACTTTTTAGAACTAATACCCCCAAAAGATGTCCTTTTCATTATAGGGGACTGGAATGCAAAAGTAGGAAGTCAAGAAACATCTGGACTAACAGGTAAATGTGGCCTTGGAATACAGAATGAAGCAGGGCAAAGGCTAACAGAGTTTTGCCAAGAGAATGCACTGGTCATAGCAAATACCCTATTCCAACAGCACAAGAGAAGACTCTACACATGAACATCACCAGATGGTCTGCACCGAAATCAGATTGATTATATTCTTTGCAGCCAAAGATGGAGATGCTCTATATAGTCAGCAAAAACACGATCAGGAGCTGACTGTGGCTCAGATCATGAACTCTTTATTGCTAAATTCAGACTTAAATTGGAAAAAAGTAGAGAAAACCACTAGACTATTCAGGTATGACCTAAATCAAATCCCTTCTGATTATACAATGGAAGTGAGAAATAGATGTAAGGGCCTAGATCTGATAGATAGAGTGCCTGATGAACTATGGATGGAGGTTTGTGACATTGTACAGGAGACAAGGATCAAGACCATTCCCATGGAAAAGAAATGCAAAAAAGCAAAATGGCTGTCTGAGGAGGCCTTACAAATAGCTATGAAAAGAAGAGAAGTGAAAATCAAAGGAGTAAAGGAAAGATATAAGCATCTGAATGCAGAGTTCCAAAGAAATGTAAGGAGAGATAAGAAAGCCTTCCTCAGTGATCAATGCAAAGAAATAGAGGAAAAGAACAGAATGGGAGAGACTAGAGATTTCTTCAAGAAAATTAGAGATACCAAGGGAACATTTCATGAAAAGATGGGCTCAATAAAGGAGAGAAATAGTATGGACCTAACAAAAGCAGAAGATATTAAGAAAAGGTGGCAAGAATATGCAGAAGAACTGTACAAAAAAGATCTTCATGACCCAGATAACCACGATGGTGTGATCACTTACCTTGAGCCAGACATCCTGGAATGTGAAGTCAAGTGGGCCTAGAAAACATCACTACGAACAAAGCTAATAGAGGTGATGGAATTCCAGTTGAGCTATTTCAAATCCTGAAAGATGATGCTTTGAAAGTGCTGCACTCAATATGCCAGCAAATTTGGACAACTCAGCAGTGGCCACAGGACCGGAAAAGGTCAGTTTTCATTCCAGTCCCAAAGAAAGGCAATGCCAAGGAATGCTCAAACTACTGCACAATTGCACTCATCTCACACACTAGTAAAGAAATTCTCAAAATTCTCCAAGCCAGGCTTCAGCAATACGTGAACCGTGAACTTCCTGATGTTCAAGCTGGTTTTAGAAAATGCAGAGGAACCAGAGATCAAATTGCCAACATCTGCTGGATCATGGAAAAAGCAAGAGAGTTCCAGAAAAAACATTATTTCTGCTTTATTGACTATGCCAAAACCTTTGTGTGAATCACAATAAACTGTGGAAAATTCTGAAAGAGATGGGAATACCAGACCACCTGACCTGCCTCTTGAGAAACCTATATGCAGCTCAGGAAGCAACAGTTAAAACTGGTCATGGAACAACAGACTGGTCCAAATAGGAAAAGGAGTACGTCAAGGCTGTATATTGTCACCCTGTTTATTTAACTTATATGCAGAGTACATCATGAGAAATGTTGGGCTGGAAGAAGCACAAGCTGGAATCAAGATTGCCAGGAGAAATATCCATAACCTCAGATATGCAGATGACACCACCCTTATGGCAGAAAGTGAAGAGGAACTCAGAAGCCTCTTGATGTAAGTGAAAGTAGAGAGTGAAAAAGTTGGCTTAAAGCTCAACATTCAGAAAACGAAAATCATGGCATTTTGTCCCATCATTTCATGGGAAATAGATGGCGAAACAGTGGAAACAGTGTCAGACTTTATTTTTCTGGGCTCCAAAATCACGGCAGATGGTGACTGCAGCCATGAGATTAAAAGATGCTTACTCCTTAGAAGGAAAGTTATTACTCACCTAGATAGCATATTAAAAAGCAGAGACAGTATTTTGCCAACAAAATCTGTCTAGTCAAGGCTATGGTTTTTCCAGTAGTCACGTATGGATGTGAGAGTTGGACTGTGAAGAAAGCTGAGCGCTGAAGAATTGATGCTTTTGAATTGTGGTGTTGGAGAAGACTCTTGAGAGTCCCTTGGACTGCAAGGAGATCCAATCAGTCCATCATAAAGGAGATCAGTCCTGGGTGTTTCATTGGAAGGACTAATGCTGAAGCTGAAACTCCAGTACTTTGGCCACCTCATGCTAAGACTTGACTCATTGGATACTCTGATGATGGGAGGGATTAGGGGCAGGAGGAAAAGGGGATGACAGAGGATGAGAGGGCTGGAGGGCATCACCAACTCAATGGACGTAAGTTTGAGTGAACTCCAGGAGGTGGTCATGAACGGGGTGGCCAGGAGTGCTGCTACTCATGGGGTTGCAAAGAGTCAGACAGGACTGAGAGACTGAACTGAACTGAATGAAAGCTTAATCATTTCTGACATTTGGTCTTGGGTTTTGCTGACAAGCGTGGATGGATTCACAATGATAAACTTTTTTGTAAACACTGTGATCCCCCATCGGCCCTACTTGTTCACTGTGATTTTTCCAGTACACTGCCTGGCAAAGTAGCATATCAAGAAGTAAAAACCTTGATTGAAATAAAGTTAAATGTAAATAAATAATCAGCCACAGTAAAAATATTTTTTAAGAATCTAGTAGAATAGTTTAGCACCCAACTAATAAAAGTATAAAAAATAAGTCTTTCAAAGTCTGAATAAGATTGGAAAATGCTTGATTTAGTTGACATTTTTAGGACATCAACTAGTAATACCCATTTATTTTTGAAGTTCCCATCATATATTCTCAAAGGTAGGCCACATGCTTAGCCATAAAATAGGTCTTAAGAACTTAAAAATTATTTTCTGATCATAACAAAATTAAGTCAGAAGTCAACAACAAGAAGAAAAGGCAAGTAAATAAATAAGTAATAAAGTAAAAATCTAAAATATATTTTGTATTTTACATAATAGACTTGGCATATTAAATATTTTGGTCTCCCATTAGTAGAAGCCAGACTCCTAGGCTAACCATAGAGCAGCCATCAATTAGGCTTTCTTCTCAATATTGATGGCCATCACCTAGTTTCCATCGCAAAGTCTTTGGATGGTCTTTGCTTTGTTACTCACAATTCACATGAATTCACAATTCATCTTTTAGTTACTGCTGAATTTTCTTTCCTTTTTTTTTTTTTAAGTTTATCAGCCCACTGGTGGATATGACAGAAAGTCTTAACTCTAAAGAGAAAACATTTGTAGTAAAATCCTCAAGAAGTAGTCATTTGAGTAGTGAGCCTTTTTCTGGACCATATCAAAATCGAAGTTAACATGTAAATATTCAAGAAACTAAGTAACAGTGTCTTTGTATGTATAAGACTCCCATCGAATGACTTACTAAACTCTTCTGGCACTTGCCTGCATTTCCAAATATCTTTGAATGTTATGACTGCTGTAGTTAAATAGCCAAAACATCACTTAAATTATTCACACAGTGTGACTGATAAAGGACAAGGTAAATAACAGCCTTTGGGATGGTTGAAGGAAACAAGGATCAATAGATGAGCCGTGCATGCTCCTGAAACATTGAAATGGAGAAGTTAATTATTAAACCTGTGGTGTCTCTTTAAATATGTACGGTCTTCCTTGGCTGCAATCTGCATTCTGTATTATGGAAATAAACAAAGATCACACAAATGAGAACAAGCCACAGCTATTTTTTCAGAGCTTAATATAGCAAGAATCAGCCCATAACGACATTTGGACTCAAAGGTCAGCAAGAGAGTAGCAATCCTTTACCGTGAAAAGTAGTGGGGGCTTCCAGTATGCTGGGACTGGAGATGAGTCTCCTGTGGGAAACAGGAGGCAGGCCGATGAGAAGTGGAGCTTCTGACAAGATTGAATTAATGAGCATATTCATCTTTTTCTGGTTGGTTCTGGGTTGGAAAGAAGGGCAAAAATAGGGAAGCTGACAATCAGTGAAGACCTGACCACTTTGGACAGATTGTTGTGAGGCTGTGAGTAAGAATTCAGTTGTCTGGCCCTTGTCTATTTGCATGTTCAGTCTCTCAGCATTAAGATTTCTATATGTTAGCTTTACCAGAGTGAACTCAGTATTTCTATCCTATGCTAGAACCAGCACTCTAAAAGAGCAGTTATAGTCTGGTGATCCTGAGTAATTGCCACGTCCACTCTGAAATCAGTGTCACTACAGGGCACACATTCTCAGTGAGGGCAATATCAACCCCTTGGGAGTGGTTCTTGGGGGCAAAAAAATGTTCTTTTCTGATGTATGAAGCACAGATTTATGTAGAAATTATAATAATATGTGTTTATATAGAACATGTAATACATAAACAGACATACAGAATTCAAGTTGAATGTGGGGCTCAGGAAAAAAATGTCTGAAATGGAAGTGAGGGTGGGGAAAGGGTAGAGAATAAGGAAATAAAAAGTTTGAGAAACATGCTGTAGAGCCTAGATAAATACTTCTACCTAAAACAAAGCTTTTCAGCCAGGGAGTTAAATAGCATCAGACCTTCCCTCTTGAAGTATCTTTGTCTGGTAATTTCTGGCTCTTCAAATTTCTCCCCAGTTGGTTTAGTTTCTGTTCTAAATACAACTACTATCCCTTCTCTCAGAGCACTAGGTATATCGCCAGAAAAAAGGTCCATACAGCCATAACAAACTCCCCTGTAATATCAATAAAAAGATCCAATTCCCACATAGTCACTCTTTTCCATTGCCAGAAAACAGATGTTAGTTCAAAAACTATACAACGAGAGTAGTGGTTTTACTCCACCATTTTGTCAAGATAAAGGAGAGTCATATAATTGTACACTGTATGTTCGATCCACTAAAATTACACTACAATCCCTGGACTATTATGGATAAAAAAGAAATGACTGTACACTTAAAAATGGTTAAGATGGTAAATTTTATAGTATGAATATTTGACTACAATTTTAATAAATGACAAGCTAACTTTTCACTCTAGTCCAATGCCAAGGTCTTTGCGTATAGAAAAGACCCTGCGTACAGCAAAGACCCTTGCGTACATGAAGTCTTTTTTCCTGTCTTATCGTTCTTAATAGTGTACAATGAATCTTAAGGCCTTTCTACATATAACTTTCTGATTATGTGCTCTACCACCCAGAAGACAGTATGTGTTCCCTCCCATGGCAAATTAGATATCTCAGTTTAGTTAGAGTCCCTAGCTTTGTTCTATGGGCTCTTGCTCTTTCCTAAAACGAGAGCAGCCACTAGTCAGCCTCTCCACGCCTTCTCTATTCCAGCCTCATATGCATGTATTACCAGCACCACGTCACCTCACATTCACAGATTGCCTGTGTGCATGCTCAGGCTCTTCAGTCGTGTCCAACTCTTTGTAACCCTACGGACCTTATCCCACCAGTCTCCTTTGTCCGTGGGATTCTCCAGGCAAGAATACTGAAGTGGGTTGTTTCTAAAGTCTTCTGCATTGGCAAGCAGGCTCTTTATCACTAGCACCACCTGGGAAGCCCAAGCCATAAAGGAATTATCATAACCACGGCCATTTTGTGAGAATCTAGCTCCAAGGATCTTAAACATATTTTCTCATAAAATCATATGATTATTTCTTAAGTCAGTAGCTAATATAAGCAAACTGTTCAAATTTTTAAAAACTCATAGACTATTCAAAGAACAATCAAAGAAGTGCACAAAAGCCTCCTCTCTGGCTAATGTCTGTTCTAATAGGAAGCAGTTCAGTTCAGTTCAGTTCAGTCGCTCAGTCGTGTCCGACTCTTTACGACCCCATGAATCGCAGCATGCCAGGCCTCCCTGTCCATCACCAACTCCCGGAGTTCACTCAGACTTACATTCATCGAGTCAGTGATGCCATCCAGCTATCTCATCCTCTGTTGTCCCCTTCTCCTCCTGCCCCCAATCCCTCCCAGCATCAGAGTCTTTTCCAGTGAGTCAACTCTTCACATGAGGTGGCCAAAGTACTGAAGTTTCAGCTTTAGCATCATTCCTTCCAAAGAAATCCAAGATACCTTAATTATGTATTGAGTGAAGATGAACTACTTATTTGGTATTACTGATCATTGGGGCAAGGAAAACATTTCACACTACCCATGGGAAATAGTTTTTAGAGACTTGTATGTAAACAAATACAAATCAACATGATTTAAATTCTTTTATGACAAGGTCCACACAGAGAAGCACCTGCCCACTTAATTTTGCAACATCCACGTTTATGATTCTCATCCCACTCTAGTTCTTCCATTTCTCAGCTATCCAGCCTATGCTGCTGCCTGTTTTTTATATCTAAAGTTAAGTCTGATTGTGTTCCTTCACCTGGCAAAAACTCTAAGTGGCTCCCTAGTACACACTGAATACTGAATTTAAGACTAAAGAAAATGTCCAGGATCAACCTTTATACCCTATATCCTGGTGAAACTAAACTAATAGATAGTCCCTAAAGATCTCCAGGTTTCTCACTCAGCCTTTGTGTACAGTTATTCCTTTGGCTTGAAATTTCTTCTTTCCATGCATCTAAATCCATAGGATTATCCACCTAGCTAACTATCATCTCTGTATCTCTAGGTGGAAATTAATTTGGTTGTAAATAATACACTTGCTTGGTGGCTCAGTGTTAAAGAATACGCCTGCTAATGCAGGAGGCCCAGGTTCAATCCCTCGGTCAGGAAGATCCCCTGGAGAAGAGGCTGGATATCCACTCTAATATTCTTGCCTGGAGAATGCCATGGACAGAGGAGCCTGGCGGCCTATAGTCTGTGGGGTCAAGAAGAGTTGGACATGACTTAGCAGCTGAACAACAACAGCACAAGCAGAATAATCTGCTAAACTCTGGTTGGTAGGGAAAGCAGAAAATTGAATGGAAACTGATGAGGTTATTGTTGAAGGCAACCTGGAAGAAGTGACTTTTGACCTGGATTATAAAGGACATGCTAGAAAAGTCATTCCCACACAGGTGGACAGAGTTCTTTAATTAGGTGGAGGTCAAGGAGGGCACTGGGCAAAAGAATAAACACCTTTGCACTTCCTTTACTTCTCTTGCAGAGCAGAGGGACGGAGTAAGATCTGTTCAGCTCCCTCACTGCTCTCAGCCCTGGCATTCTCGCTCTTTCCCTTCTTGGCACACATGAGATCCCATTTTTTCCTCACTTCCAGTTGCAGCCACCAAGAACACAGAGAAAGACCCAGTGTTATTTTTCACTCATTTAATTTTTCATTTATTCCATCAACACTGATTGACTACTCTGTTCCAGGCATTTAACGAGGCACTAGAGAGAGAAGGATGGAAGAGAGAGATAAAAGAATAAATGGAACATCTCCAATCTTTATTGGGAGGCAATTTAACAAATAATATGTAGTGCTGGGCTGTTTGTTTGGTTATTTTTCATTTAGACCCTCCTATCCATCCTTCACCCCTATCTTCCCTGCCCATTGCCCCAGGAAAATGACGCCTGCAGGTAACATCCTCTAGTATCTAGGTTCCTTTGTCCTTTGCCTTCAGTTGGGACATACAAGCAGGAAAGACTAGAAGAAAGAGACCAGAGTATTTATTCTGTCTGTTTTTTATCTGCTCTGTGCTGCAATCTGACATTGGCTGTATCCTTCCAGGGCAATAACTCACAGGGACCCTACTTCAAAGACTCAGTTTCTTTAAAGAAGCTATTACTATAAACATCTCCAGGGATAACATAGTAATCAAAACCTGTAACCTGCCATGGAGGTGTTTCATTTATCATGGGGAACTTAAGAACAAAGTTCATGGGGAGCATTCTAAGGTATGGTTTGCTTTCAGCACTTAGAAAAATTCTAGATCTGAGTCAAAAATCTCACTTTAGTTGCCATAATAGAAATTCATGGCTTTTCATCGTTTCCAGATTCAAATCAGTTCATAGACTCAAAATGCCCTGTTTGAAACAGAGGCTAGAGCCCGCAATGCTCCTACAGTACATCCTTAAATCTTCTTCCCAGTCTCCTTCAGAAAGACATGGGACTTACAGCTACGTTTGAGAATGCTCGGTGAGAAGGGATATGACTAGACCTCCCAGGAGTTATTAAATCTTGGCTCTAGGAGTTAAAAATCCATTACTATGGAGTTAAAACATCAGTCGTGTACAGGGTACATTAATTTTTCTATTGCTGCTGTAAAAAATTATTATAATCTAGTGGCTTAAAGTACTCTTGCCTGGAAAATCCCATGGATGGAGGAGCCTGGTAGGCTGCAGTCCATGCTAAGAGTCGGACATGACTGAGGAACTTCATTTTCACTTTTCACTTTCATGCATTGGAGAAGGAAATGGCAACCCACTCCAGTGTTCTTGCCTGGAGAATCCCAGAGAAGGGGGAGCCTGGTGAGCTGCCATCTATGGGGTTGCACAGAGTTGGACATGACTGAAGCGACTTAGCAGCAGCAGCAGCAGCAGCAGCAGTGGCTTAAAACAACACAAATATATTGTCTTATACTTCTGGAGCTCAGAAGTCTGAAATAGGTCCTACTGGGTTACAGTCAAGGTGTCATCAGAGCTGCATAGCTTCTAGAGGTTCTAGGGGAGAATTCATTTCCTTACCTTTTCCGGCTTTAAGAGTCTGCTGCATTCCTTAACTCATTTCTCCCCTCACTCACATAGAGCGCTGATGGTAAGAAAGGCTAAGTGGAAGCCCCTGGAACTGTTCTTCTACATCCATATAGTAAGCTAAAAGGAATACTGTGTCCCTGGACAAGGACAGAGATTGGTGTCACTATTTAAAAACCCAAAAGATGCAAGAGTGCAGGTTCCCTACCCTATACTCAGTTAACTTCCTGTTCAGCCCAGACAAAAGATGGATTATGGAACCATGCCCATTGTAACAGCATGGTAACTTCCCTGGACCAGACAATACAATCCTAGTATCTGTGGCTATTAACTTGAAGAGTACTTTTCTTTTTTCTTCAGGGCCATCTCAAATTGCCATCACCTGGAAGGGTGAGCAGTACAATTTTACCATCTTACTTTCAGGGTAATGTCAGCTATTTTGTTTCATCACTAAGTTATGTCCAACTCTTTTACAACCCCATGAACTGTAACCTTCCCAGCTCCTCTGTCCATGGGATCTCCCAGGCAAAATACTGGAAGGGGTTGCCATTTCTTTCTCCAGGGATAGAACTGCATTGTCTCCTGTGTCTCCTGCATTGACAAATGGATTCTTCACTGCTGAGTCACCAGGTAAGCCCCAGCTCTCTTCTCTATCATAATATAGCCTCCTGGGATCTTGATCATCTTGAAATCCCATAGAACATCACATGGGTCCATTACATTGGTGACAAGCTAATTGGACCTTGGGAACAGTAAGTAGCAAGTTCCTTATATATTTCAGCAAGACAAATATGACTGCAGAATAGCTGATAAATCCCATGAAAATGTTTGCAAGGATTCAAGGGATTTAGCAGTCTAGAACATGTCACAATATTCCCCCTAAAATGATGGGTAAGTCACTACACTCTGTGTGCCCACCAAAAAGAGGAGCAGTATTTGCCAGAACTCTCTGGATTTTGGAGAAACCATATACCACAACCAGCTGTGCGTCTCCAAACTATTTGCTTAGTAGTACCTATGGCTGTCTGTTTTGAATGGAATCTAGAACAAGAGAGGGCTCCCTAGGTCTAGGCTATAGTGCAAGCTGCCCTGATCCTTGGATCTTAATGACCCAACTGCTAAGTCACTTCAGTCGT
This sequence comes from Aepyceros melampus, assembly GCA_006408695.1. Classification (NCBI taxonomy): domain Eukaryota; kingdom Metazoa; phylum Chordata; class Mammalia; order Artiodactyla; family Bovidae; genus Aepyceros; species Aepyceros melampus. Next base: position 445,327 of record SJXQ01010725.1, read on the forward strand.
GTCCGACTCTGTGCGACCCCATAGACGGTAGCCCACCAGGCTCCCCCGTCCCTGGGATTCTCCAGGCAAGAACACTGGAGTGGGTTGCCATTTCCTTCTCCAATGCATGAAAGTGAAAAGTGAAAGGGAAGTCGCGGAGTCGTGTCCGACCCTCAGCGACTCCATGGACTGCAGCCTTCCAGGCTCCTCCGTCCATGGGATTTTCCAGGCAGGAGTACTGGAGTGGGGTGCCATCGCCTTCTCCAACAGATAATCGTTATTACAAGTGTCTATGGCAGGCAAGCTTCTGGCAAGCCCCAATAGGAAAATCACAGATAATCTGCCTAGGATTTTTAGAAAAAAGTGATGCTTTTCACCAAAATATTAGTTATCATTTGATGTATATTAAGGTTTCCCAGATGGTGCTAGTGGTAAAAATCTGCTTGCCAATGCAGGAGACACAAGACTGCAGTTTGATCCCAGGGTGGGGAAGGTACCCTGGAGAAGGAAATGGCAACCTATTCCAGTATTCTTGCTTGGAGAATCCCATGGACACGGAGCTTGGCCAACTGCAGTCCACAGTGTCATAAAGAGTTGGACACGACGGAAGCAACTTAGCACACATACACAAAGGTAACACCCAAACTCTGGGGCTCATTTTAGTTGCGGGCTACAACAGTCAGTGACTATTCACTATATGAAAATCAGTTCCTCTTTTTCTATAGGGCCCTGGTAGACACTGAAAACATGATCGTAGAACACCTGGTATATTAGCGTGCAGGGTCCATTATAGCAAAGTACCACAGATAGGATGGCTTAACAGCATTTCATTGCCTGACAGTTCTGGAGGCTGGGGTTGTTGTTGTTCGGTTGCTCAGTTGTATCCAACTCTTTGCGACCCCATGGAGAGCAGCAGGTCAGGCTTCTCTGTCTTTCACTATCTCCCAGAGTTTGCTCAAATGCCTGTCCACTGAGACAGTGATGCTTTCCATCTGAAGGCTGAAAGACTGAAATCAAGGGATCAGCAGGGTTGGCTCCTTCTGAGGCCTGAGTGAAAGGATCTGTTCTAAATCCGTCTTCTTGACTTGTAGATCATAGTCTTCTTTGTGAGTCTCTTCATACCATCTTCTCTCTATGTGTATCTCTCTCTGTTTTCAAATTTTCTCTTTTTATAAGTATACCACTCATATTACATTAGGTCCCACCCTAATGACTTCTTTTTGACCTGTTAACCTCTACAAAGACCTTGTCTCCAAATAAGGTAACTTTCTGCAAAGTTACTGGGGATTGGGATTCCAGCATATCTTTTTTGGAAGTGACACAATTCAACCCATAACTATACAACCTGAACTTCAATAACAAACTGGTTATTACCTGGCCCACCAAATGATAAAGCTGAGTATGTTCAGCCATGTCCCATGAGTAAGTGAAAATGGTGTCTATAGACACAGTAGATGACACAAGTGGTTCAGATGACATAAGAAAATTACATAAGCAGTGAGCTTGGACTCCATGGTGCTTCTCCCACTGCTTGGTGTTTTTCCCTAAACACACACCTATAACTGCATAGCAGTTCCTCATAAACAGGCAACAGAGAAGGGAAGAGTCAGCCTTATGCAAAGTAAGCTGGCACCAGTCACAAATGATGGCTGCTACATCATAGCCCCTCTCAGGGATGCTCTGAAATAGAGTAGAAAGAGAAATCTTCCCAACAGAGAAAACTTGGAGTAGTACATCTGTTTTCCATTGTGCATGAAAAGAGAGATGGACTAACATAAGATTTACACTGACTTACAGGTGGTGGCTAATGTGTTGGCCAGTTGGTGTCTTAGGGACTTGGGAAGAGCAAGATGGAAAGACTAGTGACAAAGAGGTCAGGTGGGAGAAATTTAGGAAAGAATCTCTTGAAGTTGACAGAGTGTGGAGATATTTGTATTTTGAGGAATACTTTCCAGAGAACAAGATGATCTGCCCATGGATGTCAGCCAGCTTCCCTGGGGCTTGCTGAAAGGATAGTGTCACGGTGAGGGTATGCAGGTTAAGCATGTGGGCCGCTGTACAGACTTCCTTTCTCCGTTGCTGATTGCACAAACCAGTGAGAGCTGAGGCCAGCGCTGAGCCATTCCCTGTAGTCCTTGTTGGATGGCCTCTCTTTCCAGCTCCAGTTCACAGGCTGCAGCCACACTATTGACTCACCTTTCCCAGCAGCTGGAAGAGGGAGGAGGGGATGGATCTGAGAAATACTTGTAAAAGGCAGAACTGAGAGAAAATGATAGCCATGTGAACGAAGCAGGAGAATGGAGAAAAACTGAAATGACTCAAGTCTTTCTCTTTTTCAAACTGATGAGCGGGGACCCTTTTAATGTAATTGGTGAATGGGGGTACTTTTAATGAAGACAGAAATCATCAGAGGAAGGCAAGGTGAGACTGATGGAAAAGATAAAGAGTTCAGTTTGGGCCTCTGAAGGTGGGTGTGCATAGTGGCTGTGTCATAAGCAACTAGCAGTCAGAGGGGAAAATGATTCCTGAGTTCAGAAGCGATTTTCAGACTGGAGATAAAGGATGGAAACTGGAATTTATTCATAATCATATGTTAATGCGCCACAGGACTTTGCATTTTGAACTTTTTACCTCTAACTTTGGAAGAGAGACTGTTTTGCAGCTGAGTGAACAAGCTGAAGAGGACTTGTAGGGAGCAGGAGTGCTTATCCACGAGAGGAAGTAAGTAGAGGGACCCTAATGCAAAGCTTCTATTGTGTATTTCAGACTGAAAGTGCTAAGTGCACAAACCTCATCTGTCTTGTCTCACTTCTCTATCTCTGGAACCTAGATGAGACTTTGATGCTTTGTATCCACACAAGTATTTGTGGCATGGGTGAAGTAAATGGGAGGATGTGGGGATGAATGAGTAAAGGAAAACGGGAATGAGTGAAGGAACTTACTGGGCATCCTGGGGACCTGGAGGAAGAAGCCACATCTTTTCTTTTACTTTTTTTTTCCCAAATGCTCTTTGGAAGACTGAAAGATAAAAGGCCTTGTGGAGTGGCAGTTAAGAACATGGACTCTGAATTCAGGCTCCACGACTTCCTAGCTGCCTTTACTTGACCAGCTGACTTAACCTGCTTCCTCCCTGTAAAATAAACACAAAGATGCTTAGAGCAGCTCCTGGGGAAAAAGTAAGTTGCACATAAGTGTTAGCCTAATTATTCCTGGCATCTTGATGAGAAGGTAAGCCTGAAAGACAAACCAGAAATCCCCTGCGGAGAACGAATCCAGACACTTAGCCTCTAAGTGCCATCCATAAGCGAACAATCACTTTCTCTCTCTCTGCCTTCCAGGAGCTTTAAATACCCTAGAAATCCCCACCATACCATTCACTGGCAAAGGACAGAGACCTGGGTTTTAGTTCCAGCTGCCAGCAGTGAACTCTCTGAGTCTGCAGAGCCCTATACCCGCTCTGGGCTAAATGCCCTCGCTTGCCCACTCGAGGTTGCGGGAACTGGCGCAGAGGTCCCTTTCAGTGAGGGCGGGCCATGCTCTCCCGCCGACCTGCAGCCTCCGGGTTCCACGTCGGATGCCGCGCGCCGGCTCGCCGCAGCTCGGGCTGTCACACCCCTCCAGCGCGTTCCCGGGACCTCGCACCCTGCGCGTCCGGCGGCCACCCAGTGCCCCGCGCGCCCATAGGGAGGTGCCTCTCGGGCGCCCCCCGACCCGGACGCCAGTTCTCTGGGGCCGGCACGCCTTCTCCCGCAGCCTGCCTGCAGCCCTTTATACCAAGCCAACCCGGCGCTCACTAATGTTTAACTCGGGGCTGAAACTTGGACGCGCCTTGTGACTACGTGCCCGGCGCTCCGGAGCTGCACGCGCGTCCGGGCGGCTCGCCAGGCTTCTGACTGCGCTCCGGCTCCGAAACTTCAGTTTCGAAGAGACGCAGACCATGAAGGTGAGTGATTAAAGGGCCCCCCACCCCGCAAAGAGCCCCAGGGGTGAGTTGTAGATGCCTCTTCACTAAAGTCTCCCCAGATTACCCCACCACCGCCACCCAAAGCTCGCAGATCGAAACCAGGGGCTTTCATTAGGCGGAAGCTCCAGAGCCACCCTCTGACAGGTGAAGGGAGGCCCCGAGGCTCCTGGCTCGCTCTCGAACCCGCGGGACTAAGAACCCAGGGACCGAGGCTTGGAGGACCTGGAGAGCCACCGGCAAAACACGCGCCAGAACCCTTACTTGGTTTCTGAGGTGCGTTTAGACGCAAACATTAAATTGCCCGGAGGCCAGAAGTTCAAGGGAAAGCGCTCTTGCAACCTCCGCGAGCGCTAAACCCTCCCAGCCCCTTGTGCCCCTCTCCCAGTGCGCTCGCGACGGCAAACTCCGCTGCCTCCTGTGCAGCCGGGGCCCCGACCCTCTTACCCACACTGGGGCCAGATGGCTGGCTCTAACTGGACCTGACCTGCCCGGCTTGCAGACACCATGGAAGGTGCTCCTGGGATTGCTGGCGATCGCTGCACTCGTCACCGTCATCACTGGCCCGTGGTTCTGCTGACCAAAGGCAGTAAGTTTAAAACGTTTGAAAAAGATAAGACAGTTGGAGACCGGGATCAGGTTCTATTTTAACATTCCTAGGAGACCTAGGAATTTTGCTGGGGACTGGGTGGGACCAGCGTGCCGGGTCTTGGGGCTCAGGCTTCGCTGGCGTGATTGCTGCTTCTAGTGTCGCCGCTGGATTCGCTTCGTTGGTCTCCGGTGTTTAGGCTGCAACAGCGCTGCACCTGCCACGTTTTACATATGGCAAATACATGGTTCCTGAAAATAAGGGGGAATTTTGATATCTCTTTTTATCAAATTTAAATTTAGTACCTTTTGAATCTCAGGTTTTTTTTTTTTTTCTTAAAAAGAACTTTCATGATCTTCAAAGGAAAAGAGACAGTGTTTAAAGATCCCAACGAGCTGTAAGGATGTCATGAGGGGAGGGAAAAATTTAAGAAAAAAACCCCAAATACAGTTTTGAGAAAAGAAAGTCCATAGGGAACCCAGGTGGTTTTCCATAAAGCTGATGGAAAATATCACTGTGTCCATGGTGATATCCAAGTGGTTTTCCATAGAGCTGGTGGAAAATATCACCATGTCCATGGCAATATTCAGAGGAGGTGGGATCAGTTACGTTTGGTGGAGTCTTTCATTTAAATCCACCTTGGTTTCTTTTAGCTTGCTTCACTGTTTCAGTTTAGTCCTAGTTTTTAACATAAAACATCCATATAATGAAATGCACAGTTTGGATGCAGACAAGTGAGAATAACTAGTTTGGGTCTCCCCTGGCCCTGCTGCTGCTGCTGAGTCGCTTCAGTCGTGTCCGACTCTGTGCGACCCCATAGATGTCAGCCCACCAGGCTCCCCTCGTCTCCAGGCAAGAACACTGGAGTGGGTTGCCATTTCCTTCCCCTCTGGCCCTACTTCCTTTCAAATAGCTCTTTCATTTAAGTATTCACATTCTCATCAGCTAACTGAAGTGCCTTCTCTGATGGTCTAGTCAACCAGGAAATGTGTAGACGTGCTTATAGTGTCAGCTCAGAATTAGTTTGTAGAACCATCAAAAACCATATTTGGCCAGCAATTTCAGGGCCAGGGCAAAGGTGCCAAAGGTTAAATAACTGAGTCTGTTGACCTATTGATAATACCTTTCAGTAACTTAAAAAAGCCATGGTTATCACCATTTTAGGCTGTTAAATGGTAGGCATCTGTCCACTTTCTCAACTCTTTGTTACAAGCTGTTAAAATATAACTGCTTTCATAAAGTGGTACTTTGTATATTTAAACAACCGCACGCATACAAAGCCTTCCTGTGGGGAAAGGATGGGTCGCCTGTACAATCAGTAAACATTCACATGACCTACATTATGTTCCAGGAGCTGTGCAAGTCGCTGCAAATCCAAAGATTAAATTTTATAAATATAAAGACCTCCAACTTCAGGAAGTTTACAAGCTAGTGGGAAACAGATATGCAAACAAATCAAAGTAACCTGGATAGCCTGTTCATCTCTAACATATTGTGAGGCACCCAGGCTTCCTTGGCAGAATGAATGAAACTGTAATTATCAGAACTTCCCTTCAAGAAAGTTGAAAGGAACAGCAAACTTTGATAATAACACTTGAGACGGCAGTGAAATGAGTTAGGGGCCTGAGTCATACAGCTGACTTCCTTGGGATTTGTTTAAGTTAACTACAGGGATTTTGTTTTGCTGGAAGAAGTATACAGACTGGGGAGGGGCTGTCTCCCCATTTCCCTTACACCATACCTAGTCTCTTCTCCAAATGAAATTTGAACAAAGATTTCAATGACGTTCTCTTGAAGGGGACTTCCAGAGAGGTTCACATGTCTCCACCTAACTTTTATTATGATGCAGGAAGTTTAGAGAGGCTTGAGCAAACTTCTCAGAGTGTTGGGAAGATCACTTCCGGGAAAGATGTCTCACAAGAGGTTTCTTTTGTGGGGAGGCCTGAAGAGTTAATATAATTCCTGAAGGTAAGTTTTCAAGAAAATTTAGAATGACTTGTGAGTCGTCTTAGAGACACATATCACCTCCTCTATCTGGGATCGTGCGAGGACTCAGCAAGAGAGAAGAGTGAGTGGCAAGACTTTAACCTGTGGATGATGGGAAATTCTAGTGTGCCTGCAATGTGGAGCAGGACAGTGGGAAGGTGGATGGACATGGGACAAGGCTGGAGGGGAAGAAAAGGAAGTGACCAGGAGACTGATGATGCAGAGTAGAATTTGGAGGCTATGATTAGACTTTGATAATTGGAAACATAGGGAGTAATGGGATAGGGTGGCTGAGAACTCCTCTTAAACTACTGGGTGGAGATGTGGTTTCATTGTGTGCTTTATTTACACTTAGACAATCAAATTATTTTTCTCTTGTATTTCTTAATTGGCATGTATGTATTTTGAGGAGAAAAGGGAAATTATCTTGTTTCAACTCCTCCCTTAGGAACAAAGATAAAAGCTCAGCTTTTTTGCTAAGCCAGCAATACCATTTCTGAATCACAATAAGGGATAACCTTTTCACAAAGGATCCAGACACATCACCCAAGAAGCATCCCTCAATATTGTCCATCAAGATTTTAAAGTCAAAACCAGAAAGGAAGAGAAGTGAGTTGGGAGAGAGGAAATATAAATGAAAAGGAAAGGAAGTGGTGGGAGGGGAAGAAACAAAGAAAGAGAAAAGGAAGAAAGATTTTGCTAGAACAACAAAATAAAGTTTTGGATTATGTGGAAAGCAAAGTATTAAAAAGCCAAGAGAAAAAGGAAGAAGAAATGAGCAAACTCAAGTTCATCCCCCAGAGAGGTTGGTTTAAAAGGTTAAATGTTTCCATATGAAGAGCTGACTTAGGCAGAACTCTGGACACACTTGGAGTAGAGAGAGAGAGACTGAGACAGAGAAGGACAAAGGTGTAAGCTTAATACTGTTCACAATTTTTTTTTAGAATAAAAGCTTCTTGAGGTCAGGAGTTATGCATTTCACCAGGTAATATTAAAAGTTTACCTCCTTCTGTATATATCATAACAGATTGAATTTTATTTTAAATTCCTCAAAATCCTGAGAGAAGGATGTTACATATTTAGACATTGTTTTTCAGAGAATCAGCAATAAAATGTATAAAAATAATGTACTCATAGTGGAATTGAAATCTTCATGGCTTAGAGGCAATAAAACCTTCTCACTCATATTTGCGATCCCTTTAATTCCCTCTTTATGATATATCATAGGCTGAGTTTTTTAAATAGTTGTCAAATTGTTTTATTATTGAGTTTTGTTATTTGTCAGATAGTGTTCTTACTGGGTTTTGTTATGGGATAGAGACATATCAGTTCTTCTTGTATTCTTTCCACTGCTGTAGCAGTAAATTTCCTCAGTATCTTCTTTCAGTGCATAGGAAATTTGACTGCTCTGCCATCCACCAGTAATAAAAGAAAACCCAAATGTGAAGGAGGAGACAGGAATAATCAGAGAAAAAAAAAAGATAACATCTATGAAGTTTGCCTGAGGAAGTACAGGATCTATTCCAGATTTAAAAACACAGAAGCAAGTCTGAATGAAAGCTTTGTGTATTTCAGAGGACAAATTCTAAACAAAGAGCCCTGTAAAAGCTCTAGCTGACTCCAAGCTCACTCAGTCATCAAGCTGTGTAGAGTGTTCCTGAGGTCAGTGGGTTGGCCTTTTTCAGGCCAGCTACTTTGGCTTTTGGTTCCCTAGCTATAGCATGTGCCTTACATTTCTCTATCTTAGACATCTTGCCTCTCATCTTAAAAGGGGTCAGAAAAAGGGAAGGCTACTTGCCTAAGAGAAAAATGGTCAGAGAAAAGTGACATCAAGAGACTGGCTAGAGCTAGATCAGTGTACTTGAAATTTTAAGACTTAAACTGCTGAACCCAGGATATGTGACAGCAAGTACATGCAGGACCACCTTCCTTGTGGAAGAGAAGGTGCAAAGATGTAACAACCAACACAGATTCACTCTGTGCCAGGTACTGGGCAAGGGTGTTCAACACACTTCTCATTTGATCCTTACAACAACCCTTTGCCAGAGGTTATTATCTCCAGTTTTACAGAAGATTAGAGAAATCTTGAGAGGGTACTTTAGTTATTTGTTACTGCATAATGAATTGTCTCTAAACTTAAAACAGATATTTGTTATCTCACAGTCTCTGTTGGTCAGGAATTTGTCAGAGGCTTAGCTGGGTGATTCTGGCTCAAGGACTCTCATGTGGTTACAGTCAACACATCATCTGAAGGCTTAACTGGGGCTGGGAGGTCCTCATCCAAGCTCTCTTATGTAGCTGTTACCCAGAGGCCTCCATTCCCTGCCAAAGGATGGGCCTTTCCAAGCAGCTGTCTCCCCTTAGAATGAAGGATCTAAGAGAACAACCAAGTAGGGAACCTCAGAGAGGTTTTGACCTAGCCTCAGAGATTATGTTCCACCACTTCTGCTGTGTTCTATTGATCATACACACCAACCCTGACACAAAGTGAGAGGGCTTTGCACAGGCTGTGAATACTGGGGTGGGGCTCATTGGGGCCATCTTGGAGTCTGGCTACCAAAGAAATTAAGGAACTCGCTCAAAGTTCCACAGAGTTGGGATTCATGCTTAGACACCGTGCTTCTACAGTTGGTACTTTGTGATCAAGTATAAAATTAGTGTGGCCATATTAGCATAAATTTGACAGCTTCATCTCTATATGACTGTATTTCATTTCATGGCTGCTAATCCCTGAATGCTAAGTGTTCTTGGGGAAAGTCCTTGCTGCTGCCGCCTCTATTCCTACACAAAGCTGTAGAGAAGCAATGACTTCCAGTCCAGAACTGACATGCCACTGTTTTTTGTTTGTTTTTTTTTGACTGTGCTGACTGTCCTGGGTCTCCCTTGTGGCCCTTGGTCTCTTCATTATGGTACACAGTCTTCTCTAGTTGAAGCCAGCAGGCTTAGTTGCCCTGCAGCATGTGGGAATCTTAGTTCCCAGGCCAGGGATTGAACAGGCATCTCCTGAACTGTGCAGCAGATTCTTGATCACCAGAGAATTCTTTGTCACCTCTCTTCTGACTGGTCTTGTAGGTGTTGTCAGTGGCGATAGTTGGTCCGGCTTAGTACTTATCGTGCTTCTAATGCATGTTGTGTCATTTCATTTGATCCTCACAAAACAATCCAGGTCAGAGAAGGTATTAGTTTCCTGACTTGGTACACTGAATAAAACTGAGGCCTAGAAGTTGGGATTTCTTTGGAAGGAATGATGCTAAAGCTGAAACTCCAGTGCTTTGGCCACCTCATGCGAAGAGTTGACTCACTGGAAAAGACTTTGATGCTCGAAGGGATTGGGGGCAGGAGGAGAAGGGGACGACCGAGGATGAGATGGCTGGATGGCATCACGGACTCAATGGACGTGAGTCTGAGTGAACTCTGGGAGTTGGTGATGGACAGGGAGACCTGGCGTGCTGCGATTCATGGGGTCGCAAAGAGTCGGACACGACTGAGCAACTGAACTGAACTGAAGTAGTACTTGGGAATTCAGATCCTATAACTTCTAGCCTTTCCTCTGTCTGCTGATTTCTGTGAATGCTCAGTCATTTCTATCGTGTCCCGCTCTTTGCAACCCCATGGACTGTGGTCCACAAGGCTTCTCTGTCCATGGGGTTTCCCAGGGAAGAATACTGGAGTGGGTTGCCATTTCTTCCTTCAGAAGATCTTTCTGGGCCAGGGATCAAACCCCTGTCTCCTGTGTCTCCTGCTGTGGCAGGCGATTCTTTATCGCTGAGCCAGCTGGGAAGCCACTGATTTCCATGAATAACTGTTTCAAAGAATTACTTCCGAGGCAGCTTTTGTAACTTAATGACTAATCATGCTTTATGGCTTTCATTATGGTAAATCAATTATCTTGTAAATATTTTTACCTTTAGTCTTCAGAGGTCCCTTGTGACCTCCCAAAGAGGGTGTGTCTCTCAATCTGAGAGCAAACTGAAACTACAAAATCAGCACTTCTGAGTTTGCTGTTTTATTTTTGCTAAGTACTATACTTGCAGTTGTGAACTGTACTTCAAAGTCACAACTTCCTAGGAAATCTTTATCAAACTTAATGATAAACCATTTGCTTTAGCTAACTGTCTGCTTAATAAGCACAAGCGATCAAGAAGACAGAGGGACACAGGAAGGAGTTTCTCTGTTTCAAGCGTGAATGTGGCATGATCCTGTTTGTATTTCTAAAGTGTCTTTGACTCTGGTCTAGATCATGGTGCAGGGTGGGGAGTGATTTATCCAGGTGAGAGATGATGCTTACTTGGACAGGGTGGAATCAATGGAAGCAGCAGACATAAGGATGACTCCCTGAGGGCCTTCTACATTATGCAACCAGCCTGTCAACAGAAGGTCATTCTTTAATCCAGCAAATATATATTGAGTATTTTCTACATCAGGCGCTTTGTTGATCACTGGAGATATAAAAACAATAGACATGGCCCTTGACCTCAAATACTTCACAATATTAAAAGAAGCATAAACATTAACTATGATAAAAAGCCCTAAGTGGCCTTCTAGTAAATGATCAAAGTGCTGTGGAAGCTCTACAGAGAACATGATAAATACTGCCCAGGAAAGTTCATATGGAAACCAACCAAGCATAAAGGGTTGATAATTACTGAGCCTGGATATAATCCTTCCAACCTTGGGGCCATGAGAGTAGACTGGCTCCCAGGATTGCAGTTCACCTGTGTGTTTAGCTCTCACAAATGTAAAACCCCTCCCCCCATCCTGATTCTGTACGAAAGTTGTGTCAGATAGAATACTTTTGGCTGCAAGTAACAGAATAATCTGGCCCAAAGTTATTTAAGCTACAGAGTCTTACTATGGCATTATTATTTCGCAGGTGGTGCAGGCAGTAAAGAATCTGTCTGCCAATGCAAGAGACAAAAGAGATGCAGGTTCAACCCCTGGGTTGGGAAGATCCCCTGCAGGAGAGCATGGCAATCTCCTCCAGTACTCTTGTCTGGAGAATCCCTATGGAGAGGAGCCTGGCGAGCTAGAGTCCCTGGGGTCACAAAGAGTCGGACGTGACTGAGTGACTGAACACACACATTGCGTTATGACCAGTGTCTTCTGTAACTGGAGGTGCAGAAGAAGAACTCTAGAAGGTGTCTAGAGTTGCAGTGGTCCTCCCAACCTCTTCAAGAGCCTGAGGTCACTTTCAGCTCTGCTGTTCTCATACTGCCGGCTTTCGTTCTCAAGCTTGTCCTCTCAGGTCGAGATGGCAACACATCATTTGCTCACACAGCCATTTCACAAGGCAGAGAGATTGCTGTTCCTCATTCACAGTCTCTATCAAGGAGGAAAACTATTTCCAGAAGTCCCCTGCCCCAAGGCAGACTTTCCTGCATGTCTCCTTGGCCAGATTTATGTCACTTGTCTGTTCTAAACTGATCTCTGGCAGGGGAAATGGATTGATATGCTTGGACTAGATAAATCAAGACATCTTTTAGGACCAGGAAGAAGCTCTTTCCTTAGCCCTTGGAAGGGGAAAGGGAACTACCTAAGTTGAACTGGAGATTCTAAAAGAAAGAAAGGGGAGGTCTATGTGGGCATATCAGATATTCTATGATTCCTCATTTTTCATTACATTGGAAAATTTTAATTTGCTAATCAAAGAAAATAGATGTCAAGCTACTGATCAAGCTAGCTTTGCTCTCTAAAGAATCTGATCATATAACTCTCTCCTTCTCGTCTCTCTTTTCCTAACCAAATGCATTTATGGTAAAACAGGGTGTTTTGATGCTGCCTTTTTTGGTCCTGAAGGAATTTTGAGCCCAGCACTTGCTTTCTCTTGGCATCCAAAATGATTAAGAATATGAAAGAACTGAGTTTGTAACATTTAAGATACAAATCAGAAAATGGAGGAAATCAGAAATATCTGAGGGAAATTATTCCCCATTTTCTCATAAAAAGCACAGATAAACTGTCATATTTTATCCAGTTCATAAAGGGTATTTTTGTTGTTGTTTTAGTCACTCAGTCATGTCTGACTCTTCTGCAACCCCGTGGACTGTAGCCCACCAGGTTCCTCTGTCCATGGAATTTCCAGGCAAGAATACTGGAGCAGGTTGCCATTTCCTTCTCCAGGGATCCTCCTGACCCAGGAACCCAAGCCTCCTATGTTGGCAGGTGATTTTTTACCAATGAGCTACCTGGGAAAAACAACAAAAGACATCATTTACCTACTATTTGCTCCTATATTTCCACAGTCCCATTAAAATGTAAGCTTCATGAGGGCAGGAATTTTTCACGTTTTGTTCACTCCAATCTCTAGTGCTCAGAACATAGAGGACACAGTGGATACGTTCCTGGTGCTGCTGTAACAAGTTACCGTACATTGAGGGGCTTACAGCAACCAAAAAAGCATTCTTTTCACAGTTATGAAGCCCAGAGACCCAAGATCAAGGTGTCATCAGGGCTGTACCCTCTCGGAAGGTTTTAGGCAAGGAGACCTTCCTTGCCTCTTCCAGTTGCTGTGGTTACCAGCCATCCTTGATGCTCCTTGACTTGTAGCTCAATGACTCCGATTTTTGCTTTCACTGTTACATGGCCTTCTTCCCTCTCTTTCTGCATGACCCTCTTCATTTTCCAAGTCAGCAAAAGCCTGTCTACGTCGCATGGCCTTCTTATAAGGACACCAGTCAGTATGACTGGTGCAGCATGACTTCATTTTTCCTATTTTTCTTTTATATTGGAGAGTACAGCCGATTAACAGTGCTGAGAGCTTCAGGTGCTCAGCAAAGCGCCTCAGCCGTGCATCTGTGTATGCCCGTGCTCCCCCAAACTCCTCTCCCATCCAGGCTGCCGTGTAACCTTGAGCACAGTTCCCTGTGCTACACGGTAAACTTAACTACTTACATCTACTAAACTCCTATTTCCAAATAAAGCCACCTTTCTGAGGTTTTCAGTGGCCATAAAGATTTGGGGGGGTCTACTCAGTGCAGTGGTGGTGGTGGTGGTAAGTCTATTCAGTCATGTCTGACTCTGTGCATCCCTATGAACCACAGCCTACCAGCCTCTTCTGTTCCCGTGCCCACTTCCATGTGATGACCCCTACCCAGGGACTGAACCCGCATCTCTCATGTCTCCTGCATTGGGAGGTGGGCTCTTTACCACTAGCGCCACCTGTGAAGCCCACTCAGCCCAGTACAGCTGATAAATATTTGGTGAATTAAAGAAATTATCTTAGTATTTTTGATGAACATTTTTAAATGTTACTTTAATTCTTATTAAAATTCTTATAATCATAAATATGGGGTCAAGTCATCCACCGCTAGGCCACACTCACCTATTCATACAGTACAGTGCTAGCAGCTTTTCAATAAAATAAATTCATCCTTTCAGCTAATTTACAGTCTACTTAAGACGTGGCTGTTCAGATTAAATTTTTAACTAACCGTAGAAAATTACTTGATTAACTGGCACACAATTTGATATAGAAAATAAATACCAAAGAAGATGACGAGATAGCAAAGTGTGATGGACAGAGCAAAGGGTAATTCCAGAGCATGAGGACGGACCGTGAAAAACTGAAGACCACAGATGTGGATTGTTTATTTCAGAAATTTGCTAAGTTCAAGAGAAGAAAAAAGGAGATGGCTACAGGAGGCAGCAAGGTCAGTGTTTGTTTGACATGGGCACACCCTGTGCATGCCAACAGAAAGCTGCTGCTCAGTCATGTCCAAGTCTCTGCGACCCCATGCACCGTAGCCCACCAGGCTCCTCTGTCCACAGGATTCTCCAGGCAAGAACACTGCAGTGGGGTGCCATTTCCTCCTCCAGAGGATCTTCCTTGACCCAGGGATCGAACCCACGTCTCCTGTGTTGGCAGATGGATTCTTTACCACTAGCACCACCTGGGAAGCCCAGGACAGAAGTAAGCAATGAAAAGGAAGTGAAGATGATGTGGGAGAAGAGCTGAAAAACCTCAGAGCCTCTAAGAAATCAAGAGGAACCAGGATCTGAGCCTGAGGCAGGCCCATTTCTGACTACAAGTGCCAAGGAAAGGGTTAAAGAATGGCAGGACGGACAGCCAGAGTGGAGAGCCCAGGAGAAAGCAAGCCCCTATGGTGGCTTTTGCTCTAAAGGAGGGATCACTGAATCTTTTCACTGGAAAACTTCCTACTCTTTTCAACATGTGTACTGCAGGGCCTGAGTTATTCAAGATTTGTTATATTAAAATCTAGGAAACATGGGGGAAAGGCGGGAAGAAAAGAAACCAGTTGTGAAGCTTGCATGACTACTTTTCATGAGTGTAGGGAAAAGATGAGTGTTACGAGTTGGAAGAGAAGAAGGTGCTACAACTTTCTTTGCAGAAGTCACAGAGTTGCCATCCTTAATAACACTCCAGGGAGAAAATTTTAGGATTTACAGAAATAATCAGTGCCCCTTTGACTTCAGAGCACCAGAAAAAATTATATTCTAATATAACCTACCTACTGTCCCAGGTTCAAATGATACTACCAAGCTGCCTGTCTAGATTATTTGCAAGCATTTCATCTAGACACTTCTATAAAGTCTAATGCATCTATGCTAACTCACAGAAACTTCCAACAAGCATTTACCATGTACCTCACTCTGCTGAACACAGGTTGTTTACAATGGTGGTTATGACCACAGGCTTCAGAACTCTATTGCCTAGGGTTTACTAGTCATGGGACTTGGATCTGGTTTCTATCCATACCTGTTTCCTTTCCTGTAAGATGGGGATGAAAATAAGTTAATAAGTGTTTGATGCTAGAATAGCACATTGGAAGGTCTCTGTGAGCATTTATAATGATTATTCTTTATATCTCTGGTGGCTGAAATGGTAAAGAATCTGCCTGCAATGGAGAGGACCTGGGTTTGATCCTTGGCTTGGGAAGAACCCCTGGAGAAGGGAATTGCTACCCACGCCAGTATTCTCACCTGGAGAATTCCATGGACAGAGAAGTCTGGCAGGCTACAGTCCATGGGGTTGCAAAGAGTCAGACACAACTGAGTGACTAATACTTTCACTTTTCCCTCTCTATATATTTTTAACATTAAAAAAAATTTAACAGTCCCAGAGGCATGTACTATAATAATACTTGTCTCACACTCTTGAAAGTTTTGCTGAGTGAATGCTGGAAAGGGTAATGTCTGTGGTAGTTTTGTTTTCCAGTGATCATTTTCTTCATCTCTTGGAAGACAAACAGGTGTCACAGAGAGCAGTCTTGTGATGATGCCTATAAATCCTTCTGGAGAGTTCTTCAGTGACAAAGTATTAGAGCTTTCAGCTTCCCCAAATGAGATAGTCTCTAATCAGTCTCCAAACTAATCATTTTTAGCTTTGATGTCTCACTACAACTACTGACTATTTTTCAAGAGAAACCAGCCCTTTGCTAAAATAGTAGCTTGTTTCACAGGCCTCTGGGCCATTTATTTATATGGTTAAGATGTTTCTAACTTTCAACTGTTTCTCATCACCTTGGATTACACTGATTAAAGTCAGTCCACATAGTGAGGAATAAAAGCCTTGTCAATATTAATTTTGGCCACTATTATCCAGTTTCTTTATTCTCAGAAGAGTCCTAGCAAAGGGTGAGGGAGTGACTATAATCAGGATTTTTTAAAAATAGGACAATTTGCATTTCAGAAAGGAATAAAGCCATCCTGAGGTCCTGTTTGCGCTGGCTTCCTGTGTCTGCAGAGCCTCCTGGCTCTTCACCAGGGAGAAGGCAGGGTGAACTGGGTTTAGTTCAGGCAGTCCCTTCAGCCTTGCATGTCTTCACCAGTGGCTATAGATATTTCCATCTTGAGCTAAAATTTGAGACATGAATATTCTGCCAATTTCACTTCTCTGCCATATATATTGAAGTCTTATGTTGATAGTTGTATTGTTTCAAGACAATGAGAATTTCAATATCAGCTTCTATATTTCTAACTGATCTTGGGAGCATTTTTTTTTTCCAGAATGGTTGCTGACCATTCCAAGGAATGTCCAGATAGGGTCATCAAGCCATAGCCAGGGCTGACTGCCTCTTTTTGCAAGTTAAGTTTTATTTGGAACACAGCCATGTCCATTCATTTACCTGTGGTCTGTGGCTGTTTTCAGGCTGCAATGGCCAATCTGAGAGGTTCAAAGCGTAAAATATTTACCATCTGGCCCTATAGGAAAGGAGCTTCCCTGGTAACTCAGTCAGTAAAGAATTTGTCTGAACCACAGGAGATCTGGGTTTGATCCCCCGGTCAGGAAGATACTTGGAGAAGGAAATTGCAACCCACTCCAGTATTCTTGCCTGGGAAATCCCATGGACAGAGGAGTCTGGCAGGCTACAGTTTACGTGGTTGCAAGAGTCAGACATGACGTAGATACTAAACCCCCACCTATAAGAAGAAGTTTGCCAACCTCAGATCTAGATATTGTAATCTTGTAGCCAAGAGAGACTTTCTCATTTTACAGGTCAGTCAGTTCAGTCTCTCAGTCATGTCTGACTCTTTGCGACCCCATGAATTGCAGCACACCAGGCCTCCCTGTCCATCACCAACTCCCGGAGTTCACTCAGACTCATGCCCATCCAGTCAGTGATGCCATCCAGCCATCTCATCCTCTGTTGTCCCCTTCTCCTCCTGCCCCCAATCCCTCCCAGCATCAGAGTCTTTTCCAATGAGTCAACTCTTCACATGAGGTGGCCAAAGTACTGGAGTTTTAGCTTTAGCATCATTCCTTCCAAAGAAATCCCAGGGTTGATCTCCTTCAGAATGGACTGGTTGGGTCACCTTGCAGTCCAAGGGACTCTCAAGAGTCTTCTCCAACACCACAGTTCAAAAGCATCAATTCTTCGGCGCTTAGCCTTCTTCACAGTCCAACTCTCACATCCATACATGACCACAGGAAAAGCCATGGCCTTGACTAGATGGACCTTAGTCGGCAAAGTAATGTCTCTGCTTTTGAATATACTATCTAGGTTGGTCATAACTTTTCTTCCAAGGAGTAAGCGTCTTTTAATCTCATGGCTGCAGTCACCATCTGCAGTGATTTTAGAGCCCAAAAGAATAAAGTCTGACACTGTTTCCACTGTTTCCCCACCTATTTCCCATGAAGTGATGGGACCAGATGCCATCATCTTAGTTTTCTGAATGTTGAGCTTTAAGCCAACTTTTTCACTCTCCTCTTTCACTTTCATGGAGAGGCTTTGTAGTTCCTCTTCACTTTCTGCCATAAGGGTGGTGTCATCTGCATATCTGAGGTTATTGATATTTCTCCTGGCAATCTTGATTCCAGCTTGTGCTTCTTCCAGCCCAGCGTTTCTCATGATGTACTCTGCATAGAAGTTAAATAAGCAGGGTGACAATATACAGCCTTGACGTACTCCTTTTCCTATTTGGAACCAGTCTGTTGTTCCATGTCCAGTTCTAACTGTTGCTTCCTGACCTGCATGTAGGTTTCTCAAGAGGCAGGTCAGGTGCTCTGGTATTCCCATCTCTTTCAGAATTTTCCACAGTTTACTGTGATCCACACAGTCAAAGGCTTTGGCATAGTCAATAAAGCAGAAATAGATGTTTTTCTGGAACTCTCTTGCTTTTTCCATGATCCAGCGGATGTTGGCAATTTGATCTCTGGTTCCTCTGCCTTTTCTAAAACCAGCTTGAACATCAGGAAGTTCACAGTTCATGTATTGCTGAAGTCTGGCTTGCAGAATTTTGAGCATTACTTTACTAGCGTGTGAGATGAGTGCAATTGTGCGATAGTTTGAGCATTGCTTGGCATTGCCTTTCTTTGGAATTGGGATGAAAACTGACCTTTTCCAGTCCTGTGGCCACTGCTGAGTTTTCCAAATTTGCTGGCATATTGAGTGCAGCACTTTCAAAGCATCATCTTTCAGGATTTGAAATAGCTCAACTGGAATTCCATCACCTCCACTAGCTTTGTTCATAGTGATGCTTTCTAAGTCCCACTTGACTTCACATTCCAGGATGTCTGACTCTAGATGAGTGATCACACCATCGTGATTATCTGGGTCGTGAAGATCTTTTTTTGTACAGTTCTTCCGTGTATTTTACAGGTAAGATGTGTAAATCTTCACAGAGATGTGACAAATATAGAAATCACACTAGATGTTTCAACAGAGAAGTTTGATATAAGAATTGGTTATACAAATTAGAGCAACAACAATAAAAAAATTTCTGAGGTGAGCGAGAGACTGGAGCTGTAGGAAGGAGGTACCTCTAGGGCTTGGGAAAAAAGGATAAGAGGGACACAAAAGGCCTGAATTCTGAGCTGCAAGGTGTGTGAGGCATGTGACTGCTTCTGGCACCCCTGAGAGGCAGGATGCAGCAGGTTCAGGTGTAAGAAGAGAAGCGCGAGCCAGCACGGGCACTCTTTTTGGGACACATGCTGACAGAATGAGCAAGACAGAGGAAGACACCCTGCTCTTCTACTCACTCTGCTCCTTCTCTGTGTTCCCCTAATGGCAGGACCCAGCAGGAAGCCTGAGGATGAAGAGGCCTGGGGAGCATAGATGTAGACTCCCTGCTCAGCATTGCTGAGCAAAGAATAGAAGTGCCATTTGAGCTGAAAGACGATACGTAAATGACGGTCACAGGCATAGAGAAGTGACATGTCCTGGTGACGGCATGGAAGGTCAGAGCCTGAGGCTCCTGTCTCTGCTCTGTTTAGACCCAGCCGGCCCAGGGCACTGTTTTCCTACTGCCCAGTGGCTTGGGCTTCACAAAGCTCATATTCAGAGCTGTGTTCCTGTGTCTGTGTTCTCCTGTGATGTTGCCTGGCTTTTATCTTTTCTTTTGACAAATATTTATGAAGTGCCTACTATGGCCAGGCACTGTTCTAGGCCATGGTGAGATAATAGCAAACAAAAGGTAGCACAACCCAATCAGTGTCCTCCTGGAGCTCACAGGTGACCAAGAGAGGCAGACAAGTTAAAAAATATAGTATGTCAGGTGGTAGCACTGTAGAGGAAAAAATGTAAAGCTAGGAAGTACAATACAAAGAGAATTTCTTTACCAGAAGATTGCAAACGTTAGTTCAGGGGAGGAAGGTGAGGTTTAAATGAAGACCTAAAGAAGATAGGGAGCAAACTTTGGGCACATCCCAGGGGAAGAACGTTCCAGGCCGAGGGTATGGCAAATTCAAAATCTCTGAGGCAGAAGCGGGCCCAGTGTGTCTCGGGAACAGTGGGGAGGACAGAGTAGATGTAGAGAAGGAAGAAGAGAAAAGGGAGGGGAAAGAGAAGGAGGAGGAGGATGGAGGCCAGAGCCATGACATGGACAAGCCCTGGTAAAGTTGTTTCCTTTGTTCTAAACTGTTGCTGTTCTGGAAAAAGTGCATTGTACTATTTGGTTGGCCTTTCAAAATAACCTTTGAAAATACGTTGGTTACATGCCTAACAGAAGTTTGGTCATCTGACTCTCTGATCTTCGAGTAAATGCGTAGGGGACACAGTCCCGGGTTCAAAGGCTCTAGCTCAATGGCAATGCATTTATCAGATGCATGTGGCATCCCTGGGAAGTTTCTCTTACTGAAAAGGGAAATCTGATGACAGTGATTATATTCCAATACCTCCTGTGTTAATAACCTCCTGAGTAAAATAATCACTCTTCACAAATCCTGTAATTCCCCTAAGCTCAACATTTTCTCTCCTTGTGAGAACGCTGTGGATAGTGTTAAACTTGTCAAAGGAGGAAGTGATGTTCATTAGTACTGAGCAAATGATTTGATTGTGCTTATCCTAGGTGCTTTCTCAATGTGATGCTCTTATGCTATCTTATTAGGATCATTTGACATATGAACACAGTGAAACTTAATTAGCTTTTATTTTATATGAACACAGTGAAACTTAATTTAAAAATAAATATATTTGCAATCAAATTTCTAATCTCAGTAGCACTCCTAGATACTCCCAGGGAGAGACTCTTTCATCTCTGTTTCTTGATTGCCTAGCACATACTTCGAACAAGACAATAATAGGTAGTATAACCTATCTAGCTGCTAAGTCGCTTCAGTCGTGTCCGACTCTGTGCGACCCCAGAGACGGCAGCCTGCCAGGCTCTCCCATCCCTGGGATTCTCCAGGCAAGAATACTGGAGTGGGTTGCCATTTCCTTCTCCAATGCATGAAAGTGAAAAGTGAAAGTGAAGTCGCTCAGTTGTGTCTGACTCTTTGCCACCCCGTGGACTGCAGACTAGCAGGCTCCTCTGTCCATGGGAGTTTCCAGGCAAGAGTACTGGAGTGGGGTGCCATTGCCTTCTCCAACCTATCTAGAAGACTTCCTAACTTTTAAATCCTGAGCCAAGAACTTTACATCCACTATCTCATTTCATCATGGTAGATCCCTTGAGGCTGGATAATGTTATTATTATTTTATAGATTACAAAGTTGAGGTTTTGACAGCTTCAATAATTTTCCTAAGGCTGCTGTGCAAGAATTAGGTCTGGGCTCAAATCCAAGCTCTCTGGTTTCAAAGTCACCAGGGACCCAACCCCTTATTGGTATTTGTTGACTCATTGGTGATGGGCAGTAGCCCACATATGCTGCTGGTTAATAAGGGATGTGAGCTGATTTCCAGTCAATTTCTTCTGCCTTCTTGATTTTCTTTCTCTTTTCCCAATGTCAAGGCTGCTATTTTGCTAGATCAAATTCTAAAGTAATACTCATTTTATTTATTTCACATCGGTATTAAATGTTAACTGATTACCATATGGAACACAAGAACTCTGTAACCAGGTATCTTTTCCCCATGCTTAACAACTTTATGAGTTTATAAGCTGTAAAGAGTGCATTTCTTTTTAGTTGCATTTCATTAGCCATTTATTTACCAAAATAGTTTATCTTTCTGAAGTAGAAATATTTATATCATAGTTTCATACAGATCAAAAAAGTTTAGTATTAATGAATATAAAAATGTTCAAAATATCCTATAATCATAAAATAACCACTGGCCAAAGGAAGGCTAGCCTGTGGAACTACAGCACTCTAAAATGCTTTTTTGTTCAGAAATGATTTTGATCCTATGACAAGGGCTCATTAAGATATCATACACTTTAAAGAGAAATTATTCTTAGGTTGAACCATTCTAAAAGCTGCTTTTCTTCCATTTTTGATGGATAGAAATAACATTTTCATTTTGTTCAATGTAATAGTTGCTCTCAGTGAAGAAAGTACAGTAAGTTCCCTACATATGAATGAGTTCCATTCCAAGAATGCATTTGTGAGTCCAGTTTGTTCTTAAATCCAACAGAGTTAGCCTAGGTTCCCAACTAACACAGTTATATATTGTGTATGTAATAAGTTCATATTATAATAGGCTTATAATACTTTTCATACAAATAATGTACATAAAAAACAAACAGAAAAAATAAAAAACATTTTTAATCTTGTAGCGCAGTATATTGAAAAGCGTAAAAGTACGGTGCAATAGCTGGCATACAGGGGCTGGCACTCGCATTCACGTCTTTCAAAGTCTGCAACTTGACCATTCGTATATAGGGGACTTACTGTATTAAAGTTGTTCACTGTTTTCTGATTTTTAATTCAAGGAGGCATAAATCTTGGAGTTTTGGTATAATCTGATGGGTAATACAGGATTAACCTCTCTGCCTGGCCAGCACAGTGCTTGAACTGATCAGTCAAATGAACAGAACGTCCCAGGCCCACCAGGAAAACCAAAGGAGCAGCCCAAGACCTGCAGGGGTGCCCTGTCAGCGAGCAAGCAGACAAGGAAAGAGAAACGAGAGCGTGTCTTCTGGTGTTCGACAGGATAGGTTGGCAGTGAACAGTGAACTTGCTAAAGATCAAAACCTGAACTTGGCACTCACATCTCGTAGAACTTGCTTATCTAGGGGTTTCGAAAGTGTCTTCCAATGAGCGCTGCTCATC
This sequence comes from Aepyceros melampus, assembly GCA_006408695.1. Taxonomy (NCBI): domain Eukaryota; kingdom Metazoa; phylum Chordata; class Mammalia; order Artiodactyla; family Bovidae; genus Aepyceros; species Aepyceros melampus. The sequence continues at coordinate 467,731 of SJXQ01010725.1, forward strand.
AAATGTCAAGGCAAAAAACAAGGAACATTTGTTGCTCTGCTTGTTCCGGTTTTGCAGTGGTGTTTGGGGTGTGGGGAGCCGGGACAGGGAGCCCTGGCATGCAGGGTAGTTGAAAAGGAACTGAGTGAGGCTACCACAAGCTGAGGGTGGCCCAGGCCTCGCACCCATGGTTTGGGCCGTAGCAAGAGCACAGCATTAGTGTTGGTATCTGAACATCAGCAGATGGATCAGAGTCATGCTGAGCAGAAGGGAACCTGAATCTGGTGGAGATGGTGGGTTTAGAAAGTCTGAGGCCTGATGAGAGGAGTCCCGCAATGTCTGAGGTGAGTGAGGTGGTGGGAGAGGTAAGTGCCCAGTGAAGGAGGAGCAGCCTCTGGGTCAGCAGGTGACATCAGAGAGGACTTTTGCCTCAGTTATTTTATTATTCCAGGTTGAAGTGTGCTATAAACCTGGGCAAATACCCCCATGTGAGATACCACTTAGATAGCACTGTGTCTGATCTATATTGGAGGTACTCAGTTCATTCTCTTCTTATGAAATCAAAAGTCAGTGATAGATGGGAATTCCCTGGTGGCCCAGTAGTTAAGACTTGGTACTTTCACTGCCAGGGTTTGATCCCTGGTCAGGGAAATAAGATCCTGCAAGCCATGTGGCTCGGCCAAAAAACTTTTTTCAATAGTCAGTGATAGATATTTTACGTTGCTATGTCTGTCTTATAGATATGTATGTCTTAGTATGTGTGGACTGCTGCTATAAAACACCAGAGACAGGTGGCTTAAACAATAAACATTTATTTCTTACTGTTCTGGAGGCTAGGATGTCCAAGGTCAAGGTGCCAGCAGACTTCATGCTTAGTTTCTTGTGTCCTCACGTAGCAGAAGAGGCAAGGGAGCTTTCTAGAGTCACTTTGTAATTTTTTATTTTATTTTGGTCGCAAGACACATGGGATCTTAGTTCCCTAACCAGGGATGCTACCCATGCCCACTGCATTGGAAGTGTGGGAAGTCACTTTCTAAAGGGTATTAATCCAATTCATGAGGGCTCCACCTCATGACCTAATCACCTTCCAAGGGCTTCCCCTTCCAATACCATCGCATGGCGGTTAGGTCTTCAGCATGTGAATTTTGAGAGGACACACACATTTATTCGGTTGCATGTATATGTGTGGTTGGTGAATAAATCGACTTACTTCTATAGATCTGTCTAAACATATTCATCAGCAGATAATATCTGGAATGTGCACATCTATAACCACTGATATTTTGATTTGTACTAATTTGGGGATATGTTTTACATTTTACATCTGTCCGGGGCTTCCCTGGTGGCTCAGAGGATAAAGCGCCTGCCTGGAATGCAGGAGACCCAGGTTCGATCCCTGGGTTGGGAAGATCCCCTGGAGAAGGAAATGGCACCCCACTCCAGTACTCTTGCCTGGAGAATCCCATGGAGGGAGAAGCCTGGTAGGCTACAGTCCACGGGGTCGCACAGAGTCAGACACGACTGAGCGACTTCACTCACTCACTCACTTTACATCTGTCCATTTTAGACTAATAGCTCTTGATAGCATGGTATTTATTCTCTGCAATAATATTCACTTTATAATGATTGATATATAATAGGATGATTGGATGAATATAGACAATTGAGGGTGGTTAGTGAACAAATGCAGATTTGTAGTTTTAGTTTTACATTTTACATCTGTCCGGGGCTTCCCTGGTGGCTCAGAGGTTAAAGCGCCTGCCTGGAATGCAGGAGACCCAGGTTCGATCCCTGGGTTGGGAAGATCCCCTGGAGAAGGAAATGGCACCCCACTCCAGTACTCTTGCCTGGAGAATCCCATGGAGGGAGAAGCCTGGTAGGCTACAGTCCACGGGGTCGCACAGAGTCAGACACGACTGAGCGACTTCACTCACTCACTCACTTTACATCTGTCCATTTTAGACTAATAGCTCTTGATAGCATGGTATTTATTCTCTGCAATAATATTCACTTTATAATGATTGATATATAATAGGATGATTGGATGAATATAGACAATTGAGGGTGGTTAGTGAACAAATGCAGATTTGTAGTTTTTGTAGTCCAATATGAGTTACAAATACTATTTTCTGTAGCACAAGGCTTTATTTCTTGTTTAAAAGTTAGGTTCAAGGACCAGCTTCACCCACTTGTATTTTTACTAACAAATACAAATGTTTTACTAACCTTCAGGGGAGAAATGCAGGACTGAATTGAAAAAAACAATAGTTAAAAAAAAATCTTTTACTTAACAAACTAGGCTTAAGCAAAATCAATAAAATAATAAAATGAAGTGTAGCAAGTTTATCTGCCCAAACTGAAGGTTTTATAGGCAGAAACAAGACTATGTTATGCGATCAAATCCAAAGAAATAAAAGCTTAAAAACATTTTTTGAAGGGACATTTCCTGTAAGAGAACTACCTTTCCATGGGCTGTAAAAAATTAACAAGAGAAGATGCTGCTGGCTTTGAAATCCCTCTCAAAAAACTGCAGTTATGGGAATATTATGGTAGTGGCTGACTTTCTGAGTGTTTGTTTGTATGTATGTGAAAAATATAGAAAGTTTGTAAAAAGACTTTAGGGTATTTGTAGTCAGCAGATGCCCTGGGACTGAGGAAGAGGAATCACATTGGCTTAGCTGTGCTTAATGATACCCAACACCAATCAATGAAAGCTTTTTCTGCATGTCTCTGTTAAGGCATGGGCTTCCCTGGTGGCTCAAATGGTAAAAAAAAAAAAAAAAAAAAAAATTGTAATGCAGGATACCTGGGTCTGAGACCTGGGTTTGATCCCTGGGTTGGGAAGATCCCCTGGAGGAGGGCATGGCAACCCACTCCAGTATTCTTGCCTGGAGAATCCCCATGGACAGAGGACCTGGCAGGCTACAGTCCATGGGGTCATAAAGAGTCGGACACGACTGAGTGACTAAGCACAGCACAGCACTTTAAGGCACACCTCTATGCTAGATGCTAAGGCTGATAAAAAACAAAAACCCCCAAACCACATTAAGGCACACCTCTATGCTAGATGCTAAGGCTGATAAAAAACAAAAACCCCCAAACCAATCAACAAAAACACAAAGCCTTGTCTTCAAAGAATGCATGGCCTACCTGAGTAGGTCACCCAGGTAGGCATGGAAAAAGAGTTGTCAACACGAGGTATTAAGTGATAGGAGCCCAATGAGTAGTGTAGGGGCGAAAGTCAAGGGCAGAATTGGATGACAGAGAAAGGAAATGGAGGCTGGAGGATTGCGACAGATGGGGAAACAGTTGAGGACGTTCCAGGAAGTAGGTTAGAGCAAGGAATAGAGGCAGGTAAGCCCAAGAGGATCCACTGCCTCCAGCAAGATTAGTGTGATTGGACCAGAAGGTTCTTGCAGGAAGAGAGCAGAAATAAGCCTAGAGCCTCATGTCAGATTGTGGGGGCTGCAAGTGCCAGGTGAAGAAGTCTGACTCCTCCTGTAGACAGTGAAGACTCAGTGAAAGCTTTTGAGGAAGAGCTCACCAGATGACAGTGGCACTTTAGAAAGATCACTCCAGGGGTGGTGTCATGCAGGAACTGGTGTGGAAGAACCTGAATGCAGGATACCTGGAGAAAAGATTTCAAAGGAAGAGTCAATAGAGCGTTTGTAGGTGATGGTAAAAAAAAGAGGGAGACATCAAAATGATCTTCAGATCTTGAATTCGGGTCTTCAGTAACAGAATATAAAATCACACAATTTCCTATGGAAATCTAGTTTTGGAAGGTGGACAATTATTCTAGAAAAGATATGATAGGGTTAGAGTGGAACAAGTCAAGTAAGAAGACTGAACACAGCACTGGAAATGTGAATGTGGGTGTAGTAGGCTAAGGTGATGAGTGCAGGTTTTGCCATTTATCTAAAAGGAAAGTATTTTGAAGCCGCATTCTCTGGAGTTCCCTGCAAGGAAGACTAGAGAGAAATGAGCAGAAAGTTGGAGACTAATTCCAAAGCATTTCTGCCTTACAAGTCAATGGAGAAAAAGAGAGTCAAAGTAGGAGATGGAAAAATAACGGTCAGAGAGTTAAGAGAAGGACTGAGGTGTCACAGAATCCAAGAGAAAGGTTCCATGTAAATTTTAGTCAAGGTCAAGGAAAAGTGATGATAGAAACAAAGATCTCTGAACTAGGTGATTAGCGTATCTTAAAGGTTTGTGTGGAGCAAGAGGACTTGGAAGTGAACCTTAGGGCCTCACAGAAGGATGATCTAGCTTTGTGTCACCCATTGCATGGCTACAAGACTGAAAAGGTGCCTATCAAGTTGTGATATACTCAACTTGGAACATCAATTGCATATCAGAATGTAAAGACAATACAGAAAGGAAATAACGTGAAAAATTTTGTTGTTGTTTAGTTGCTAAGTGTGTCCAACTCTTTTGTGACCCCATGGACTGTAGCCCATCAAGCTCCTCTGCCCATGAGATTTCCCCGGCAAGAATACTGGGGTCGGTTGCTATTTTTTCCTCCAGGGGTCTTCCAGACCTAGGGATCGAACCCAGGTCTCCTGTGTCTCCTGCATTGGCAGGCAGATTCTTTACCACTGAGCCACATGGGAAGCCCTTGAAAGATCTCATTAGTAACATTTAAATGTTGATAACACATTGAAATGGTAACATATTTGATATGTTGGCTAAATAAAATATGCTATTAAAATTAATTTTACCTTAAAAATTTTAAATATGGTTACTAGAAAATGTACTCATACTATATTTCCCTTGAGCATTGCTGATCTAGACCTTTGAAATTAAACTCATTAATGGAGCACTGTGAAACACATGCTCACATCCACTTGAACAGCTAAATGCCTGTTTACCCATCTACTCAGTCCAAAATCTTTCAGAGTGTCTTTTGCATTTTGTGAGTATATTTCTGTATTTTGTGATCAGTGTATACTGTAGAATCCATTTTGAAAACTTTTATTCAAAACGAGTTATCTCTTCATACTGAATATTTGACTCTTTTTTCCCAACCAACAGATGATGCTTCAACTGATAGTCGCAGAACCTACACTCTAGCTGATTATTTAAAAAATACTTTTAGAGTGAAATTCTACAACTTGAGATGGGTTTCAGGTAAGGCTTTCTGGTGGAAAGAGGGGCTGATTTTTATGCTAATTTTCATTTTATGCTTAATTTCAGTTAGGTTGTGGGGCACCTTTATGGCAATGGGAATATATTCTTATTTTTTAAAACCATATGTGAAAGTATTATTTTCTATTTAAGGGTGCAAAAGGAGATAAGATAGAAAGAAACCTTAGCAGTTTTTTGACATGTACTATAAAAAATTAAAAGTGAATTGAACCCTTTACAATGATGATGGGAAAATGAAGGCATAATAGTGCAATACTTATCAGTTCATGTTTTTCCAACTTAGAACTTGTATGAATTTATTTATTTACTTATTTTTTTGAGCTGTAACACAACTTTATTCATTGGTAAATTTAAATCTTACATTTTTATTGCCTGATTTTTTAGTTTATGAAGATGTTTAATAGCAACTTGAAATATTGATCTGGTCATTTTCTTTCTTTAGATCATGAATATCTCTACAAACAAGAAAATAATATCTTGCTATTCAATGCTGAATATGGAAACAGCTCCATTTTCTTGGAGAACAGTACATTTGTATGTTTAATCACATAATTAATTCATGCTTTAAGGGGATTCTGGGGATTTTTTTCATAACCTTTCAAATCATGAGTACTGTCGTTTCTCATCCTGTTGGACTCTTTCTGCAGCATATGGTGCGGTGGATCTTTCTCTTCTTGGAATGCTCCCTGCCTTGGTTACTTTTTAGTGTCCTTTGACGATTCCTCCTCCTCTGCCCATTCTCTTACGTGTAAGTGCTCCTCAGGGTCCTGTCTTCGCTGCGAGCCTCCCTCCTCACCTTGCGTGCTCCCCTTCAGCATATTCCATGCATTTCACAGCATCAGTGCTTCTCAAATACACACTTGTAACACTAACCTCCTCCCAAGATCTAGAACTCTGTTTCCAATAGCTTGCTGGCTCCTGCACAGGGATGGTCTGCAGGCATTTTAAACTCAGTATCCTGAGCTGAGCTAGTTATTCCCGCTTCCCTCTCCTAGCAAAGGGAAAGCATCCTATTCCTCTTCCCAGTCTTGGTAAATAGCGCCCTCCTCCACATCACTTAAACTAGAAATCTCAGAATCCTCCTTGATTCCTCTGTTATCTCCCTTATTTAGCTACTCAATAAACCCTATCCCTTTCCTCTTGTGATGTCATGTGTCTCTCAGATTTCCATTTCCACTGTATAGCCCTGGTTGAAAGCCTTGATTAATTTTGTAACAGTGAGTACTATATTATAACGTGTATCCCTCTCTCCATTCTGTAATTCACAACACAACTTTGCCCAAGTCCACGGCTAATGCAACCCCTCCTCTCTCATCTCATCTTAGCCTCTGGGTTGCCAGAGCATTTTTGGACAAAGCAGATAAGATTCTGTCACATCCATGTGCAAAAAAAGTAGTTCATAGCTCCATTTCTTGTGTTTAGACACTACCTATTTTTCTAATTGTATGTCCTCTCTTTGTCTGACACACTCTATACTGTATTCAGATTACACTTAGGCAGTCTCTAAATATGCATGCCCGTTCCACATCTGGGTTTATACCCTTGCCATTTCCCCTCCAGAGAAAGTTCTCTGTCTGTTCCTGATTCCCACCCTCATAGCCATCTTTCCTTGCTTAAAATTAATCCTTCCCTCCCTGACTCTCTAAGCTTGATCACCACCCACCTTGCCTCATGGTCATCTGTGTAGGGGAATGTGCCCCCTCTTCTAGACTGGAACCTCCCAAAGCATGAGACACAAGTCTTGAATCATACCCTCCACATAGTAAGTACTCAACAATAGCAGTTAAATGGAATCATTCAACTGTTCTTCTTTCTACTTGATTGACAGGATGAATTTGGACATTCTGTAAATGTTATTCAGTTTCACCAGATAGACAATATATTCTCTTCGAATACAACTATGTGAAGGTAAAAGAAATGCTTTTTTACTGTAACATTTAAAGAATCCTATGAGTGTGTTATTTTATAACCGATCTCAAGTCTATGAATATTTAAGGTTGTTACCTAAGTCAAGCAATAGGCTCTAAAAACTCATTAATTCATTATCAAAAGAAGAAATGGTTATTCTCCTTCATAAAAGATAAATCTAATGAATGTTTTAAAATAGATTCATTTTAGGGTTTTCAAATACTAAAAAGTTTAAGTAATATTATGTAGACTAAAACTGTAAGTTAATAAAATAGAACTTATAATTTAAGAGTCAGTTTACATGTCTGACTTGTAATATCTAGTAATAGACTGTTTTACTTCCTTTGTCTGACAAATAGTAAGACTCTAGATTATTTGCTTTAAAAACAACTAAATGTCTCATTCCAGAAGAGATTCTGTGAAGTGACTCAGACCACCTCTCAGCCCTCAGGTCCCACCATATACAAACCGTTCCTAAGGGGCGGGCTCGGCAGCAGTCACCAGCACCCTGTGGGGAGCACTGAGCTTCCCGCAATCGCACAGCGCAACATCAGATTCTCACGCCTTCAGGAGAGGTTTCAGCCTAATCACACATCGTTTTCATGTTTAGTTGTTGTTGTTGCTCAGTCACTGAGTTATTGCTCAGATGGTAAAGAATCTGCCTGCAACGTAGGAGACCCAGGTTCAGTCTCTGGGTCAAGAAGATCCCCTGGAGAAGAGAATGGCTGCTCACTCCAGGATTCTTGCCTGGACAATCCCATGGACAGAGGAGCCTGGTGGGCTACAGTCCATGGGGTCACAAAGAGTCAGACACGACTGAGCGACTAACACTTTCATGTTTAGGGTGGCTGCCGATCACCAGTGACTGTAACTGCAGCTTTCTGATTATTCATGGATTTGACAATGGCTGTTGAGTATGAGAAGTTTTGAAACATACAAGAAAGATTAGAAACCTGTAGAGAGATTCGCTTGAAAACAAAACACAAAGCTGGAGATCCCGACCTCTGCCTTTCTTTTCTAAAATAAAGAGTAAATACAGAGTGGTCTTATCTCATACCATCACTGCTATACCCAGGTCATGCAAACCATCCCATACTCCATATCCCATTTGAGGATGGTGACTCCTAATCATAATATTTACCCTGGTTCATTGTGCTGGCTCCATTACCTGGACATGAAGACTCGCTGACTAGGTCCTGCTAAACCAGTCCACTAGGAACGAATCAGAAGTCTATGCCAGCTTTAACACATCTGTTTCCAATTAATGAATTAGTATTTGTTTAATATAGTGGTTCTTACTACTATCTACAGATTAAAACCACGTTAGAAGCTTTTAAAAACTCCCAAGTATCCAGGTCCAATCCCCAGGTCAATAAAGTGAAGTCTCTGGGGGTGAAGCTGGCATCAGTATTTTTTTTTTAACATGTAGAGTATTTTAACTAGCAGTCAGGGTTGAGAACCACTGGTTAACCATTTCCGATGTAAAAGTCAAACATATAATGACTGTAAAGATAGAAACAGCAAGGTAAATACCAGCTCAATTTATTCTTTCGCCAAGTTCAACAAGTGCCACGTGATATGTACTAACAGGTATGTTTCATGGGTAGACCTTGCTGGACAGCTGTCATTGGTAATTTGTATTTGTTGTGTCACTGAAGTTTTCATGCGCGTTTGACTTCTTTTGCTGTTTTCATTCTGTCCCTTTCATCCTGCCATCCATGCTTCCCAAGAGTATCCATGCTCCTTTTAAAACCTAAGTTAGATTATGTCGTGCCTCTGCTTAAACTCTTGTTATCAGTAGCTTCTCATCACTTGCAGAATAAAACCCAAACTCTAACCAAGGCAACCTGAGAAGCCTGGGTGATTGGACCTCAGTCTGCCCTTCTGAACTCCCCTCC
>SJXQ01010725.1:476827-573719 GCA_006408695.1 Aepyceros melampus
CCCCCCCCCCCCCCCCCCCCCCGCCAAACCCTGCACTCACCATGCTTGGCCTGTGCTTACAATGGATCATCTGGGGAGGTTTTTTTAAACCTCCCCCATGTCATCTGAGTCAACATGCTGCTGCTGCTGCTGCTAAGTTGCTTCAGTCGTGTCCGACTCTTCATGACCCCATGGACTGCAGCCTACCAGGTTCCTCTGTCTATGGGATTTTCCAGGCAAGAGTACTGGATTGGGTTGCCATTGCCTTCTCCACTGAGTCAGCATAGCCATGGGTAATTTTAAGGACTCCCAGGTGATACCGTCTTCCCTGATAGCTCAGCTGGAAAGAACCCGCCTGCAATGCAGAAGACCCCGGTTTCATTCCTGGGACGGGAAGATCCAATGGAGAAGGGATTGGCTACTCACTCCCGTATTCAAGGGATCAGCTAACCTCTCCAGCATTCAAGAAAAATATCCAGAACAAAGAAAGTCTAGTTTTATTCCATTTCTCTGGAAATCTATTTCCAGTGTTCTTTAGACCCTGCTGTGTGGCTTCTCCATGACTGAGCCAGCACACTGAGAAAGATCAATCCTTACTTTTAACTTGTGGCTATAAAAAGATAAGTGAGTGAGTGAATGAGAATGTAAATAAGTAAGTACCATGCAGCCTAGTACAGATGTTCGCATAGTGTCTCCCCTCCTTGCCTAATGCTGCACAGACAGTGATAGTTGCATCATCTGTGGCGTGTTCACAGGAGCCCTGCTAGCACTTCACATGCATTCTCATGTTCCCGAGATTGTTTCTGACACTATCCTCATCTTCCTAAAGAGAAAACTGGAGCTTAAAAAGAAACCTGTTTGATATTACGTATTAGAGACTTGTCTTCATCCATTTGGGTCACTATGACACCACAGACTGGGTGACTTAATAACAGAAATTTGTTTCTCAGAGTTTTGGAGGCTGAGAAGTCCAAAATCAAGGTGGCACCAGATTCAGCGTCTGGCAAGGTCCGACTTGCTAGGTCGTAGCTGGCCATCTTCTCAAGTGTCCCCACATAGTGGAAGGGGGCAAGGAAACTAATATATGAGGAAACGAATCCCACTCATGAGGGCTTCCGTCCTGCACAACCTAGTCACTCCAGAGTAGCCCCATCTCCAGAATACTATCACGTCAAGAGTTAGAGTTTCAACATATGAATTGGGGAAAGGAGGAGATAGAAAGAGTCAGTCTATAGGAAGACTTGAGTCCAGGTTAGAAGACTCCAAAGCTTGTATTCTTACACATGGTCATTCCTATCTTTTTGCTTGAACCTCTCTCTGCCATGATGCTTTTTTTGCTCTTCTCTGTGTGGCAGCCCTCTGAGACCAGTTATCACCTTTTCTATAAGCCTTTCAGCCTCCCCAGTTCCCAGTTTGATTCCTGCCTTTCCCCACCCATCCCCGTTGCATGCTCTGTGATTCTTTTCCAGTATTATGTCTCCATATCCCGCATTCAACTATGAGCTCCTTAAAAGGAGGGAGCCTGTCTTATTCAGTACTGCCTAATCAAGAGGATAGGTGCCAATGTTTATAGCCTAAATAGACTGATGAGTCTGTTTCAAAAGACGAAGTGAATATACAAACATCTTGGATTTCCCTTTGCAGCCCCTGATAGATCTGTCATCCTGAAATGATCTCAAAACTTCTTAAATCTCTTAATATTTTTAGCCTGTACCACAACTTTTGGCTCTAGCGAGCATTATACTCTGAGGTTTCCCAGAAACAAGCATGGAGTGTGTCAAAATAATCCAGGATTCAAAAAGAAATGTATGACTTGCAAAAAGAGGAGACAATAAATATTTGTTGACATGAGAGGATAGGAGGGTGATAAATGATGAGTGGGCAATATTATTCAAGATTAGGAGCCTGACTTGCGTCTCAGCTCTGCCAATAAAGCTCGGGGTCCTTGGGCTACCCACTTCATTATTTCAGCCTCATGCTGCTGCTGCTAAGTCACTTCAGTCGTGTCCGACTCTGTGCGACCCCATAGACGGCAGCCCACCAGGCTCCCCCGTCCCTGGGATTCCCAGGCAAGAACACTGGAGTGGGTTGCCATTTCCTTCTCCAGTGCATGAAAGTGAAGAGTGAAAGTGAAGTCGCTCAGTCGTGTCCGACTCTTAGCGACCCCACGGACTGCAGCCTTCCAGGCTTCTCCGTCCATGGGATTTTCCAGCCTCATAGGTAACATTTAATTATTTTAGTTTGGTTTATTTCTTGAATATATCCTATGTGGCTTGTACTAGGACAGACTACAGGTGTTTAAAGCTGAATAAGACACAATTTCTTACCTCTGGGACTATGGTAGGAAAAACAGATATATAGGCAAATAGTTTTTTAAAAATATTTTTAGTTTATATCTGCATCCTCATATAAACATTAATTCTTCATAAATGCAAATATGTGATCATATTTTTAAAAAACCTTCAGTCTTACTATTTTTTCTTTTGTTTGCTTGGCCCTCTGTTCCTCATGGGCTTCCCAGATGGCTCAGCCTGCCAATGCAGGAGTCATGGGTTTGATCCCTGGCTCGGGAAGATCCCCTGGAGAAGGAAATGGCAACCCACTCCAGTATTCTTGCCTGGAGAATCCCCATGGACAGAGGAGCCCCGTGGGCTACAGTCCATGGAGTTGCAAAGAGTCGGCATGACTTAGTGACTAAACAACAACTGGTCCTCATCTCACTGCCTTTTTCCCAGGTATCCCACGTTGAGAATCTATTGTATAGCCCTCTATATTTTATATTTGTTTATTCACTTAATTCTGTGAAGATAGAGATTCTTTTTAGTTATTGCTTATTTTATAAAAATGGAATCCTATTTTCCATACTTTTCTGTAAATTGGATTTCTCACTCAGAGATACCATGTGGATATTCTTCCAAGTCATCTGTTATGGCTCTAATTCATTTATTTTTTGAATTAATAGACTTTATTTTTTAGAGAAACTTTAGGTTTACAGAAAATAAGTGGAAAGTGCAGGGAGTTTCCATATACTTCATTACCACTCCTCCACTCACTCCATCCTTGTTATTTTTGCTATTATTAACATTTGCATTAGTGTAGTAGTACATTTGTACAATTGATGAGCCAATACTGACACATTATTTTTAATTAGAGTCCATCATTTGCATTAGGGTTTACTCAGTGTTGTACATTTTATGAGTTTCGACAAATGTATAATGTATAATGACTTTTATCTGTCATTACATTAATAGTATCATACTATACTAATCCATAAATAACTTCTGTACAAAGAAAACTCTCAGCTCAAATAATTTTACCAGCAAATTCCTTGTTATTTATCCAAATGAGCTAAAAACTTATACCTATGCAAAAAAAACCTACACACAGAATTTTTACAGCAGATTTATTCATGTTTTGGCAAACATGAATGCTTGTCTGTATGTATTAAGTCCATAGTTTACATTAGGGTTTACTCTCTGTGTTGGACATGTTTTCATTTTTCCTAAAAATCCTCTGTGCTCCACCAGTCTCTCCCTCCCTTCACGTGAACCCCTAGGACCCACTGATCTTTACTCTCTGTTGTTTTGTCTTTTCCGGAATGTCACGTGGTTGAAACCATACACTATGTAGCATTTTCAGATCGGCTTCTCTGACTTTGCAATATGCTTTTACGTTTCCTCCATCTCTTTTAATGTCTTCTGGCTCATTTCTTTTTGTTGCTGAATAATATTCCATCGTCTGCATGGCTGGTTATGTCCAAGTTTTGGCAAACATGAATAAAGTTGCTGTAAAATTTTGTGTGTAGGTTTTAATGTAGGTATAAGTTTTTAACTCGTTCAGATAAATAACAAGGAGTTTACTGGCAAAATTATTTGAGCTGGGAGTTTTCTTTGTACAGAGGTTATTTATAGATTCAGATGTTTACTAGATGTAAAACTACTTAGATTCACAATTTCATCTACTTTCAATAACTCATTTTTCAAGGAATTTGTCCTTTTATTTTAGTTTTACAATGTATAGGTAGGAACTTCCCTACCATGTATACAAGGAAAAAAAATTTTTTTTATTTTCTCTTAAACAAAGAAAAATATCTTAATATATATATTTTTATTACTTGTCTATATGTCTGTCTTCCCTACCATACTCCTAGAGGTAAATGTATAGTGGTTGGGACTTCACCTTCCAATCTGGGGTGGTGAGGTGTTCAGTCCCTGGTCAGGGAGCTAGGATTCCCACATGCTTCACAGCCTAAAACCAACGCATTAAAAATAGTGTAACAAATTCAATAAAGACTTTTAAGATGGCATATCAAAAAACCCTTTTAAAAAGTGTATGGCTAAAACACAGTTAACATAAGTTCTTATAATCTTTGTCTGTGGAGCCTGTTGTGGGGCTTCCCAGGTGGCACTAGTGGTAAAGAATCTGCCTGCAATGCAGGAGACACAAATTCCATCCCTTGGTCAGGAAGATCCCCTGGAGAAGGGAATGGCAACCCACTCCAGTATTCTTGCCTGGAGAATCCCTTGGAAGGAGGAACATGGCAGGCTACAGTCCATGGGGCAGCAAAGAGTCAGATAAAACCGAGCAACTGAGCACATACATACACAGAGCTTGTTGTGGGATCTCGTTTTTTATTTCTGATATATTCATTCATACTTTTTTTCTTACTCTTTGTTAGTAATTTTGCTAGTGTCTTCAAAGAACCAGTTTTCAGCTCTTTTTTTATTTTTCTCTATTGTATTTTCTTCTATTCGATTACTGCTTTTACCTTTATTAGGCTTCCCTGGTAGCTCAGACGGTAGAGTCTGCGTGCAATGTGGGAGACCTGAGTTCAATCCCTGGGTCGGGCAGATCCCCTGGAGAAGGAAATGGCAACCCACTCCAGTATCCTTGCCTGGAAAATCCCATGGACAGAGGAGCTACAGTTCATGGAGTCACAAAGAGTTGGACATGACTGAGTTGGACAACACTTTACCTTAATTATTTCTTTTCTTCTAATTTCTTTGAATTTAGTTTTCTTTTCATTTTTAAGCTTCTTGAGATGGTTATTTAAAATATTGATGGTGTGTGTAAGAAAGTGAAAGTGAAAGTCACTCAGTTGTGTCTGACTCTTTGCGACCCAATGGACTATCAGTCCAAGGAGTTCTCCAGGCCAGAATACTATAGTGGGTAGCTTTTCCTTTCTCCTGTGTGTGTGTGTGTGTGTGTGTGTGTGTGTGTGTGTAATATATATGTGTGTGTGTGTTTTAATATACATTGCCAAGTGACTTTCAAGAAAACTATAGCACTTTAAATTTTCATTATCAATGTAGGAGAGTAAAAACCTCTTCTCATCACTACCACCAATAGAATTAGAGGTCTTTAAGATATTTTGCCAATAAAATGGCTGAAAAGTGAACATCTGCATTTTTTTAAACAGATGAACTTAGCATTACTGTGATACATTCTGGGAATTCTGTTTGCACAGAAAGTGGCATGTCAGCCCACGGTGGTCCTTTGCAGAAGCAAGGCCAGAGATAAATGATACATGAAATCCAGAGGAGTTTGTACTAGATAATTTCTGAGATACTTTCTAATTCCAAAATTTTAAGACTCTAGATAGGGAACTATAAGATATAACATGTGAGAATTATACAATGTTATATGGCTTTACCTCTCACCTGAGCTTCTATAGCAAGTGGTCAAGCTATCAAGACTCACAGAAGCTGAAATGTCTGTTTTCTTTTGTAGCAATGGAGGCATTCCTACACAGCTTCCTATGACATTTATGACTTAAATAAAAGGTCAGTGACTTCCTCTCAAAATCAGTTATTCTTCTCTAGTGTAATAATTAAAAAGAAAAGAAATTGTACTGTGATTTACCTACTTGGAAATATTTCTTTTTATCTTTTTCCAGGCAGTTAATTACAGAAGAGAGAATCCCAAACAACACACAGTGGATCACATGGTCATCAGTGGGTCATAAATTGGTTAGTAAGTCTCTCTTCTTTTCAGGAAAATAATGGCTCAAATCTTTCATTTGCAGAAGTTCCTAACCCTGATACAGAGCAGATTCTTAGGAAGGCTGTAGTCACTATCACATAGAGTGTTATTGCCTAAAATAACATTTTATTAGTCTAACAGAGTAAATATTAATACTGAAAGTTTCTGAACACTGTTAGGAAATTGTTTATTTACTCGCAAAATGTTCATTAAACCCAAATTCTAACCCTGTTGTATTTTGGGTTTTGTTCTGTTTTATTTTGGTAATTTTTTTTTTAAGCTTTCCCACTTTCTGTTAGTTCTTTGACTTTTTCTATATCACTATAGATACACCTTCATGTTCTACAGTCTTAGGAGAATGTCAGAAGTCCTGAAGAATATAAACAGGAAGACAGACTGTTTATCTGTAGTTGACTGTGGGCTTGCAGCTGCCTTCTCTCTACGCAGCCCCTGCGGAGAGAAATGCAAAGCACACATCACTCTACAGAAGTGGACAGTCTTCTGGGATTTGCACACACTTTACTATTCAATAGCAGTGGTTGTGGGCTGCTGCTTTTTGGTAGATAAAGGTTGTGTTTAGGATTATTTGGGTATTATAGCATGTATACTTATACATTTAAGAACATAAATGACTTTTCCTCCTGCTCAAATGGAATAATCTAAGGTAGTCATTCCACTTGCATACCAATATTATTTGAGGATAAAATAATAGATACATTTTTTAAACTCTAGGATAAAATATAACATGTTGTGTATCCATCTTTTTTCCCAATCTTTCTAGGCATACGTTTGGAACAATGATATTTATGTGAAAAATGAACCAAATTCTCCAAGTCAAAGGATCACATGGACTGGGAAAAAAGATGTAATCTATAATGGAATAACTGACTGGGTTTATGAAGGTAAAGACGTTAAAACTTTTTCAAATCAGAAAATCTGTTCATTTTCAAAGACAGTTAAACTTGTCTTTCAGGGAAATTCAATGGCATTCAAAATAGGTTGTATGCTAAAAAGGTGATCAAATCTCCTTTAGCACTCACGCACCAGACCAAGAATTTCTTCACAGTGAATGTTACTGCTACGTCCTCACTGTCACTTCAGTGCTCCCATTGTCTTTGCTCTGCTGCTACAATTGACTTGTCTGTGTAGGTAGCTTTTCTGCTTTACTGGGACATAAATGTCTCCAGATTAACTCGGATGTTTCTCAAGCCAAGTGTACCTAACCCAGAAGTTACTAAGGAAAACTAAAAACTCCAACAACATTCCAAAAGATGACAAAACATTGTCTGGAGATTGTGGAGTCCAGGGAAAGAACATGCCTCTTTTATAGAGGATTTGGGTTCATTTGAATTTGGACAAATTATCATTTCCTGTTTTTAAAGAAAAAAAAAAAAACTAGACTTGGGGGAAAATGGGTTCAAATAACAGAACCGAAAAAGTTAAAAAGAGTGATTCTCTCTTTTAGGGTAAAGAGTTTTATAAAATATTAGGAAAATAGCATTCGTGTCTCTAGTTGCCAAGGTAAAAAGGCATTTTCAGGCTATTCCAAACCCTTTACAAGATGGCATAATGCTTATTAAAGACTCATCCTTTTTTTTAACCTGTTATTTCTTCTCTATAGTTAAAGTTAGTTTTTCTTCATGCTCAATTTTGGTTCTTAACAGTTCAAGTTGAGTTCAATCAAGTGGATAACATTGTAAGAACAACAGAAAACACTTTAAAAGAAAAATAAATTCCCACAAACCAGAAACAAGTGTTAGATTAAAACTTATAATAAAATTTACTAACACTTGTCACTTAGGTATTAAAAAGCATCTTTAACACTTGTTGAACAGCACAGCACAACCTCAGGATCTCCAGCATGAGCTGGATAAAGAAATTCTCTTCCCAAAGCTCTGGCCCACCCTTCCTTGGAACAGCTGGGCATCTCTAAGATAAATACATCCCAACACTAAGGTTCTTTCTAAGGTAGATAATAGCTGGAGGAATCTTGTTTTGCCTGCTCATGACTAAGCCATTCACAAGCAGAAGAATGGCTTCACAGTTCCAATGTGGGCCTGTCTTTAAAAATGGGACTTTAGTCCCTACAGGGTAGTTCCTACAATTGGTTTTGTACATTTACGAATACTCCATTCTTTGAAAGAGCATACCCGTTTCTCCATATATCAGATCACTCTCCTGTTGGACCACCCTGTCTGCTGCAACCGTGAAGACTGTTGGGATCAAAAAAGTGCATTTGGAGAATCCATAGGTTCATTAGTAAAAGAACAAACAAAGCTGTAAGATCTAAACAGGGCCGTGTGTTGCCCTGGGGAGGGACTCTCACAGAGGAGCCTATAATCTGGAACTTGGGTCCCCTCCCCAGCCTGGCTCCCCAAATAGCTTTCTCTCTCAGTTTCTCTGTTTTCACATATTTACTAACACTTGTCACTTAGGTATTAAAAAGCATCTTTAACACTTGTTGAACAGCACAGCACAACCTCAGGATCTCCAGCATGAGCTGGATAAAGAAATTCTCTTCCCAAAGCTCTGGCCCACCCTTCCTTGGAACAGCTGGGCATCTCTAAGATAAATACATCCCAACACTAAGGTTCTTTCTAAGGTAGATAATAGCTGGAGGAATCTTGTTTTGCCTGCTCATGACTAAGCCATTCACAAGCAGAAGAATGGCTTCACAGTTCCAATGTGGGCCTGTCTTTAAAAATGGGACTTTAGTCCCTACAGGGTAGTTCCTACAATTGGTTTTGTACATTTACGAATACTCCATTCTTTGAAAGAGCATACCCGTTTCTCCATATATCAGATCACTCTCCTGTTGGACCACCCTGTCTGCTGCAACCGTGAAGACTTGTTGGGATCAAAAAAGTGCATTTGGAGAATCCATAGGTTCATTAGTAAAAGAACAAACAAAGCTGTAAGATCTAAACAGGGCCGTGTGTTGCCCTGGGGAGGGACTCTCACAGAGGAGCCTATAAGCTGGAACTTGGGTCCCCTCTCCAGCCTGGCTCCCCAAATAGCTTTCTCTCTCAGTTTCTCTGTTTTCACATCATTTCATGATTTTCTAGTTGATTATTATTTACTTTAGTTAACAGCTTCCCTGGTGGCTCAGATGATAAAGAATCTGCCTGCAATGTAGGAGATCCGGGTTCAATCCCTGGATTGGGAAGTTCCCCTGTACCCACTCCAGTATTCTTGCCTGCGCAATTACATGGACATAGGAGCCTCTCGGGCTACAGTCCATGGGATCACAAAGAGTCAGAGACAACTGAGTAACTAGCACTTCAACTTTTAGTTAATAAATGTTTTCTTTCTTTCTTTTTTAATACTCTGTCTTCTAGGATGAAGTTAATTACATATAATCACTTTTGAGTATGAATATCATTTACCTGACCCAGAGATGAAAATGAACATTTTGGTGAAAGCACAGATGAGAGGGGATAGGCAAGGAAATAATTGGGAAGAAGAGCACTCTTACCCCCTGGGGCAGTAGTGTTGACAAGGGGGTGTGTGATTCACGTGGAGTGCCAACCACCACCAAGTTGCTATGCCAGGTGCTGGGGAAACAGACACAAATGCTACTCAACTGCTGCTCCCAGAGAGAGACAAAGAAGCCTGCAAATAATTGTCATGGAGCAGTCCAGTTAGAGGGAGGAAACTAGGTCCCAGTGGTGCCTAAGGAAACTCAGAGTGGCAGGATGGGGGTTGTGTGGGATGGGAGGTATCGCAGGATAGTGAGTAAGAGGGTGCTCACAGCCAGTTCAGGTAGGGCTGGAAATCTTTTCTTTCCTTCATTGTTCTTCTTTCTCCCTACCCTTGATCCCTGTATTCTTAGGACTTTGAGTTTGATCAGAGTAGTTTTATAATAATGGTTTTGACACATCATTGTTATGGAAAAATGTGTTCAGTATTCTCCTAAGTCAGAAAGAGACAATAAGTACCATATGATATCAGTTACATGTGGAATCTAAATATGACTCAAATGAACTTAGCTATGAAACAGAAACAGACTCACAGACATAGAGAAAAGATTGGTGGCTGACAAAGTTGGGGTTGGGGTGGGGAGGAAGGGACTGGGAGTTTGGGATTAGCAGATACAAACTATTAAATACAGAATGGATAAACAATAAGATCTTACTGTATAACGTAGGAAATCGTACTCAATATCCTGTGATAAACCATAATAGAAAAATAAAGAATGAAAGAGAAAAAGGGAGAGTTCAGTATTCTAAACAACTACTAATTCAAAACATTTAACTCTACCTGCCACCTGTACTTAAACATGACTTTACAAACCATTACCTTGCTGTCACTGTATTCATTTTATGTAATTCCATCTTGATCTGAGATTAGAACCAATGAGTAGAAGCCACAGGGAATGGACATCAATTTGGTATATGAAGACGTTTTTAGTGGGAAATCCCCTCAGTTTGGAGTCACAAGGCCTGTGTTCTTGTCTCTGGCAATTAATTCACTCACTCTCTCTAAACCTTATTTGTCCTCTCAGTAAAATAGTCTACGAATAGAGTCACCTAGGGACATGACTGAGCAACTTCACTTTCACTTTTCACTTTTATGCATTGGAGAAGAAAATGGCAACCCACTCCAGTGTTCTTGCCTGGAGAACCAAGGGACGGGGGGGCCTGGTGGGCTGCTGTCTATGGGGTCGCACAGAGTCGGACACGACTGAAGCGATTTAGCAGCAGCAGCAGCAGCAGCAGGGTTCAATTAGATAAGTGTTTTGTAAATTCTAAATTGCTGCGTAAGTGTGACTCAATGATATAGGTATAAAGCAGCCAAATGAGGAGCAAGCTGCCTGATCAAGTAGAAGGTTTTCTGTTACTAGAAGTGCTGCAATAGGCAGGAATGAACAGTGGAATGTGAATTCCAAAGAGGAAAATCTGGATTCATTCTTGATTCTAGCAACTGTTGGTCATGTGCTCCCAAGTAAATGACTTACTCTCTTTAAGCCTATCTGCTTTGCTTTGCTCACCTGCACAATGAATTATTATGAGGCTTATGTGAAATAATAGATGTCGGATATCAGTGTCGGGTGCATGGACAGCAGACATCAAATGTCAGCTGCTCATCCTTATAATGATTATATCTTATCATTATTATTATTACTGTAACTACTATTACAATTATCACTATTATTGAAAATAAGCATCTGGAAAACAAAATTTTGTCAGGAGGCTGTGAAAATCAGAAAAGTGGGATAAAATGGTTTCCTGATTCCAAGGTTCACGTTTTATGCTTTTGCTTTTACCTTTACACTCGCAGCAGAATATGAGATGTGTAGATTAACTCTGCATAAAGGACTAGAAGGCTCCATCAAATCCACTTGAATCCTCTCTTCCCAGTTGATGAAAAAGGTTTTGGCATGTTAAGAGCCAGAGATTGAAGCCCTATGAATTGACTCCATAATAAACATAGGAAAGAGCTACCTTTGCCAGAGATTGAGGATGAGTCCAACATTGTTAAGGAAAGCAGGGGAAAAAAAAAAAACAAAACTCTCTAACTCTCTGCAACCCGATGGACTGCAGCCCATCAGACTCCTCAGCCCTTGGGATTCTCCAGGCAAGAATACTGGAGTGGGTTGCCATTTCCATTTCCAGGGGATCTTCCCAACCCAGAGATCGAACCCATGTCTCTTACACTAGAGGAAAGTGTTAATCCAAGAGAGTTCTCAGTTTCTAGGCAAACGAGGAGCTCCTTGGTAGGAGTCTCATGGAGCTCCCTGCCATTCTAAATCCATCCTTCCCACATCTTTTGTGCCAACAGGAGTAAACTCTGGGCACCGTATTGGTTTGATAGCCTGGAGCCACATACCGCCCACCGGTATCCTGCAGAATCGGTACAAACTGTTGACTGTTTGAAAATTAGAAAGGAGAATCAGCCCCTTATGTGAGATTTACTTTTAGTATATTTTGTGGCATAAATTTAGAGGAGTATAAGATAAAGAAAAAATGTAGAGTTTATATTAAATATTGTGTGCTAAAATATTCAAAAATGGTCCAGTGGGTTACTTATTTTTACAATCCAGCTCTATCCTTGAAGATTTTATTTTTATTCATTTGTATTACTCTGATTTTGGAAGCCCAGCAAATGCAAAGTGGTTCATTAGTTGAACTCTACTGTAATTACTAAAGCTAATGAGAACAATATTTTGAATGCCAAAGCCAATTTATCAGTTACTTCTTGTAACAGAACAATTTCTGTCTTTTTTCAGAGGAAGTCTTCAGTTCTTATTCCGCTCTGTGGTGGTCTCCAAACAGCACTTTTTTAGCATATGCCCAATTTAACGACACAGAAGTCCCGCTGATTGAATACTCCTTCTACTCCGATGAGTCACTGCAATATCCAAAGACCGTGAAGATTCCATATCCAAAGGTCTGTGCTCTGTTCATATAGCGGTTCCGTGATTGATGAGAAGAGAATGGTTTCATGTAATCCTTTCCTGCTAATGAAAATATTGTCAGTCTCTCTTCAACAGCTTGCTGTGATTACTCTTGCTGAAGTCAACAGCATCTGGCAATTTTAAAGTATTTTTATTATCCCAGGAAAGAGTGTGATTTAAGGTTTTGTAATTTCTCCAAAAACTTTGAGGAATGACAAGCCGAAAAAGATGGGGAAAATGCTTTTGAAAGAAGCAGGGGGAATGAAAATATTTGAATGGAGGAAAAGAGAGGCTGTAATTGAATCAGAAGCTCATCTCATTTGCAGAAGTTGGATTGTGCCCTAGATAAAGTTGAAAGGCATGCTTATATATCAGGTTGTATTACTAACTAACAGATACATGACTAGTTTTAGTAGTTCTGTGATAAATTTGGCATTGATGTAAATTTCACACGTCCCACATTTGGAATAATAGTGTCACGTCTTGGTTTTCAAGACTGTTTCTCTCTCCAGGATGCATGTTTATGAAAACTGAAGAGCTTTATTAAGCCAAGGAAGAGGGAGATTTAGGAAGCTACCAGGATTCTTCACTAGTGTCATAAAAATAGTGGCCACACTATTTTTTATAGGAAAATCTAATAGTGAAGTGTTTTTGCTGTAAGCAATTTGGGGAAAGGGATTTTTATTTTTACCAACTCACTGTTCAATTTGCTTTATGAAGAGCTGCCATTTTAGGAAGACAGAGGAAGTTAAAAGAAAAAAAATCAGAGACTAAATATGGGAATGTATTTTCAGTGGAATGTTATTTTTTGAAGAGTAAACTGGCAAAAAAAAAATCATAGAACCTTCTCACTAAAAATAACGTATTATTTCTAATTTGTCAATTGAAAATCTATGTGTATATACAATATAATTTTATAGATTTCTGTCACAATATTGACTGTAAAACTCCAAAGTAGTGAACCTGAATTTGGAATGGAAATGTTGGCTTCCTAATTAGCATTTTGGCTCTGGGCTTAGGTAAACTAATTTTACTAGTGGATTGTATTTTGGCTGAACCCAGGTATTCTTCCTAGTGGTTAGCCATCAATCAGGATATATTTATAGATTAAAATAATTGATTTTAACAAGTTTATCTTTTTTTCTTGAAGTACATAAATTATGAATATTCATTACTTAAAGGGGAGCCATTTATGTATTTCTGCCTGAATATGAGAAGGTTGCATGTCATGACTCTCCTTTAAGTTTATTTTATCTATATTAAAATAGTTTAAAGTGTCTGGTTATAATTTTATGGGCATAATTTAGCCATTTTTGTATAGCTTTAAACTTGTACAATGATATTATTATATCTTTTTTTATTATTAATACCAATTCTGTGATTGTTTTTTTCCTAGGCAGGAGCTGTGAATCCAACTATAAAGTTCTTTGTTGTAAATATCAGCAGTCTCAGCCCGAACATTAATGCAACTTCCCAACAAATTGTTCCTCCTGGTTCTGTGTTAATAGGGTAAGACTCTTGACCCAAATGCTCATGCTGTAAACAATTCCACAGTTCTCAGGGAGAACACTTTCAAAATGAGTGACAGAGTCAATGGCAGCATCTCATGGTGTCACCTGGCCTGGCCCATCATTCATTCTTCCATTCGACCACTCTGTTGGGCTACACCGCACAGACCTACAGGGCCTGCACTTGCCCACATTTAAGACCAAAGACAGAGCCCAGTGTCAGCAACAGAGACATCAGTGGTTTAATGGAGATCTACATGTCTGAAGCAAGGTCCTGGAGCAACATCTCACCATGTGCTGTGGTGACATGACAGGACATGGCAGCAGGCTTTGCTCCCAGAGGGGAAGGGGAGATTGCCAGTTATAGGAGGAATTATGTCAGCTTGGCTTATTAGTTACCATGGAAACCAGCAGAGGGGCGTGCCCCTCACCACCCCTTTGATAAGAACAGACTCTAGCTGGGGCCTGGAGCAAGTATGTAGGAATGTCAGTCAGGTGAGTAGGGTGTAAGTGGAGCAGGCTCTGGTCCAGCAGGAGATGTACAGAGAGCAAGAGAACAGCGTCTTGGGTGGTCTGACTCTACACACTCCTCACTGAGTACAAACTTCATGTCTTCATGCCGGACAGGGCTCTAGGGTGGGCTTGCAGAATGAATAGGGCAGTCAGAGTCTCTGGTATCATGGAGCCTACACTCAAGGAAGGGGAGACAAACAACCAGGCAAACAAATAAGGTTAAACGTGAGGCAGTGAAATGTGAAGACAATCAAAGGAGGCAGGTGTGATGGTGATGGTGGGCGGAGGTCAGGGAAGATCTCTCTAATAAGATGCCTGTGAGAAGTGATGTGGAGGAAGAAGGGGAGATCCTGCCACATGGAGAGTTAGGGGAGCGGTAGCCAGGCAGAGGAAGAGCAGGTGCAAAGTCCCTACAGAGGGAGCCTGCATGGTACCGTAGAGGCCCTGCAAGGAGCCATAGATTCCAGAGCATCTGAGTGGAGAGGGGAGTATGGGAGGAAGGTCAGGTCACACGAGTCTTTGCAGGGCCTGGTAAGACCTAGACAAATTCAGGGAAACTGTGGATTAATTTTAGGTACCATTGCCACCCCATGATACTGATGTGTCTCAAGATGTCACTTGCTTGAATAATCCTTGGTGGTTTGAAATTCTCAGCCTTTCCTTTATTTTCCTATAAACACTAATTTGCATGAAACTTCTTGCTATCGGGTTGGTATTTTCCATTACCTATGTTGGTTTTGCCATTGCTTCTAAACGATGACTAGCATCTATTGAGCACTCTCTATGTACCAGACACAGAGCATTACAGGCTTTATTTTATTAGTTTTTAAGTAATTCTCTCCAATAATAATAATGATTGAAGTAAACTGGCAAAAAAAAAATCATAGAACCTTCTCACTAAAAATAACGTATTATTTCTAATTTGTCAATTGAAAATCTATGTGTATATACAATATAATTTTATAGATTTCTGTCACAATATTGACTGTAAAACTCCAAAGTAGTGAACCTGAATTTGGAATGGAAATGTTGGCTTCCTAATTAGCATTTTGGCTCTGGGCTTAGGTAAACTAATTTTACTAGTGGATTGTATCTTTGGCTGAACCCAGGTATTCTTCCTAGTGGTTAGCCATCAATCAGGATATATTTATAGATTAAAATAATTGATTTTAACAAGTTTATCTTTTTTTCTTGAAGTACATAAATTATGAATATTCATTACTTAAAGGGGAGCCATTTATGTATTTCTGCCTGAATATGAGAAGGTTGCATGTCATGACTCTCCTTTAAGTTTATTTTATCTATATTAAAATAGTTTAAAGTGTCTGGTTATAATTTTATGGGCATAATTTAGCCATTTTTGTATAGCTTTAAACTTGTACAATGATATTATTATATCTTTTTTTATTATTAATACCAATTCTGTGATTGTTTTTTTCCTAGGCAGGAGCTGTGAATCCAACTATAAAGTTCTTTGTTGTAAATATCAGCAGTCTCAGCCCGAACATTAATGCAACTTCCCAACAAATTGTTCCTCCTGGTTCTGTGTTAATAGGGTAAGACTCTTGACCCAAATGCTCATGCTGTAAACAATTCCACAGTTCTCAGGGAGAACACTTTCAAAATGAGTGACAGAGTCAATGGCAGCATCTCATGGTGTCACCTGGCCTGGCCCATCATTCATTCTTCCATTCGACCACTCTGTTGGGCTACACCGCACAGACCTACAGGGCCTGCACTTGCCCACATTTAAGACCAAAGACAGAGCCCAGTGTCAGCAACAGAGACATCAGTGGTTTAATGGAGATCTACATGTCTGAAGCAAGGTCCTGGAGCAACATCTCACCATGTGCTGTGGTGACATGACAGGACATGGCAGCAGCTTTGCTCCCAGAGGGGAAGGGGAGATTGCCAGTTATAGGAGGAATTATGTCAGCTTGGCTTATTAGTTACCATGGAAACCAGCAGAGGGGCGTGCCCCTCACCACCCCTTTGATAAGAACAGACTCTAGCTGGGGCCTGGAGCAAGTATGTAGGAATGTCAGTCAGGTGAGTAGGGTGTAAGTGGAGCAGGCTCTGGTCCAGCAGGAGATGTACAGAGAGCAAGAGAACAGCCGTCTTGGGTGGTCTGACTCTACACACTCCTCACTGAGTACAAACTTCATGTCTTCATGCCGGACAGGGCTCTAGGGTGGGCTTGCAGAATGAATAGGGCAGTCAGAGTCTCTGGTATCATGGAGCCTACACTCAAGGAAGGGGAGACAAACAACCAGGCAAACAAATAAGGTTAAACGTGAGGCAGTGAAATGTGAAGACAATCAAAGGAGGCAGGTGTGATGGTGATGGTGGGCGGAGGTCAGGGAAGATCTCTCTAATAAGATGCCTGTGAGAAGTGATGTGGAGGAAGAAGGGGAGA
The DNA here is from genome assembly GCA_006408695.1 of Aepyceros melampus. Taxonomy (NCBI): domain Eukaryota; kingdom Metazoa; phylum Chordata; class Mammalia; order Artiodactyla; family Bovidae; genus Aepyceros; species Aepyceros melampus. Next base: position 493,623 of record SJXQ01010725.1, read on the forward strand.
TCCTGCCACATGGAGAGTTAGGGGAGCGGTAGCCAGGCAGAGGAAGAGCAGGTGCAAAGTCCCTACAGAGGGAGCCTGCATGGTACCGTAGAGGCCCTGCAAGGAGCCATAGATTCCAGAGCATCTGAGTGGAGAGGGGAGTATGGGAGGAAGGTCAGGTCACACGAGTCTTTGCAGGGCCTGGTAAGACCTAGACAAATTCAGGGAAACTGTGGATTAATTTTAGGTACCATTGCCACCCCATGATACTGATGTGTCTCAAGATGTCACTTGCTTGAATAATCCTTGGTGGTTTGAAATTCTCAGCCTTTCCTTTATTTTCCTATAAACACTAATTTGCATGAAACTTCTTGCTATCGGGTTGGTATTTTCCATTACCTATGTTGGTTTTGCCATTGCTTCTAAACGATGACTAGCATCTATTGAGCACTCTCTATGTACCAGACACAGAGCATTACAGGCTTTATTTTATTAGTTTTTAAGTAATTTCTCCAATAATAATAATGATTGTTTTTAATTTTTTCTATTTATGTATTTTTGGCTGTGCTGGGTCTTTACTGTTGTGTACAGGCTTTTTCTCCAGTTGCAGCAAGCGGGGTCTAGTCTCTAGTTGTAGTGTTTGGGCTTCTCATTTCAGTAGCTTCTCTTGTTGCAGAGCACGGGCTCTATAGGTACTCAGGCTTCAGTAGTTGCAACCCAACAGCTCGGTAATTGAGGCTTGTAGTTTCTACAGCACAAGCTCAATAGTTGTGCTCAGGCTTAGTTGCTCCGTGGCTTGTGGGATCTTCCCAGACCAGTGATTGAAACTGTGTCTCCTGCATTGGCAGGTGGATTCTTTACCACTGAGCCTGGGAAGCCCTCCAATAATTATTATTATATGCCAGATACAGATAAGAAAATGAGGTCTAGAGGTTAGAAAATGACCCAGTAGGAGTCTGTATTCAAACCTCTCTGACTTGAAAGAAAGACCTTGTAAGCACTCTGCGAGGTGCCTCTCCCTCTGTGGATTCAGCTGGTATCCTCAGATGCCTGGAGTTATTATCAGAGCAATATGAAAGTATCTTCCTGTTCAGGGTTGCATTGACTGCATCAGGCAGGCTGGAGGCTTTGCGCTATTGTTATTAATTCATTCACTTGTTTAGAAAAGATCTGTATTAATCTATTTATTCTGAGGTAAAAGTAATTATGAATTAAAAGGTTTTATTTTTTTTCCTGAATTTGTCCCAGGATGTATAAATTTACCTGGAGGTTCTAAAATCTGCTGTTTGATCCCCTCCAGCCATCTCTTCCATCAACATTAATTAAGCACTCACTGTTTACACTCATGGATGTCCATAGGAGTGAGTCTGCCTTCCAACACTTATGAAGGGGTGGAGGATATAAATGATGTCAATAAATGACTCCAAAAATGCCCATGACAGAGGCATAAGCAAAAGTCAGGAGGCATTCTCAGGAGGCGGAGATGGGTTTTCCATGACCCTGGGAATCAAAGAAAGCACCATGGAGAATGGCAGATTGGACAGGGCATGATGGGGAGGAAGAGCATTGGAGTAGAAGGATGGCCGAGCATGTGGAAGCTCAGGACTGCCCAGGAAGGGGCTTTGGATCTTACAAATGTTTTTAAGGACCTAGCAACGTTGGTGCAAGTGAGATAAAACACAGAGGCATGATGCCAATAAGCAAATGTCAGGTGGCTGCTTGGGTTACAGGCCCAGTCCCCGTGCCCTCTCCTTCCCCTAGGAGTCTCAGAATAGCAGAACCCATCGTTGTTCCAGAAACAATCAGAAAACCACTGTGAGGCACAGATGAGAGATCTGAGGCTGAAAGAGGTAAATACGTTTGCTCAAGGTCACACAGCAAGTTGGCTTGGGAGCTGGGAGTAGGACAGAGGCCCCCGTCTGCCAGCCAGAGTGAATACTGTAATTAAGATGTACTGGTCGGGGATTGCACTTGGTGCTCTGCTCACGTTGTCTCATTTATTACCCACATGCTGCTGTCTATGGTACCATTTTCACAGCTATTTCCCAGATGAAGAGATGGCATTTCCCCACTTAGAAACCACTTTCTGAGGCCTAGTTGTGAATTTCAGAGCTCAGGAAACTTAGGCAGTTCAAGGATTTGTTTTCACCCTATAATCCTTAAGTCTCTGTTCTTAGTTCTCTATGCTGCTCTCATGGTGAGGGCTGCCTCACTCACTGTGAGTATTTTCTGTGGAATGTATTTCAACCAAAGAAGTGTTTTTGGAAATGCTACAGGACTGTGTTGTGTATGAAATTGCAAATCCAGCTCTGGTCTCTGTTAGCATCAGTACAGCTGCAGCTTTTCTAAAACCAGGCTTGAGGTCCCTCTGGTGAAAAATGTTCTAGTACACAGTGATGCTCCATTTTCTGGCCTCCTGGGAAGATCAGCAGGGTCAAGTTCATCCAGGCAACATATGCCTCTTCAGCTGCCTCGCAGCTTCTATGGTGTCACATGGTAATTCACTCACCCCTGGAGTGAGGCCTCCCTCTGCCCGCGCCCGTCACTGATTTTTTTCTAGGCCTCATCCTTTTCATCATAGAGCTCCCAGCAGCTGAAATCCTATAGGAAGATTAGGCTCGTTTGTTAGACGGGGCTCCTCTGACAGCCAGTGAGAACCAGCCACTTCTCCAGTGGCTGCCCTCAATGAATTAAAAGTTCAAGTTGATCAGATTAAACATATGCCTCTTCAGCTGCCTCGCAGCTTCTATGGTGTCACATGGTAATTCACTCACCCCTGGAGTGAGGCCTCCCTCTGCCCGCGCCCGTCACTGATTTTCTTTCTAGGCCTCATCCTTTTCATCATAGAGCTCCCAGCAGCTGAAATCCTACAGGAAGATTAGGCTCGTTTGTTAGACGGGGCTCCTCTGACAGCCAGTGAGAACCAGCCACTTCTCCAGTGGCTGCCCTCAATGAATTAAAAGTTCAAGTTGATCAGATTAAACTGTTCATTTGCATTGACTGCCTATGTTGGGAATTTTTTTCTTTATTTCTTATTTATTTATTTATCTTTGATTGTGCTGGATCTTTGTTCAGTGTTGGGGCAAGTGGGGTCTCCTCTTGGTAATGGTGTGCGCGCTTCTCATTGCGGTGGTTTCTCTTGTTGCTGAGTACAGGCTCAGTAGTTGTGGTGCATGCGCTTAGTTGCTTCTCTGCATGTGGAATCTTCCCAGACCCGGGAATCAAACCCGAGTCCCCTGCATTGACAGGCAGATCTGCACCACCAAGGAAGTCCTATGTTGGGAACTTGAGAGCTCGAAATATTTGGGAGAAGATAGCAGATAATGTAAAATCATAAGTCTCCTAACTTTTACTTAGAGAAGTGCTTCACATGACTGGACTGAAACAGGACAAGTTTATAGGTAGGGTTGGGCCAATCCTACAGTAATATCTCCAGTACCTTGAAGGGGGGCTTCCCAGGTGGTGCTAGTGGTAAAGAGCCTACCTGCCAGTGCAGATGTGAGTTCGATTCCCTGAAGGAGGGCATGGCAACCCACTACAGTATTCATGCCTGGTGAATCTCATGGACAGAGGAGCCTGGCAGGTTATGGTCCACAGGATCACATAGAATCATACATGACTGAAGCGACTTAGCACATATGCACCTTGAAGGGTGCCTGGCACATAGCAAGTGCCTAATCAATACATGTAGAACAAGTGAAAAGATAAGTTCGTGTACAGATGGATGGTTGAGGTGACTTTGTGCTGGGGGGATAGGAGTTTATACAGCCTTTGTGTCTCCTCTGAACAGTTGATGACCCTTTTTCTATAAAGTGGGGACCTTCAGGATCTGAGATTTTCACTCCGGAGGTCAGTGAACTGGACTGAAATACGCTGCAATGTATGCAAGAAAGGAGGCCCTTTAGGAGTTCACATGCCTTGGGCTCTGCATCTCAGCTCTGCTCCATCTCACCTCATCATTCTGGTCCTCAGCAATCTGTCAGTGGACCCGGGAGGGCTGGCATTGCTGTCAGAGCAGAGGGTGGCGTGGAACCTGTGGCCAGCGCTGGCAGGATGCCCGCCTCAGTGACTCACTGAGTTACTCACTCCACCACCTACAGTTGCCTTTAGTGGTGGTGTTCAGTCACTAAGTCGTTCCTACTCTTTACAGCCTCAGGGACTGAAGCACACCAGGCTTCCCTGTCCCTCATCATCTCCCAGAGCTTGTTCAAACTCATGTCCATTAAGTCCGTGATATCATCCAACCATCTCATCCTCTGTGGTCGCCTTCTCCTGCCCTCAGCCTTTTCCAGTATCAGGGTCTTTGCTCTTAGAAGTGGTATTCTTTCCAGTTAATCAGTACTTTAAGTATCTTTAACATACCAAAAGAAACATTTACACAAATTAGGGGACTTAATATCACACAAGAGATATTTATTACATGCTTCCTCTTTGAAAGGCAACAGCCAATTTACAAAGGGATTCCCTGTCATGTGCTTTCAAAGGCAAGTCTCTCCTTGCACATTTAAATAGGATTTGCTTTGTAATATTCAGTTATTCCATCTATACACACTCTCGAGGAATAAAGATTTCATAGAGTGAGGAGTTTTATCCAGAAAAGAATTAAGAGAGTGAAACCAACCAGCAATGTTTACCAGAGGGATGGGTGGAGATTCTACTGAGGGAGTGACTAGGAGCAGGAAATCTGAAGCCAACTGCTTATTTTTAATCCTGACTCCAGTCCTGTCCAGCGGATGACCTTGGATGAATTACCTAACCTCTCTACACTTCTGTTTATTTGTCTGCAAAACAAGAACTCTGGCATTCCTCATAAGGTGGTCATGAGTTTTATGTCAGCACTTAGACCAGTTCCTAGCACAGAGTGGATTCCACATGGGTTTGAATTCTCCTTGTGTCCAAAAATTACTTCACTGCTTTAGTAGTAAAATCAACCGTATTCCTCTTGGACTAAGTCTGTTCCAGAAGTTAGAAGAGCTGGTTGAATCACTATGTCTTACCTGGGATAGGCAGTCAGCAGCTCATGGGGATACCAGGCTGCCTGTACAGTGCCTGGTCACTCTTCCACGCCTCTCCCAACCCCTATGACCAGTCTGTTTTTACAGAATACAGTTGGCATCAAGGGCAAAGTGTAGTTGAGGATCCTGCTTGTTGGATTTTTCTTACCTTGAGTGGGGACTTAAATCTTCCTGTAAAAAGTACAATTAAGCCATTGGTTTCCTTATGTCTTTTTCTTGACTCACTGACATCGTGGCCTGGCATCATCACAGATCAGGGGTGGAATATGCACCCTCATTCCATCTCCCCTGAATTCCAAATCCTAAAGAGAAACCGTGATTAAAGAGAAGTGTGTTTATATGCAAATTCAGAATTTACGGTCCGCTCCACTGGTGAACCGCATTTATGGAGCCCTCGCAAGGTACAGAGTACATCTTGGGTTATGAAGAGTGACAAAGGTAGTTGAAGATACAGGTCAGGAACCTTTGATCTAGAAACAGGCAGGGAAGATGCCAGATGCATGTGAGTTTCTTGGCAGACTTCCCAAATTCTGTTGCTCAATGTTTTCAAATGGAGAAAAGTTATTTTTGTATGGCTGATTGCTGAACCTGAAGCATAATTTATGGCTTTCAGTAGATAAATGTATAGTACCAGGAGACCCACTAATCATGTTACAGGGTTTTCTTCCACCTCACCTGCCCCTTCCTCCAACCAGGCCACTTTGGAAAAGAGGAAGGCTGTTCATTTCTGGAGTCCATTATCCTTATTGATGCCCATGGAACCCATGGAAAATGTATGCATGTGTGTGGGGAAGCTTTTTCTCTCTAGAGAGAGGTACATGATTTTCATCCAGTTTACAAAGGCTTTTGACTTAAAATAGTAAAAACTACTGGTACAGAACCAGGGTTAGCACCCCCCGGGCCTGCCGGCCTAATCCAGCCCCCACTCATTTTTGGATGATCCCATAAGTAAGAATGGTTTTCACATTTTTGAATGGTTGGGAAGAAGAATCATTAGAAGAATAATACTTCCTGACACGTGAAATGTACATGAACTTCACATCGCAGCCTCTCCTTGTTGGCACACAGCCACGCTCATCCCTTATATATTGTCTCTGGCTGCTTTGTGCTGCCAAGGCAGAGCTGAGCTGTTGTGACATAGAGCATGTAGCCCCCAAAACTGGAAATATTTACTGGCTGGCCCTTTTCTGAAAAAGTGTTCTGACCCCTGGTCTAGAAAGTTAATTTCAAAAATTTTTGTTTTCTATCTTGCACTTCATTCTTCCATTCCCTTTGCAGGTATTTATTCCCTATCCCCAGGAAGATAGATTTGCCTTTCCATTTTCTCGTTTAACTCCTCTGCCTTGGGCTCAGTGCAGTGGAGTTTGATGAGGTGCCCTCACTCCTGGGTCAGCAGAAGCAGCATTCAGCTTCTCAGACTCTGCAGCCTGGGGGTTTGGGTAAATGGCACAAGACCTGTGATAGCCATGTAGAAAGAAGGTCTTCAAAAAAGCTTCATGGGCAGGGGATATTTAAGAACACCCTGAGGTATTGTCTCTGGCTGCTTTGTGCTGCCAAGGCAGAGCTGAGCTGTTGTGACATAGAGCATGTAGCCCCCAAAACTGGAAATATTTACTGGCTGGCCCTTTTCTGAAAAAGTGTTCTGACCCCTGGTCTAGAAAGTTAATTTCAAAAATTTTTGTTTTCTATCTTGCACTTCATTCTTCCATTCCCTTTGCAGGTATTTATTCCCTATCCCCAGGAAGATAGATTTGCCTTTCCATTTTCTCGTTTAACTCCTCTGCCTTGGGCTCAGTGCAGTGGAGTTTGATGAGGTGCCCTCACTCCTGGGTCAGCAGAAGCAGCATTCAGCTTCTCAGACTCTGCAGCCTGGGGGTTTGGGTAAATGGCACAAGACCTGTGATAGCCATGTAGAAAGAAGGGTCTTCAAAAAAGCTTCATGGGCAGGGGATATTTAAGAACACCCTGAGGGGTTTCCCTGGTGGCTCAGTGGTAAAGTAGTTAGTTGCCTGCCAATTCAGGAGATGTGAGTTCAATCTCTGGGTCAGATGATCCCCTGGAGAAGGAAATGGCAACCCACTCCAGTATTCTTGCCTGGAGAATCCCATGGACAGAGGGGCCTGGTGGGCTATAGTTCATGGGGGTCACAAAAGAGTCGGACACAACTAAACAGCAACGACAGCTAAGGAAGTTCAAGCATGTCAGCTGAAGGGCAGGTTGACAAAGCTGGGAAACCTCATAGGCTGTTCATGGGACACCAGCCATGGAGACTGGAGAGGGCGCTGCTGCTGCTAAGTCACTTCAGTGGTCTCCGACTCTGTGCGACCCCATAGACGGCAGCCCACCAGGCTCCCCTGTCCCTGGGTTTCTCCAGGCAAGAACACTGGAGTGGGTTGCCATTTCCTTCTCCAACGCATGAAAGTGGAAAGTGAAAGTGAAGTCGCTCAGTCGTGTCCGACTCAGCGACCCCATGGACTGCAGCCTACCAGGCTCCTCCGTCCATGGGATTTTCCAGGCAAGAGTACTGGAGTGGGGTACCACTGCCTTCTCCGGAGAGGGCACAGTTCTTAACAAGCAAGAGAAAGGACTGAAGTAGAGAGGAGTCTCTGTGTGAATGTGGTGCTCTGCTGCTGGGTGAGGGGCTCTAGTCTTCGTTCAGCGCCTGCCACCTGCAGTGGGGCAGCCTAGAGGCCGGGGTACCCCTGGGCACATTAGAACAGTGAGCGTTCCATGCCCTAAAGGTGAAGGATTTAAAGTGCTTAATCTAACACCTGGTCCATCCTAAGTGCTTGATAAATACTTGTTGTTTGATTCAGTGTCTGTAAAGGGAGCGGAGACAAGAAGTGATTATTAATTCTGAGGAAGGACAGAGCTATTTAGGTGGTGAGGATGGGACAGGATTACCCCGTCTGTTCCGTGCCACATCCACAGAATTTTAGTGAGTGCCTGTTTTGTGCCAGGTAGTCTGCTAGGCCCTGGAGATACCCCATGAACCCTCAGAGAGTCTGCAGTTAAACAGGGGAGAGAGCCTAGTAATAAGAGGAGAGGACAGGGACAGCCTGTGAAGTAAAGAAGGAGTGTTTAGGGGGAACAGATATGGCCATAGGGTCAGATGGGAAAGGGCTGGAAGAAAAGATTCCTTTGGAATCCTTGTGACAAAAGGAAGCAAGGTTTTTATCAGACACCTGATGAGAGTGATTTAAGAACAGTCATACAAAATCACACAAGGGTGTGGGAAGCAAATGAAATAACATAAATTATCCAAAGCAAATATTTAGGGAGTCTAGCAGAAAGGTAAATCATGAATTCCATGCATCTCACTATCACTCAAAATATAATTCCAAAAATTCTTAAAGGTATGTGTTGGAGGAGCCTGCACTACTCGAGATATCTCTATTTGTATAAATTTATCAGAGAAGGCAATGGCACCCCACTCCAGTACTCTTGCCTGGAAAATCCCATGGACAGAGAAGCCTGGTGGACTGCAGTGCATGGGGTCGCTAAGAGTCGGACACGACTGAGCGACTTCCCTTTCACTTTTCACTTTCATGCATTGGAGAAGGAAATGGCAACCCACTCCAGTGTTCTTGCCTGGAGAATCCCAGGGGTGGGGGAGCCTGGTGGGCTGCCGTCTGTGGGGTCACACAGAGTCGGTCACGACTGAAGCAACTTAGCAGTAGCAGCAGCATGCTAAAATAACAAAAGTTTCCTTAATTTCTTCAAGTGATTCATATTCTGATACTTGAGAAAAGATTAGTATGATACAATGATTTATTTTCAAAATTTGCAGAGATATGAGTCCATTTTTCTCCCCCTTTGAAAATGAAGTTGAGAAAGGGGTCAGCTCTAGTTTCTACCTACTAGCAGGAATTTTCTAGAGAAGCACATCAAATCATCAGAAAAGACTCAAATCTCAGCCAGAGTCCCTGGCTTCACTGTAATGCTCCTTCAAGACAGCAGAAAAGAGACAGGAAAAGGTCCCTCTTAACACTCCAGCACCACCAAAGGCCAGTTGAGGACTTGCAAAGTCCTGAGTCATGGTGTGAGTCACATATGCTACCCTGTGAGCTGCTTCTTCCTGTCAGATATATTTTGATTTCCATTAGATTTAAGTTTCACTTTGTGCTCTAAGATAGGGTAAAATGCTATGGTGTTAAATGGTTTCAACAACTATTGAAAATTGTATTCCCATGAAGATTGACTTTATCAAGCAAAATGTCTATTTGTACCAAGGTCTGGAAATAGTTTCTCTCTCTCTCCTTCCTACCCTCCGTTCCTTCTATCCTTCTGTCCTTGCTTCCTTCCCTCCTTTTAGGGATCACTACTTGTGTGACGTGACATGGGTAACAGAAGAAAGGATTTCTTTGCAGTGGCTCCGCAGGATTCAGAACTATTCAATCATGGATATCTGTGACTATGACTGGTCCACAGGAAGATGGATTTCCTCAGTGGTAAGGTTGAATTGGGATATTCTGCTTCCAAAGCTCCATGTGATCTGAGGGCTGTATGAAAACAGGAAGAATGCTATCAGGAAATACAGTTTGAGTTTCTATTCTTTCTACTGTGTCTGACCCTGAGGCAGTGAATAAGTCTTGATTGACTTTTAGATAATTTGATAACCTGGTGGTACTTCTATTTCACCTTCTTTCACTGCTCTGTTTTAGTTATGGTGACTATCACTTGGGATATGGGTGGTGGGTGGAAAACCAGAAAATGGAATTTGATGTCAAAATTCACAAAGTCCGAGAAAACCATGGGCTGCAGGGTCAAGGAAACATTTCAAGAGAGAAAACAGAGTATGCAGAGTAACTTGCTGAATATATGTTCAAGAAACAAAACAAGTATCAAGAGGCCACAAACCTATTATTAATAACCACCCTATGACTCTGATTACTTTTCAGCAGTAAACAGCTTTAGAAAGTAAATAGATAACTTCTAGGCTGACAGGGTGGCAACATTAAGGCAAGTGTTAATCCAACCTTGAAGTGCTGGGGGCCTTTCCAGCCCAGAGACCACAAGGTTCAGCTCTTGGATCAAATTTAAAGCCCCTTAGAGATCAACAGCCTCAGGAGGGGAATGTCTGGGGGAGGTTTTCTGGCATATACCAAGGACACCGCTATGAGCCTTTTCTGGTAATGGGCTCTGTGCCTGCACACCTCCTCTCCCTACTTCATTCTGGGTCAGCACAGGGCAGAGTTGCCTCAGAAATCTTGGGCCCTGTATCTTGATCCACTTACTCATATGTATATAGCAATCATTGAATATCTATTTTGTTCCAAGTTTTATGCATGGCTTTGGGTGGAAAAAAAAAATATTAGGTAGCATGCCTGTCCGCAAAATGTTTATTTTCTAGTAGGGAATATTGTTATGAAGACCAATAATAATTACCATTATTGTGAACACTCACAGTAGCCAGATACTGCAGAAATAGGCTCAGTAATGTTAAGGAACTTGCTTAGGTCACAACCTCAGCCAGAATCTAAACTATAAAACCAAGCTCTTTGCTTCTTGTCAATTAAATCATCCCAATATCAGGATACTGTGCTCTAAAAGTGTATATGCAAAGTACAAAGGAAATCTAGGGCAAAAGAGATAATCAGCTTGATTAGGGACAGGCAAAGGGAGATGGGAGATGACACAGAGGAGACGAGAGCAGACTGGAGTAAGCTGCCATATGCGGGGCACAGGATGGCATGTGGACCCTATGAGCAGAAGCTGTGCAAAGGCATCTGAGGGGAACAGCTTGGAGCCCACAGGGGCTGGGGGTACACAGGACTAGGGTTGAGGGAGAGGTGCAGTGTTGCTGAGGTTTGAGGTATAGGCTAAGGCTCGGGTACCATTCTGAGGGGTTTGGCCTTACCCTGTAAGACAGAGGTAGCTTACTTCATGGTTTTAAATAGGAGAGGATCATAATGAGATAGAACTATCTGTTGCCTGATGAAGTCAGCTGTGGGTTGAGTGGAGTGGAAAGCAGATTGGAAGGAGAACAGAACATCAGGGTCTACAGCTGGGAGATCAGGGCAATGGACCTGGGAAACCCAACAGGACAGAAGGCAGAAGCAGTGCAGAAGGGTGAAAGAAGCCAAAAAGTAGAAGACAGGGGCTAAGGGGGTTCCTGTGAGAAGAGTGGAGGCTGGAATGATTCCCGGTCTCTGGTTTGAATAAATGGTGCCACTAACCTGGAGAAGAATAAAGGAGTAAGAACAAGCTGGTGGGGATGGAGGAAAGATGATGTAATCTTCAGTTCTGTACTCACTGAATTGAAAATGCTAGATGAGGTTTAGGGATGACCTATGAATTACACTCCCAGGTTAGAGCTCTAGGCAAGAGAGGTAAATGTTCTAATGTAGTTATGTAAAAGGTACTAACATAAATATAAATATGTGAATACAAATAGCTTTCGTTTCAGTACAATAAATCTTGCTTATATTGCCACCAAATGCAGCTAAAGATAGAATTCATATCTCATTTCTCTATTTTTCCCTCCCTAGGGACGGCAACACATTGAAATAAGTACCACTGGCTGGGTTGGAAGAGTAAGTTGTAAAAATTATGGATTTTTCTGTTCTGTGGATCAGATACTCAGAGCTATTTCAAATACAGATATAACAAACAAGGGCTCTATGTTATTTGTTATTAATAGAGATATTAGTTGACCTTTTCCTTATAACATTTAAATGCTCCCTCTAGCGAGACCTTTTTATAGAAAATATATAACATGTTCATTTGAAAAAAAGTAAAAAGACAACTGAAAATTCAAGAGAACAGCAGATAAAACAAAAGACATACTCTAGGCAAATTTCTAGCTCCCAGAAAGTTAAAAAACAACCATTGCTGAGATGCAGCCAAGATGCCAAATGTCCTTGTTGACCTCATATTTGAAGTTAGGTACTTTGGAGGCAGAAAACACAGCCCACAGCCTGCACAAATGCAGAAGGAGACACAAGTACCTACTGCTGAATCGAGGTGGCATACACAGCACACCTGCTCTGCCCCTCTCTTTGGAGGAATCATATGTGGGTACATACTTTATTATACCCTGAGGCAGAACTTTATCCAAGAAAGCAGGTGACCCTCCGTGACTCCCCCTGCCTCACACTATGCCTTGGTGGGGGCTCACTGGCCACATTGCTACAAGACCATGGAGTGGAGCGAGCTGATGAAGGCACCCAGCCACTGCGGCAGTGTGAAAGAGGAAGATGGAATCACACCTAATTTTTACAACCACTTCTATTCAGCCCCTTTATGAGAGAAACAAAGTGATATTAAAAAACATAAAAATTTCTTCTCTCTCGGAGCACAGAGGTGCAGCCCCTTGGTCCAGGAACACAGCCTTTCCAGCTGGGCTTGGAGCCCCCGCCCCCGAGCATTCACACGTCCTTTTTGTTCAGGCATTGATTGGGCAGAGGGGAGAGGTTTGCCAACATGAAAAGTGGTTTCCTCCATGGCAAGAGACATGCTACACTTCCTCACGACTCTTTGAAAAAAATATGTTTTTTCCTCTCTGTATTTAACCAGACAGATGCCACTTTTCACACATTTCTACTAGGCACAACTCCATCCAGGGGAAACAGGGAAATGTATTAAAAAGATAAGGCTGTGAACACAGGTCTAGAGAGGGGAATGTGTTTCCGAGCTCTGTAATGAGAACACCAAGTGTATTGCACGCCTCGGCTTGCTCCATAAATGAATTCGCTTTGAATCACTAAATAGAAGAGAGAAGCATTTTTCTTCCTTCCCAAAATGGGAGCTGATGAGAGAGGAAACAGCGAGGGTGAAGTGAACCAACAATTTTAAAAGACCATCTTCTACCTGCTCTCAATGTAGTAAGGAAATCGAAGTTGAAAAGAGACATATTCTTATCAGGCTGGGAGAGACCCTCTTCTGCTTAAACGACATTATGTTCCGAGAACTATCTTTTATCGAAATGTAGAAAATGGAAATTTTGTTCTATATTTCCATACAACTATTTTTTTGGGGTAAATTGTTGATCCTATTTAGCAAAATGAGAAGGCTTATAATAAAAATGATAACTATATGAATGTTTCCGTATGAAATATACGACAGACATTCCTTATGGTATCTAGTCCAGAAATGATTAAAGTTTCTAAGTCTGACTTTCAAAAAAATGATGTATAAGAAACAAGGTTGGGGGTGGGGCATCTCTCAAATTACAAACCACCCTCCAACCGAAACAGTCAAAAATATTAGTCTGTTTCAAGAAAGCACGTTGTGACATGGAGGAAATTTACTTAATAGAACTAAGAGACTGATGCTTTTTTTTTTTTTCACGCTTGTATCAAGACATCATAGCATTATTCTCCACAGATAGAAGATGCCTAAGGGTAACAATGACCACTGCTCTGTGTTGAATGTCATGTGTAATCCTCCCTACATTCTTTCATTTGCATGCATGCATGTTAAGCCCCTTCAGTCATGATTGACTCTGTGACCCTATGGACCATAGCCCGCCAAGCTCCCCTATCCCTGAGGTTCTCCAGGCAAGAATACTGGAGTGGGTTGCCATGCCCTCCTCCAGGGGATCTTCCTGACCCAGGCATCAAAACCGCATCTCTTGCTTCTCCTGCATTGGCAGGCAGGCTCTTTACCACCAGTGCCACCTGGGAAGCCCATTCTTTCATTTGCTCCCCACCAGAAAGCCCTTAGGAGTTAAATCTTTTGTCTGTATTTTCTAGGAGAATTTTCTCTTGAGACCCTCTGATTGCATTTGGCAAGTAAATGAATCATGGGTTTTGAGCATAGGTGTTGGAAGGACTTTCTGAAACTAAAACTGGTACTGAGCTAAGACTAATGTGCTTTAACATGTTTCATGTTTTCTATTATTTTTCTAGTTTAGGCCTGCAGAGCCTCATTTTACCTCTGACGGGAATAGCTTCTACAAGATCATTAGCAATGAAGAGGGTTACAAACACATTTGTCACTTCCAAACAGATAAGAGAGTGAGTATTTTTACATGATTTATTTTGGGTTGATCTCCTTTTTTGGGAAACTAATTTGAAGTGGAAATCATGTGGTAAAGTCGATCACTATGTAATTAGTCTGTTTAAATAATCAGACTAATTCAGATACCCCGGTGGTATCTGGAGTAAGGTAGGATGGGGTGAAGAGACCCAAGAAAAAGACCTGAGATTACCTGAATTCCTGATATAAGTTATTTAATCCTCCTCTTAACTTTGATCAGAGAGACAGTCTATAAACCTATTTTTTAAATCCCATCAGAATTGCACATTTATTACAAAAGGAGCCTGGGAGGTCATTGGGATAGAAGCTCTTACCAGTGATTATCTGTAAGTATTCTAAATATCAGTAGGATGTCAATGTATTTGTCAGAATCACGCCCTCCTTTGCCCAGAAATAAGGAAAAAATCTTCTACAAATAAAGAGTAGTCTATTTGGAATGTGTTCAGGACTTTTTTCTTTCTAACATACGGAAGCCTTAATGATTTTCACATATGCTCAGCAGACTTGATACCATGCCACCAACCAGCACTACCTCTTGCTCTTACCTGCTTTACATTAGAAATGCTGCAGCCTCTTTTTCTTAAACGTTTTGGAACACCAAACTATTCTGGGGCATTTTGATCGATTTCAGCTGACACCGTATGTTTAGAAGGCTTGGAGAGGCTACTGTACCTGTCTCAGCCTTAACCTGCGGCAAATGGAAAGCTTTGTGGAGGCTGTCAATGACCATGCACAAGATGGTTGGACAGGGAGTGTTGTTTTTCACTAGAACCTGAGGCACTTTTATAATTCTGCATCAGTTTCACCACAGAGGAGTTTTGCTATTGCTCAAAGCAGTTTTTGAAGGTCCTGTTTAAAAGTGGCTCTGCCACTCTCAGAAGGATAGGGCACCTGCCGCTGAGTGGTCTGTGTTATGAAGCAGAGAATATGGAAAACAGTACAGATAAATGGGGGCTTCCCTGGTTGGTAAAGAATCTGCCTGCAATGCAGGAGACCTGGGTTTGATCTCTGGGTTGGGAAAATCCCCTGGAGAAAGAAATGGCAACCCACTCCAGTATTTTTGCCTGAGAAATCCTATGGACAGAGGAGCCTGGCAGGCTACAGTCCATGGGGTTGCAAGAGTCAGACACAACTTAGGGACTAATCCACCACCACCACATAGATAAATGGGGCTTCAACTTCAGACTAGTTGTCCAGTCATATTTTTCTGAAAGAAGACTTTTTTTGAGTTTTTACTTGTCATTTTAACTAAGGAGTAATCCTCATATTCAGATACTTTAGCCTGGTTTTTTTTTTTTTTAAAGAATCCCCTATTTAGAGATGATGCCCCTATTTCTGAGAAATAAAAGGGCAGGGAAAAATGATACAAGTAGGGCAAGCACTAACACACATGCACTTGTATGAACACTAATGCTGGGAGTTAAAGGGAGTATACTTCACTTTTTCTGTAAAACATAATTAATTCATTTCATTTGTTTTCTCCCCAGATACTACATTAGTAATGAATATAAAGGAATGCCAGGTGGAAGAAATCTTTATAAGTAAGAATTTTATCAAATTGTTAATGAAGTTTTAGCTAATGAACAATTTCGGCTCTTATTTCATTTTTTAGTTTATTTTTTTTGCCTAGGTCTAATATATTAAATTGGAACTACTATCGAATGCTTTTATTCCTGTATAAACCAACCCATATGTCATCAAAAGAGCATGACTTTATTAGATGCTTTGTGATATTTGCAAACAATGGGAGTTTTGAGGTTATAATGGATTAATTCCTGCATTTATTGCATATTAACTCATTAAGTTTCATGAGTATTTCTTGGCATTCTGATATCTTTGAAACTAGTAAATGGTATTATTTAATTCTTTCTTTCATTTATCCCTTTATCAAGTACTTAATTTCCACCATTGGTTTTACAGAATCCAACTTAATAACTACACAAAAGTGATGTGCCTCAGTTGTGAGCTGAATCCAGACAGGTGTCAGTATTACTCTGTATCGTTCAGTCAAGGGGCAAAGTACTATCAGCTGAGATGTTCTGGTAAGTTTGAACTGAGCAGGGGGTACCCACAAAGTCCCTCTCAAGTCATTCCCTCCATCCCCTCCCCTCTCTGAACAACCTTCTCACCACCCTCCTGACTCAGCATCTCCATCCCTGAAACCTCTTTTTCAGTGTTCAGTTTAAGAAATATTTTTTCTGCCTTGATCACTTCTCTCCTATTGAATCTGAATGCTTGAAATCACATAAGTCCTTCTCCCTTTCCACTCACGAGTAGTGGTAAGTTAGCCATCATTCTTTCCCCTTCTAACCAAGAGGCTTGCTTTTAGACTGAAAGCGCACAAACCCAGAGCTCATGTATGACAGAGGCACTTTTCATCCTTATGTACACACCTAGTGTGCATTTTTTAATGCAAATTATAGTATGCACTTGCCCCTTTAAATGAGAAAAATGTACGTAAGGCGGGTCCTGTGACTCAGCCTGCTCACAGCTTCATCTTCTGTAACTATTGTTATTACTGTTTTCTTTATTAAAAATGAAATCTGGACAAAGAGAGGTAATGTGATTTCACAGGTCATGCAGTCATAAGAAGCACAAAAGGGTTTAGACACAGGCCTCTGCCATTAAACACTAGATTACCTCTCAAAGTGAGAGGAAGAAATTTGGATATTCTGAAAAGTTGACAAGAACTATCCATCTCCAAAAAGAGGTCTGCTTCTCTGAACCTTTCTATACTGGCGCATTTTCTTTAATATCATATTTTTCTTCCTAGTTCTTTACCATGGCTGTTTCCAGTCACCCTTTTTGGGCACGTGTTTTATGTATATTAGGCACTGTGCTCAAGTTTTGTATTCATGATCTTATTTGATCCTTAAGAAAACTGTGTAATGTAGATATGATTATCCTAATTTTATACATGAAGAGACTGAAGCATAAGTATGCTGTCCTAAGTCACAAAGCAGGAAAGTCAAGGATTCAATCCCAGGTCCTTAAAATGCCTCCACTATGGTTCTGATCAAGTGTAAAAATTAATAGTGTGATCCAAATGTGTCAAAATTAAATAGCTCACTAAGTAGCTTTTTCTATACATTACCTTCCACTCTGCAACTACCACAGTTGGAATAAATAGTGAAGATCTGAGCCTGTGAGAAAAACGCTTTCGCATGCCAGGAAGGAATCGCTTATCCAAGTCAGGCACATTGCAGATGTGCCGCCTGGCCCAGTCCTCCATAGTGGGGACAGCAGCGGAGGGGATCTGCCCTTTGAAGGTGGGGAAGTGGAAAGTGGAGTGGCAGTGAGTGTGGGTGGCAGGGTACCTGTCTCCAGAGCTCCACCCCTAGTGGGCGGGGCCTGAGAGAGGGTGTGGCCTCTCTGGACCTCGGAGTTAGAGCCGGGAAGGCTGGTGGCTTACTCTGGGTCTCAGAGGCTTAGTTCAGAGAAGAAAGAATTGGGTCAGACATGATAATGTGTGCAAGGCACTAAGGAGGGCCACATGTGCAATTTCTGTTTCATTCTCCAGAGCTCGGTGCCTTTCCAGTAATATTAATACTTCTTAGACTCAAATTGTGCTCATTTTAAGGAAAAAGAAAATCAGCTAACACTTATAAGCCTCTTATCCACTGTGATATTTATTCTATCAAAGCTAAATGGTGTCAAAGTTATATCAAAGTTAAATGGTAACAAATGCTATTTTGAAAAGTATGTTGTTGTTGTTTTTTAAAAAAAGCTCTGAAATATATTTCTTTCCCTGATTATGTTAACAGGTCCTGGTCTGCCCCTCTATACTCTGCATAACAGCCGCAATGATAAAGGTAACATTTTCATGTTTTACCCTTGGTTTGCTTTTTAGGAAAGAGTGTGTGAATAGGAGCAACATGTGCTTAGCATAATGGGATTTTCTTCAGCTTTAGAGTGTCTTGACAATGACTTGAACACAAGGCTTAAAATATGAAGTATGTATAGTCTCATCACCCACTTATTCCTTATTGCTTTGCACAATCCAAATTCTTCACGTTGTAACAAATGCTTCAAATGTTTGTTGAGAACTGAGAGTCCTGGAAAACAACTCAGATTTGGATCAAATGCTGCAGGATGTCCAGATGCCCTCAAAGAAACTGGACTTCATTCATTTGCATGGAACAAGTAAGTGAAATTTCTCTCAGAACGTTAACTTTTCATGGAAACACCGATAAAATGATAACTAAATGTAACTTGATCTGACAGTATGTATTTTATACATAAATCTATTATAATGTTACTTTTCCATAAAATGTTCTATCACAAGAATGACTAGTTTTATATTTTTTTAATCTAAAAATTAATATTCTACATAAAATGTATTCTTTTAAATGGAAAATATTTGGATAAAATGCACTGTTGCTCGCTAGTTCAGTGTCATCCCATTAGTAATTTTATTCTACTGTTAAGCATTAATTGTGTTTTTAACAATGAAATACTAATATATTTTACCTTTAACCCAAACAGATTGAAAGTGACTTATGTAAAAAAATTAACTTTGGCTATAAAATGTTGAAATTTCAGTCCCAGGACAGAAATCATGAATTTTTCCTAACTTCCTCTCTGTGATAGGCCCTGGCCTAATGGCCTGACCGTGTATTATGTTCAGGGACCACTAAGAACAAGGGGTTTCTTTGAGTAGGAAATCCTGTCATTTTTTTGTAGTTGTTTTTGTTTGTTTTTTCCATTAAGGGCTAATAATTCATAGGGAAGGAGGGATCCATCAAGAGTGATTTATTTTAGATTATTTTTAAATAAAGGCTAATAATAGAAGACATTCAGCTCCTCCAGTTTTAAGTGGCAGGAAAAGCATGGAGAGTGGATGGTGCTTCTGAAGATGAGCTTAGAGAAATACTGCAGGCGCTTATGGCTCACCTGGGGCCTCATTAATGTGCACATTTTGAGCCAGCCCGTGAGCATGGGCCCAGGATTGAAGCTTGTAATAAACTCCCACGTGATGCTAGTGCTGCTGGCCCTTGAATCTGGTTTGACTGGCAAGGGCTTAGGGTTTTGAAGAGCTAACTGGACTTCCTAGAACAGAAGGCATTGAATATTACAATATAACATATTAAATATTTGGATGTGACCCCCAGAGAAAAGACTGTGCATCTTAAAAAATATAGGAAGTAAAACATTTCCAGTTAACTAGTGCTGATTCAAACAAAGGAGAGATCAAATACTGGGTTTGACATATTTTTGAAAAGCATTGTGATCAACTGATAGTTTGACATTCTACTCAAATATAAAAGAGACGAAACTTTTAGTTCTCATTAGCACAGTTGATCAGAAAGCATAAAATAACCAGCAAAATACAAATTAAAGAAAATCTACCTATATAAATATTTTACTCCTAAGCTTTTCTTTTTTTCCTCAACTAAAATAATTATAACAACCAAAATACAAAAGAAAGGTGAACATAAGGAAGAAACATCTCTAGAGATAAGGATTTTTTTCCTTGTAGGTTAAATATACTGAAGCTGGAAATAATCTTATTAAAATATGAAACAACTCTCCTCTCTCTCTCTCTCGTTTTTAAAGATTAGTCTAACTAATCAGCCTGAATTTGGTAGCAAAGGTAACGAATTTATTTTTTAGGGGCAAATTTTATTAAACTGATGTTAAATCAAGCAGAGAGAATTAAACAGACCTGCACAAGATCATGCAGAACAGTTTGCCCCACATAAACCTAGTTTCATTCTGTGAAACACAGAGCTGAAAATGGGAACTCAGCTTACAGCCTGGGATGGCAATAAGAATTACAAAAATGTTATTAAATCAGAATTTTAAAATAGTGTTAAGGCCAACTAAAAATCCTAAACATCTTCAAAGAAATTCAAGACGAGGAAAACATTTTGGAGGAAAACTTAGAACATAAGCCATAAACAAACTAGATAAGTAGATCAGATGCCAAAGAACAGAATCATAAAAACAAAACATTAGCAATTCTAAGATGCACTTTTATTTTACAAAACACCAATGTATTTAATAGAACCATTAGAAACAACTTTGTTTTAACCTTAAACTAGTATTTTAACCTGAAAGAGAATATTTTTTTATAGCTGAAAAGCATGCTAAATCAGAACAGTTCATTTTCTTTTTCTATTCTAATTTAACAAATTGCTAAACTCTACATGTTACTTGTCACTGACAGAGATAAGAAACCAAAACCACTTGCTAATGTGTTCTTAATTCATTAATTAATCTTTCTGTTTGTTTAGAATTTTGGTATCAGATGATCTTGCCTCCTCATTTTGATAAATCCAAGAAATATCCTCTGCTAATAGAAGTGTAAGTATTCAAGCTAAAGGAATAATGTAGAAGCTAACCATTGTACATATTTACCCATGTAGCTCACTGAAAAATAGAGACAAATGCATCCTTTCTCTCTTCTGAATTATTGTAGAGCAATTTTAATAATTCTTCCATTTTGCAATTACAGATCCAAGCCTATATTTTCTACCATCTTTCTAATAGAGAAGCTAGACACTCTTTTTCCCTCATAATGGCATATGGGTTTTGTTTTTATTTTTTTTCCCCCTTGAACTCCAAGAGAATTTGAAAGAAATTTTCAAGTCTCCATTTTCATCCTTACCTCTTGGACATTTTAATAAGCAATAGATGGGTATTACTAGTCTTCACAGTTTCCTTATCCCTAAATTTACCCAGATATCTCTCATTGGTGGTCTTTAATTCATTCCATTGTCAGGTTTCTCTTTATTTAGTTCCTGAATTATCATTGCCTGGTATTTTCCATTCCTGTTTTTGGTGAAGAGAAGATATGAGAACGTATTCATTATATAATTTAAACTTCTCCAAGTCCTAGAGAAAGTTCTGAAATCACAAGTCTTTGAGCAGTAAATGTGAGCTCCCCATGAGGTCTAAATATGGTGTCTTTGTATTTTTGGTAATTAGTAGGAAAACATTTTACTTCAATCTTTCCAAAATTGCCCTGACCTCACATATAATGCCACAATGCCACTCTTCCTATCCCAGCTTGCCTCATTTCCTTTATTCAAAACAAAACAAACCAACACAAGTGTTTTGCCTTATTTTGTCCACATTCCAAGCTTACGTAGTCAGTTCTATCAGGTCCATTATACAGAAAAGAAAACTGAAAACTTGGGGATACTTTCCAGTTGTTACTAGTAAAAAAAAAAAAAGAAGGCATACAGATACTAACATGAGACACACCCTTTATACAGCATGTTCCCCTGCATTTACAATTCCATGTAAGCCAAACATAAAAGTTCAGAAAAAGAGAAAGAGGTATTTTAAACTTTCAGATACACTGTTGGATTCTCATTACACCTAATTTAGTCAAATTTTGACTACAGTAACATTCACTTGCTTGGGGCCTTAGCCCCAGTCTGAACAAGATGTTTTACAATTAAATAAGAGTAATGTTTTGACACAAGGGTTTGTTTAAAAAGAAAAAAAGTGATATTTTTATCTTCTTGGAATCCTCAGTAAGTAATAACTAAATCTCCCTTTCATTAGGAAAGTTTAAAAAAAGATGGTAAATTCAGGCCCAGTTTTTTCAGTGATTTTCCTCTTCATTTTCTTAGATGTCTAAATCTTTGTTTTCTATTTTTAAAAATAATGTTGCTTAATCTTCAAGTTTATTTAACCTGACACATAGTTAATACTAAGGGAAGCTATTAACTCTACCAAATTTAATATTATTGAAAGGACCGGGGTATTTCACAAGTTTAAAAAAAATGTTTACGTGCTTAAGAAATTCATGAATGCCTTCTTTTTCTAAAACTTAGAATGATACAATATCTAGTATAAAATTAAAGTTGAACAATGAAAAAAAATGTGAAAGTGTTAGTCAATCAGTTGTGTCCAACTCTTTGCAGCCCCATGGACTGTAGCCCATCAGGCTCCTCTGTCCATGGAATTCTCCAGGCAAGAATACTGGAGTGGGTAGATATTCCCTTCTCCAGGGGATCTTCCCAATCCAGGGATGGAACCCAGGCTCCTTAAGGACTTTGAGCTTACTTAAGGACTTTGACTGCTGTAGGACATGCAGGGATGGAAACCAGGCTTTTCTGTCCATGGGATTTTCCAGGCAATAGTACTGGAGTGGATTGCCATTTCCTTCTCCAGTGGATCTTCCCAACCCAGGGATCGAACTCAGGTCTCCCACATTGTAGACAGACACTTTACCATCTGAGCCACCAGGGAAGTCCTCAGGAAGTTCTAATCAAGGAAACTTGTAGTCTAAGGGTGTTTGTAAGCTCAATCAGAAAGATATATTTGAAGCTGCATTTATTGTCATCTTCATTATTTTTTCATAACACAACTCCTCTCTTCTAATTATTAGAGTATTTACTTCTTTGATTTCCAAGATATATGCAACTTAGTAAACATTGGCCTGTGAAGTCTGGTCTGATAGCAATCTTCAAAGATAAAACTGATGGGCATCTTTGGAGGAAACACACAGCCATTATAGTCATGTTGTCTTGACTATCAAGTTTGACAGGACCCACTGAGAACACCCTGGAGGCTGGCACGATTTCAGGCTCATGAACAGGAAGGATGTACACTTCTTGTCCACGGGGAATTAGAAAGGCAAGCCCTCTTCATTTGATTCAGGAAAACCACAAAGGCTAACAATTTGGGATTTTTCACAGATATGCAGGCCCCTGTAGTCAAAAAGCAGATGCTATCTTCAGACTCAACTGGGCTACTTACCTTGCAAGCACAGAAAACATTATAGTAGCTAGCTTTGATGGCAGAGGAAGTGGTTACCAAGGAGATAAGATCATGCACGCAATCAACAGAAGATTGGGAACATTTGAAGTTGAAGATCAAATTGAAGCAACCAGGTGAGTGACTAGGAGGTGAATTCAGAGGCTATTTAATTCCCCACCCCCCATTTATTTTAAAGTTGTGAAGTATAAAGAATTTCAAGTGTCCTGGGAAGAACCATTCATCCTTGGGCTGGATTTTTAGTGAAAATATTATGTTTAGACCTAGAAAGGGAGTTGATATGTGTGCTGCCATCTTCTAGCAATAGGGACTCAGAATTCATCAAACACATGGACAAAACAGAGATAAATGTGCCTCTGAGTAAACATCTAAACAAGCAAGCCACCCTATAGGCAAGGATAAATAGAGGAGATTGGTGTACATTTATGCCAGAGTAGGATGACAGCCATGAAGTCTTAGGAGTGGTTCCTACATTCTGCTGAGTGAGTTCCTCCCCCAATTTGGAAAGTTGTGGAATACGACCATTGTCACTCAGTAATAAGGGATCCTTTAAGGACGAATCACATCAGTTGTGAGACTATAAATAGATGTGGTCTGACTTAAGAAAGATTTTAATCTTAATTGGTGGTTATCCTGAAGCGCACATGTAACATGCAGTGTTTTGCCTGCCTTATCCCGGAAGCTACACAGCAACCCGAGAGATGAGTGCTCAGACCTTACACTTCAGTAAAGAAATGGAGGCTCTTAGGTTAGATAAGTTGCCAAGACTAGTCAGGTCTTGAATCTGGGTTTCCCTTCAACTTACTTTCAGTTGCATTCAACCGGTAAATGGGGAATGTAGTCTTTGAGGTTCCATAACCAACTGCAGAGATGTCTGGAAAGCATAATAAATTAACAATTTTAAATAGTGTTGTGAAATCAGAAACTAGGAAATGAAAAAAAAAAGTTGTGAATGATTAAATGGATGGAAGAAAATGCCTTTAAAGAAAGGAACAACCAACAAGGAGAAAAGATGACTATTAAGTAATCCTAAATCTGTTAAATCAAAGTTAATGATTAGCTATTTTCCTTGAAAGTAAAAAATATATAAATAAAAATTTAGATAAGAGCATAAGTTGTTTTCAAGAGTGAGGCTTTGATATTTTACAAATTCATTTTTATTTATCCAGATTGGTCCTCTGTGAGAAAGGACATGGCTTCCAGGGCCTCTCAAGTCTAAAATGATAGAATTGTATTGTCCCCAATATACAACTCTGTTTAAAAAGTAATGAGTAGTTGCTTTTCAGCAACTCAAAGGAACTATGTACAACAACACAGATGAATCTCACAGACTGCTGAGTGAAAGAAGCCAGGAACAAAAGTATATATCCTATATCCACAATCGAATTTTTATTGGTACAAATTCAGGTAAAATTTTTCTGGGATTCAGTGAAGGAATTTTTTTTTTTTTTTTCAAAGAGAAAAATGACCCAGAGGCTTCTGGGTGATAGCAATGCCCCATTTTTTGGTTTAAGGTATGCTCACTCTGTAAAGGCTTACAAGCTTATACACTTGTGATCTGGTACATGTTTCTGTATGTATGTGTTCTAAGTTTAAAAAGTTTACATGGAGAAGATGAGTTGAAAACTTCTTACACTAAATTTTTTTAATATTGCTTAACTCAGGGCAGTCTAAGACATATACCGTCAATTGAAAACAAAGGTTCTTAAGGTCACATAAGGTCAGTGTGAGGGTCCCCCACCTCCCTCAACACTACCAAGTTAAGAGCCCCATTTGCTAGATTTTTTTTTTAAGTAAACCAATTGCCTTTTGATGTAAGGCTAAGACAAAGAAATAGATGCAAAGAATATTTTTCTCCTTTCTTTACTTGGTTTCCAACCACACAATTTAGTGACAAAAAGACATCTTAATCCTTCAAGGAAGAATTGCCTCATATTTCATAGTGTTGAGTTAACTAATCAACACCCATCATAAGAAGGGATGTATTTAGAGAATGGTGTTTAAGTTCTCAGGTAGGGGGCCCAGAGATATTTCTCAGCCCTGCACAGATGTTCTCCGTGCTCCCATGTTTTCCTATTGCAGGGGCAGCCTCTCTCAAACTGAAAAACATCTGGAGAGGTTTAAATTCAATTATGTAAAAAAAGTGCATCTGGGCTGCAAATTTTTATATACAGCTGTGAAAAAAACAGCCAGGATTTGTTTTCTGTGAATCATACAGACACACACACACACACAGACATAATTTTTATGGACTCCAAAACAAGTAAACCTTGTTCATCTGGCTCTTAAGTTAAAAATGATAGACATTGATCTCAGGTGTTTATTTGATTGCTGGTAGCAATTAATCTTAATTTCTAAGAGAATGAAATAGAGAACAAACGGTAGGGTTTCACATTTGGGCAGTTACCTTTGTTTTCTATACACAGTGTGATACTAATTCGTGGACTTCTTCCATGCATTTTAGACAGTTTTCAAAGATGGGATTTGTGGACGACAAACGGATTGCAATTTGGGGCTGGGTGAGTACTTTGGCTGATGTGTTCCTTAGTGAATATAATCCAAAACAGGATAATTTACTTTTGTTTGTACATATTTGGAGGTGTAAATCACAACCATCATGTCCATCTAAGAAGGTCCAAATGTCTCAGATTTCTGGGCAATGAGTCCCCCCCCAGGCTTACACTTTCGTTTATTACAACGGGGAAAGGAGGTGCGCAAGTAAGAAGAGGAAGCAAGAAAGGGGATAAAGAGAAGGAAAGATAGAGGGGGAGAGGGAAGAAGAGACACTTTTTCTCAGGAGTCCAAAAAAGTAAAAACTTAAGAGTTTATTGCTTTTTTGTTTTGTTTTTAATTAGTACTACTCAGCAAAATGTCAATACTTTCCCTCTTACACCTACCAAGAAAAGGGATGAAGGCTCTGAACGGTAGTCTTTAGATACTGCCCAATTAAGGCCAATTTAAGCCTCCTCTATCATGCTTTCTATCTCGAAAGAGGCACAGTATATAAAGATGTGAGAAATGTGGAAACTGCAACTTGCTTACCATATGTCCTTAATTCCTTTACCTCCATAAAAATAACTGTTTCCATTTCTTAGTCATACGGAGGGTACGTAACCTCAATGGTGCTGGGAGCAGGAAGTGGTGTGTTCAAGTGTGGAATAGCTGTGGCGCCTGTATCCAAGTGGGAGTACTATGGTAGGTGATGGCCCTCAGGTACAGAGATGCTGAGTGCGAACCTTCACATCTCAATGCCAAAACCATTCATTTTTTAGTTTCCCTATTTCTACAGTGAAGAAGCTGATTCTTCTTAGATGCACTTTATGGATACCTGTAATAAAACAGTCTCACTTCTTCTGCTGTTGGGAAAGGCTGGGTGGTATTAAATGCTACCTACATATTTAGTTAGCAACCAATTCTGTTTCCTAAATGTCTTATCAAGAAATTATGTTTTCCACATTTTAAAACATTCCCAATGCTACAGTTCTTCAGATACACTTCCTTACCTTTATTCTACTCTGACTTTGGGGCTTCACATATTACAAGAATAAGAGAAGTATTTCTTTCCCTTCAGGTTAAGGTTGAATATAAAGTAGGATTTTGGGTGGAAAGAAGAGACTTTGGCAGGAGAACTCTTGGGGGCTTTGTTTCCACTAAGTAGGTGAAAGCCACTCTAGAACATTCTTTTCACTACTGAGAAAGTATTGTTCTATCATACACATGTAAGGCTATGATTCCCAAGGGGAAGGGGGAAGCAGTGGAACTTAGGTAGTGGGGAAGAGCCAGAGGTGGTGAAAAGATGAATTATTTTCCTGTATCTCTTCTGACCCCATCTCAAGTTGTTTATGCAGTATAATGATAGAATCATTGATAATGAGTATGCTTATTAAATATTTTATGCCCTAATGTATGGTTCAGTTCAGTTCAGTCGCTCAGTCGTGTCCGACTCTTTGCGACCCCATGAATCACAGTACGCCAGGCCTCCCTGCCCATCACCAACTCCCGGAGTTCACTCAGACTCACGTCCATTGAGTCCGTGATGCCATCCAGCCTTCTCATCCTTGGTCGTCCCCTTCTCCTCCTGCCCCCAATCCCTCCCAGCATCAGGGTCTTTTCCAATGAGTCAACTCTTCACATGAGGTGGCCAAAGTACTAGTATATGGTAATACCAAAGCTGTGGAAAACTCTAACGTCAAGAGAAGCCAATGTGTAAAAGATACATCATTGTCTTTCTATTGAAAAAAACTGGAGAACATGGTTAGGATTGGTCCTCACACAATAGATTTGTTTTCATATAATCCTTTCCTGCTTGATACTAATTGTTCTGTATGATCAATTATACAATTAGTATCAAGCAGGAAAGGATTATATGAAAAAACAAATCTATTGTGTGAGGACCAATGGCACCCCACTCCAGTACTCTTGCTTGGAGAATCCCATGGACAGAGGAGCCTGATAGGCTGCAGTCCATGGGTTCGCTAAGAGTCAGATATGACTGAGCAACTTCCCTTTCACTTTTCACTTTCATGCATTGGAGAAGGAAATGGCAACCCACTCCAGTGTTCTTGCCTAGAGAATCCCAGGGACGGGGGAGCCTGGTGGGGTGCCGTCTATGAGGTCACACAGAGTCGGACACACTGAAGTGACTTAGCAGCAGCAGTAGCAGTTCTGTATTAGGGCTTATTTCTGGAGACCTCTGGTGGTCAGTAAGATAATAGAAACAATCTTCATGAATTTGGAAATATATAATGGTAAGAAGAGTTCATTAAATGTACATGGACCAATCTACAGGAACTTTCTAGAATTCTTACATGGGTGAAAATTTGAACAATATTACTCAAAAATCAAATGGAAGGAGTGCATAAATGGTATAGCAAGACATACTTCTAAAAGTTTACACCGACATTAGTGAAAGTGAAAGATGCCTAGTTGTGTCTGATTCTTTGCGACCCCGTGGACTATACAGTCTATGGAATTCTCCAGGCCAGAATACTGGAGTGGGTAGCTTTTTCCTTCTCCAGGGGATCTTCCCAATACAGGGATCGAACCCAGGTCTCTTGCATTGCAGGCAGATTCTTTACCAACTGAGCTATCAGGGAAGCTCCACATTAACCCCTGACATTAAGCATTTTTTAAACAGTATTTAAAAAATTTTAGATCTTCTTACATAAGAAAACCTGGTTAGCATAATAAGAAAGGGCTATTATGTTCTAGGACAAGAAGAATTGTGCCTGTTTGGGGGAAAAATTACTTTGCCCTTAAAAGCTATTCCTACTCCCCCACCCTATTAAATGTACATCCCAAGTTATTTATATTTAAAGTTAAAAGATGAAAATTTTGGGAAAATTTTCTATTTAAAAGTGTGCTTTAAAATATTGTATTTCCTATATTAGTGTCCTCTAGATATGTACAATTGCATATAGTCTATATTCACTTTAATCAAAATGATAAAATAATAAAAACTCATTGTGGAGGAAAATATTTTGATTTCCATAGAAAGGGCCTGAGCAATATATATGGAACAGCTAATACTAGTTATCAATGCCAGTCATTCAAAAAGAGTTAGAATCTTGCTTAATCTTATTGTTTTGATGATCTGTTCTTCTAAATAATTCATTAAATTGGAATTTAAATACTGGTACAATTACAATGATATTCACCCCATTAATCTATATAGCACAATGGAAACATATTATACTTATTTACTTACTGTAACCTGGCCATTTTTCAAAAAGTTATTTCACATTTTTAAAGTTATATTGGAATTCAGCAACAATACATTTTCTCACTGATATTTTAAGAAATATACTATATGTGTACATATAGCTATATGTATATATATGTCTCTCTCCACAAAATGAGAGAAAACAGATGTTTAACTTGCCTTATGATGGAGTAGCTGAGCCAGTATGATGTTGTACTTCAAATAATGATAACTGAATTTTTTCCTTTCAGTCTGTCCCTACTCCACCTAAAAAAATATGTTTTAAGTGAGCAACTAGTAATTGAAAATTATGAGGCATTTCCAGCAGGAAAGAGAATATCCTAAAGTAGGATATATACATATGCCAGGACCAAGAAATTCAAGATAATTTAGACATTAAGTGACTTGCTAATCAAGATCTTTAAGGGAGTCAGATCTTTAATGTAGTGTCCTTGTCACTGAGCATTTCACATTTGACTCTTCTGCAAGTGGGTTATTGATTGGGTTTTAGATCACCCTGTTTTGATCTCCCTCTGTCCTCCAGGGAAGGGATAATGGGATTTGGTTACAGGGCTGAGTATGGAAAGACAGGAGTCTGGATGCATCAACAAGCCAAGCAGAAACAATCTGAAGGAGATTCTTCTGATGGTATAACACTGTAGACCTTTGCGCAAGTTAAGACATAAAGTAACCCAGTAAAAGAGGGTAAAGCTTTTATTGTATGAATTAAGTTTTTTTTTTTCTTTTCTCCATCACAGACTCCGTGTACACAGAACGTTACATGGGTCTTCCAACTCCAGAAGACAACCTTGACTCTTACAGGGTGAGCGATGGTGAACTAGACCCATTTTATAACCTATTTATAAGTGGTATAAGAACATTTTTAAGTGCATCTATTCTAGAAAATATATATTTTTTATTTCCAACAAAATTCTTGTTAAAAAATAACACAGGTGGTTTAGAGTTACTCCAGTAGCTTCCCCTACTGTATTCTGCATAATTACAGCCTTTATCGTATGCTATATAGGTCACAATATGCATTCATTTGGAAATACAAAGCAACACCAGATAATTACTTTAATTATAAAAAAATTTCCGTTTAGAAAACATGTCAAATTCAACATATTCTTTAGAACCCAGAAGACACTCTAAGTCTTTAACCACATATTAAAATTTCTTATGGTATTATCATAATTAAGATGTATGTACAAGCCTATAATTTTCTTATTCTTAGCCAAATGTGTACATTTTTTTTTTCACACAAGATTTGAGTAAAGCAGGTGTCCTATAGGTGCAGGAGAAAAGCTCTTGAACCCAAATTACTGAATAGCATCCATCAGGCTGGTTGCCTGCTTGGAAGAGCCAGGGGGCAGGTTACTGCACAAATGGGCTATAGCATCTGAAATGGGGCCTGGGTGCAGCTATCATTGGCAGCCTGCGTGCTAGTGTGGGTGCCACCGCAGGGCCAGGGCACCGTCTTTGATAGCACATTTGTTTCAGCTGGAATATCAGCCTAAGTACTAGGGACCCTTCAGGGCATTGCACCATTCCCCAAAACTTCCAGATTTTGTCATGTAAATTGCTAATTGCTAAGTCACTTCAGTCGTGTCCGACTCTGTGTGACCCCATAGACGGCAGCCCACCAGGCTCCCCCGTCCCTGGGATTCTCCAGGCAAGAACACTGGAGTGGGTTGCCATTTCCTTCTCCAATGCATGAAAGCGAAAGGTGAAAGTGAAGTCGCTCAGTCAGGTCCGACTTAGCGACCCCATGGACTGAAGCCTACCAGGCTCCTCCATCCATGGGATTTTCCAGGCAAGAGTACTGGAGTGGGGTGCCATTGCCTTCTCCGGTCATGTAAATTGGAAACCCCTAAATGTACAGATGTTTACATTCTTCAGAGGATATTCAAAACTCTTCCCAGGACAGTGAATTAAAAAGAAAAACAATAAGCCGCATAATTTAAGAGCACAATTTCTTCTCATCTGTGCCACAGCTCTCAGTGCTTGGGCTTTGTATTCATACATTGATCTAAGGCATATTTGTACATTTTTGTAAGATGTCATCGTTATTAGGGATTCTGAAGCCATTTGATCAAAGCACAATAAAATGCAAATACAATTTTCAGTTTTGCTAGTGAAGTTTTACATCTTCTTTCAGCTTTATTTACCAAGGCTTGTGTGGGGTGTGGCCGAGAGGGGTATGAGTACATTTATGTCTGCATGTGTGTTTTCATCTCTGTTTACCAGTCAAAATAGAAAAGTAAGAACTGTATAAAATAGATAGCTAATGAGAACCTACTATGTAGCACAGGGAACTCTACTTAATGCTCTGTTGTGACCTAAATGGGAAGGAAATCCAGAAAAAGAGGAGCTATGTAAATACATAGCTGATTCACTTTGCTGTACAGCAGAAAATAACACAACATGATAAAGTAACTATACTGCAATACTTTAAAGAAAAGAGAGAGAAAAGTAACAGCTTATGAAATGGGCTGTATGAATCACCTTCTACTACAAAGCAGTCCCATAATCAGGTTGTCCTTATGTCTTCTGATTGTCCCACATGATACTTTGGACTCGGTTTTTCCCATTCTTTCTCCTCCACATCCAATCAGCTGCTTTAGACATCCTTTCCCTGCTTCATGATCACATTGCTGATGCCACGTGACCACCACCTTTCATAGCCATAACCCCACTGCTCATTCCTTAGCTGGCGTTCCTACACTCCAGGCTGTATCACACACAGAAGTAGGAGCTTAAGAAGGAAATGGAAACCCACTCCAGTGTTCTTGCCTGGAGAATCCCAGGAACAGGGGAGCCTGTGGGCTGCCGTCTATGGGGTCACACAGAGTCGGACACGACTGAAGTGACTTAGCAGCAGTAGCAGCAACCTACACTCACAGCACTTGCATGGACTTTTCCCATGGACTCAACTAAGTCCAGCTCTTATTCTTTAACCAGGTGTTCAATACCTTTCTTACAGTGGCCCTGGAATGTCGTTTTTCCCCTTCCACCTCCATCTATTAGGTGGAGAAGAAAATGGCAACCCAGTCCAGGATTCTTGCCTGAAGAATTTCATAGAGGAGCCTGGCCGGCTATAGTGCATGGGATCACAGGGAGCTGGACTCGATTGCAGGACTGTCACTCACTCCATCTATTAGGACACTCGTATGCTCTCCTGGTGGACTGGCATCCTCTCTTTTGATGCACATGATGTTTTCCTTGTCTATCTCTCAATCCTCAATTGATTGTTCTTGGATTCATAGTTATTTTGTACTCCTTTTCCCCCTCTGTTTTATTATTAGTCATTCAAAGCTTTCCTCAATATTGTATTCTTTGGATCACCCAGTATAAAATAGAAACCTTAAAATGGTTTTTTATTTAATTTTAAAACTTCTTGAGTGGAAACATTGTTATAAAAACTATACATCTCCATCATCTCTCTCACTTTACAGCTCTAATTTTCTTGTCAGTGACCCAACCAGGATGCTTACACTTGAAAGCATCCCTCCTGTGGTGCACCATATTTGGGCCATGGCTAAAAGTCTTTCTCAAATAATCCCAAAGTACTAAAAAAAAAAAAAAAAATCTCGAAACATCAGAGGTGTACTGCCCAGGACCCTCATCCTGACTCTAGATCCTGGTGGATGATGGGTCAAAGTTAATTTTAAAAATCCCATCTTGAAAGTCTTTGAACCTCGAAGGACAGGGTGAAGTCCAAACCTTGATATCCAAGGAAGTCCACGGCACCTCCAAAAACATCAGCCACCAGGGTGTTTCCTCTTCAGTCAGTCCTTGCCCTAGAGGATAAATAGTTTTAATCTGCCATGTCAGCCTCTGTCTTTTTCCAGGTTTTCCTAGAGGCTCCTGATTCCCATCCCCATCCCCCTGTTCTCCAGCTCTGCCCTCCACCGTTTTCCTCTCTCCTCTCAGGTGTTCTCCGCAGGAGGTAGTCATGTAAACAGAAGTCCCTTCCCACTGCGATGGCAACACACGCGCGCTGGGAGCACAAAGTCACTGTCTCGCTTTGCTGCCCAGATGGCTCCCGAGGACTGTTTAATCCTTCCACGCCAGGAGTCGGGTTTTCTTGGCACAAAATTCTCTGCTGGCAATGGACACATTAAAACTGCCAGTACCAGGGCGCTAAAGGTTCCCAATGTGTTGCTCAGAGGAGTTATTTGGGTGGGCGATAGCAAGGTGGGCAGGAGAAAGTGCGGTAAATGTATTCTCTGTACTGTTTCTGCCCCGTAAGTTGCCTCCTCAGAAAGTGGAGAACTGAATCTGAGTACCTATATTTGGTGCACAGCAGGCTTTAGAATAAAGCTGCCCTCCTTTGTTTTTTAAATGAGCCTGTGCTTTTGTCTCTGGCAGGAATATATTCAAAGATTCTATTTTCCTCTAAGGCCCCAGCTGCCCCTCTGGACCCCCAGCTTCTTTTACTTTTCTTTCCCAGGTTGTTTTTATTTCCTCCCTTTCTCTCTCCTCCTCTCCTTCCCTCCTCCTACCTTCTTGGAAAAAAAACAAAGGAGACAATTCCTTACAGGCTTTCCCTGTTCTCTGTCTTCCCGTGGGGCAGGAGGAATATTTTGAAAGAGTCCTGTATAGGATAGCCTGTTGACTTTCTTCAGTACATCCAGGATAGGAATGACTGAAGTGTGTAACAAGCAAGGTCTTGATCTTTTTACACCTTTTCAACTATAGAATCATTCATCTGTAACCAGAATTATAGCCTTTGGAAGAGAATATAATTTTTGATGAAACTCAGATGAGGAGAGGATTCATTATTAGGTCATTGATGACCCAGACTTGGAAGAATGTAGAGAAGCACACCAAGAGAAGGACATTTTGTGAAATAAAGGTTGTGCTTACTATTTAGGAAAGGAACTTGAAGGAACCATTTGTATATGTAAGTGGAACAAGTGGGGATGTCATGTATAGCTTTCAGCTTGTGCACTGCTAGAGGCCAGGCAGCTCCATTCACTAAGGCATGCACCTCTGGGGCTGCATCCAACCGGAAGGAGTGCCTCTGTTTATTGTTACAAAGCCACCCTATAGATTATGGGACCCTGGGACTAAGGCTTGGACCCAGTGCTGTGACATAAGCAGTGATCCATAGACTCTTTTTGTAGATAATCACCCACCTACTGCCAAGTGGCAAGATAGAAGCACTTTTAAAGAATACCAGGGACTTAAAGGAGAAGGCAATGGCACCCCATCCAGTACTCTTGCCTGGAAAATCCCTTGGACGGAGGAGCCTGGTAGGCTGCAGTCCGTGGGGTCGCTAAGAGTCAGACACGACTGAGTGACTTCCCTTTCACTTTTCACTTTCATGCATTGGAGAAGGAAATGGCAACCCACTCCAGGGTTCTTGCCGGGAGAATCCCAGGGATGGGGGAGCCTGGTGGGCTGTCGGCTGTGGGGTCGCACAGAGTTGGACACGACTGAAGCAACTTAGCAGCAGCAGCAGCAAAGAGGAAGAAGACATTCATGCCCCTTAAAGTCCAAGGAGCTGGTCCCAGAAGCTCTAAGCAGGCAGGCAAAGTAGAGGGACGACAGTGAAGCTAATAGGGCAGTGAAGCTCTGTGGAAACATTTTTTTTCTGATGAAAGTCTCAGTCACAGTCTCAGTTCATAGCCAACAGAAATGGCAATAGATTTGAGCAAAAGAATCAGATAGACAATAAGACAACCCTCACCCCCAATGTGTGCTCGACTCTGCAACCCGGGGACTGTAACCCACCAGGCTCATCTGTCCGTGGGATGTCCCAGGCAAGAATACTGGAGTGGATTGCCATTTCCAGGGTATCTTCTCAACCCAGGGATAGAACTCGCGTCTCTTGTGTCTCCCACATTGGTGAGTGGATTCTTTACCACTGCGCTACCTGGGAAGCATCACCCCCAATAGCAATAAGCAAATAGCAACCATGACCCCACCTTGAGGAGTGGGTTCCTAACAGTGATGAATAGTTTCTGCATGGCCAGTCACAGTTTCTACATGGCCAAGCAAATCTGTAAAAAATCATTAACATGGTAGACTTTCATTCACCTATTTGAGGGGCCTGGTGTTTTAGTTGTCCAGAAGTTGGTGACCTTGTTGGTGGGACAAAGTATGGAGACAAGATTTTTGAAGAGAAATAAAAGAAAGTAGTAATAAAGCATGAACTTGAGCATGACAGAGTGCCCAATATATATGGAAAAGATTAGTGATTTCCAGATTGTGATTGTGGAGCCCCAGCATCCTTCTGAGCATGCAGTGGGGAAGGGAAGTGGCTAAGAAGCTGGGATTTCACCTCCTCCCCGCCCCCACTCCTCTCAACCAAGGGGACACAGTTTCATTTATTTCATTCATTTTTTTATTCACTCATTAAGTGCTTCTATGACCAGATGGGCTTCTCTGGTGGTTCAAATGGTAAAGAATCTGCCTACAATGCAGGAGGGCCAGGTTCAATCCCTGGGTCTGGAAGACCCCCTATAGAAGGGAATGGCCACCAACTCCAGTTTTCTTGCCTGGCGAATTCCATGGCGAGGAACCTGGTGGGCTACAGCCCACGGGGTTGCAGTCAGACAGGACTGAGTCATTAGCATTTCACTGTTTTAAGCTCTTTGCATGGATTATTAGGTCCAGTTCTCCCTCAAATTCTCTGAGATAAGTGTTCTAATTATCTCCATTTTATTGACCCGGAAACTGAGGTGCAGTAATGTTATATAAAATGTAGCTATTGGGGTAGGAAAGGGAGAAGGCACTTATCTGGAGCCAGTCAAGGAAGATTCCGGGAGATACAGAGGAAGAGCATAGGTGCTTTCCATAGGCTGCGCGAGGGGTGAGGCAGAGGAGCACAGTAGAGGAATGGTAGGCAGAGCTGTTTTCCGGGGATTCGTGAAGCAGATTGGGTGAACCGAGGGATAACACAGAGCAGGGCTGTGGGAAGAGCAGGCCAAATGGTGGCTAATAAGGCAGGATGGGAGGCTGGGGAGGGAACGGATTCACAGAGAGCAGCATCAGATCAAGGGCAAGAGAAATGAGGCCCAAGTCCTGAGCCTCGTTGCCAAGAGAAGAGGGCAGCCTGGAACACACAGAAGGGACTGATTTAACTTGTAGAGGAGATTTATTTTGCATTTTGCTCAGAATTTGATAGGCTTTTGGCAAGTGTACGAAACAGTCATAGATTTGGCAGTCTTCTGCTAGCAGATTTGAAATGTTCAATCCTTAAGAACTGCTGCATCGTTAGGTTATGCAAAACAGGGTGCAATTTTGTAAATTGCCATCTTGTACTGATCTGACATTTGTTCTATTATCCCAGAATATGCCAAAGGGAGAGAGACCTTCAGATTTAAGCCAAACCTTAACTTGTTTGTTGAGTGCTGATAAAATGTTGACTGCTGTGTGATCTTTAAAGAAGCCAGTGTTGCTGGGCGAGGCCTGAGGTAGGGCCCCCTGTCGGTGAATAGGGACTGTTTCCTTGGTACAGTTGTTTGATTGATGTGAACTAGTAAAACATCCGATGTGCTGGGTTAATTTAATTTTTTCTTAAAAAATTTTTGTGGCCTCTGTTGTGGCATGAACGGTGCTTCCTTAAATAGCTTCATTTAATGTTATTTATGAGGCTTTGACGGCAAGTGGAGAATGCGCAGGGCAAGTCAGCACATTGAGGGTGCTATCTCACTGAAGTAATGGGTTGTCCGGTAGACCAGTGGCTGCTCTTTCTACCAGATAACAATGAGTTATTTGGCTGTGAAGTAAAGGGACATTAGAATATGATAAGAGGTGAGGACTTCTGAGTTTGACCTGCGCTCAAATTCTGTTTCCACCATCTATTCACTTGAAGAGGTTACTAAATCCCTGTGAACTGCTGGTTCCTCATCTGGATGATGGGGACAATCAGACCTGTCTCACGAGGTTATTGAAAGGATTAAACGAGACACCTGAGCCTGCCATGAAGTAAGCTTTCAAAAACATGGCAGCTGCCACCATTATCCTTGGGAAGCAAATTGTCCTTCTGGTTCCTGGATGGCACAAGGGGTAGCTTAAAAATTGTTAGACCTTCTGTTTCTCACAGTACTTCCCCACTCTTATCAGCTCTCTCTTTTATTTCAAAAATACAAAGATTTATTTGTTGGAAGGTAACTGAAGAACCAGCATGATCCAACGAGCAGCTACAGATGGTTCTTCTTGGGGCTTGAAGGAAAAGCTCCTCGCAGAGATGCTGAGGATCGGCACTGCCACTGGTCCAGTCCTTCCCACTTCGCTTTGCCAGGCTGTTGCTGGCAGCGGGGCTCTCCGGAGTTTCTAGCCTCGGGAGAGTGCCAACTGCACCACCATTGCATCCCTGCCCATTTATCACTCTAAGCTTCCTTTTTAGGAGCTGGTGACAGACTATTCGGCTTCTAACTTAGTCATCCATTTCCTTTTTTATTTCTGTTTCCATCGATAGGCAAGTGGGGATTATCCTATTTTGGTGGGTTGAATTAGCACAATTAAATTATTTCTGGTCATTAATTCTCCCTTAAATTAGTGCCTGCATTTCTTTCACTGGCTTTGGCTGCTGCCCTTCACTGGTTAAAGTGTGCCATACAGCGGGCTGTCAGGAGTCTTTCTCTTCGGAGAAGCCAGGATGCTCAGCCTGGTAGGGAAGGATCTGTGGTTCTGGAGGCAGGGGGACACAGCTGCATCTTTCCCGGGGGAGAGGTGGGGGTTGGGGGGAGAATGTTCTCAGCAGCCTGAGAGCCTTGAAATGGGTGTGTGCCTGAGGCTGCCTGGCTCCCACACACTGAGAGGTCCCTCTTGATGCATCTCCCAGCGAGCAGGGGGACGTGCACATTGGAAATGACACTCTTATCTTGTGGTTGCAGGGGAAGCCTTTGTTTTATTTTTCGCTTGCTGCATTAAAGTATTTGTCTTTCTTTCTTTGTAGTGTAATATTGTTAATGTAAAACAATTTGCATCATGACACTTTTATCACAGTTTTCGTCTTTTTCTCAGTATGTTGCATTTCTCACCATGTCTAGTTCATCACAGCTACAGTGTGTACATCACAACATTTATCTTAGGCTCAGGGTTTTACTTGTTTATAAAAATTGTCTTCTTTCAGCCTGTATTCACTCCATTTAAGAAAAAAAAAAGGCAGCCAGAAACTGTTTTGGTCCAAACTCCAGTAGTTATCACATTCCTTGCTAACTGTCCTGCGTATTTATATGTCTCCTAACTATTACTCTGTGTTTCAATGACATTTCTCAGTTTTATGGCTCAGGGAGGTTGTGAAGTAGCTTTTGCTCTGCACTCTGCCAAGCAAGGAAGCCCTGGGAGCTTTTAGAGGTGGGGGGCGGGGGGAGGTGACACAGCTGTATATTCGGGTCAGGTCTAGGTGTTAAAGGTGACTGTCCTTGGCAAGTGAAGAACTTTCTTCTCGGGAGAAACAAGGTGACGGAAACAACTGCGCAGGCGCAGGAGGACGGACTTGGGCGCCCGGGCCTGGGGCTCCCTCCGACTGTCAGCGTTCACTGTCTATGTGTCCGCCCCAGCCTCTGCTGTCGCCAGGTTTGAATCCTACACTGGCCTTTTTGGTAGATTGATTTTGACCCTTTCCTCTCTCCGGGGCAAAACATCGCTCAGGGTTCTATTGCTGCGATAGGCGCTGCGTGAGCCACATAGCCCCGAAATGCCTCATGAATCACGCAGGGCCGTGCAAGCGTGCTCTCTCCGAGTGAATGCTCTCTTCCGATGAATTGTAAGAAGGCCATGAGCAAGCAGGCGCAAAGAATACCCCGTGTGTCTGTTTACTGCAAATTGCGGGACAGTTCAGTAACAATTTCTTTCCTTCTGTATTTTTGCTGGAAGATCACATCTTAAGTAGCTTGGAACTTTCCTGGAGACTCAGTGCAGCTTGGGAGGTAAAAGAGGTTCTACCATCAGACTTTTTGTCCAGCTCAGATTTCCTCCTGTATCCTGGTGCACTTGATTGTCTCCATGTAGAAGTGGGATTGCTATTAATAGACCTATCCCATAGGAACGTCAATAAATAGAGCAGGTGCTTTGATAAATCCTTTAAGATGCTTAGCAGAGTGACTGGCACAGAGTACACAGTAAATGTCAGCTGTTATTACTAATGGCATTGTGTATGGATTGAAAGTGGGCAAAGCATATTTCAGTAAATTTCAGAATGAGAATATTTTATTTCACTTCCCTTAGCTGTTCCCACTTGCCTCTGCAAAATTAGGATGGAATATAGTCAACAGTACAATATAAGTGGTTACCTTCCTTTCATTTATCCCTTTAATGGATATTTAGCACTGTATTAAATGCTCAGAATAATGAACAATATAGACAAATCCTTTTCTTATGGAGTTTATTGGTTAGTTGGTTATATAACAAACAAATATTGACTGACAATGAATAAATGAATGGCTAGAAGAATGGGTGGAGTAACATTGGGATGGATGAACAGATGAATGGATGGATGAATTCATCTGGGACATCTCACCAGATAACACATTTCCCTAAAAGTAAAGTAAAATAAGAGTGTGACTTTTAATGAGCCCTAGATGTTTCTCCTGAAAGTTTGTGGGTAAATTCTCAATTGGGTCAGAAATGGCATATGGTCAGGACAAGTGGGACCCAGCCTGCACAGAGTAAGAGGGCCTTTGCACTGTTTTCTGGGACAAGATCACTTTGTCAATGCAAACATGTTGGGTGACTTTGGCCTGAAAGCTGTAGACAGAATGTCTTTTTTCCAGAAACACTGTTACAGCATCCTGACATCAGTGTCAGTAATTTAACCTTAAACAAAGCCACGTCTCTTGATTCCTATTTCAGTGACAGTAAGAGGAGTTAATCTTCCTCCCATTTCAAACAAAACAGTGCTCAGCAGCATGTCTCCTGGTGCACAGTTCACTGATATTGAAGCCGGGGCTAGAATACAAACACTCGGACCATAGCCCCATCCTTTTTCTGCCAGACCTTCAGAGTTCCCATCCTGATGTTAGCTACAAAGATATCTGTAGAACATAAACCTTGCCTCTCATAAAGTTGACTTGATTCACCAAGATGCTGCAGGATAAGTTGACTGATTTGAAATCTGTCCGGAGGCTAATGGCCCTTCCTCTGCCCAAGTCATAATGGGACAACAAAAGTAGGCTCCAGCTCACCCCTTCCCAAAGTCACTACAATGTCTGTGACATTTTTACCTTCATCTCAGCTCTGCAAACATCTCCAAATTAAGTCCAGATGACTAGTTCCATACTTTCAAAGCATTTTCATTCGAGACCCCAGCCTCATTTTAGAAATCCTTCCTAAGGTTATGAAGCAGCCTTCAAAAAGCTGACCTCCCAATTTTTTCTCCTAATTACCTGGCTGGTCCAATACTGACATTTTCCTCAAGACAGAATGAGGCAGACAACCAGCCACTGATGATTTTCTAAGGCCATATTTGATCTTTGTCACCCCTCTACCCTCCCATATGTTACATTTGCCTAGGTTTCAAACATCTGTTTCAAAAAAGGTAATGCCTGCTTCTCATTCAGAGCCTAGCAATGTGGACCAAAGTTCATATGACATATTGCAGAGTATGTTTAGTTGCAAATGCTATGTACAGGCTCTTTGAAATGTAGCATGTATGGCACCATGTGACACATGGTTGCCATGGCAATACACTTTTTGGCTGAACTACAGCATAAGCCCATGGAACATACATTGCTAATATGAGACTCTGCCCTGTGCTAATGCATAGGACCCAGCCAATCTGGGCTCTGGGACTCAAGGGGTTTTGCATGCAGCCTGGGTGGCAGGTGCCCTCTTCTGCATGTGCAGGGAAGATGTGGCATTCTCCCTTTCCAGTCCTTCTCCTAAGCATAGGGCATGCTGTGCATTCTGCCTTGCATGGAGACAGCATTTGCTTGAATATCGGTTTGCTATATTTTGTATCAAAGGGGGCCCCAGCTGAAAACATTTTATTTTGTAAACTGAAGTGAAAAATCAGTTTATGGCAGATCTTTTTTTGAATAATGACATTCTTTTTCCCAATTCCAGAATTCAACAGTCATGAGCAGAGCTGAAAATTTTAAACAAGTTGAGTACCTCCTTATTCATGGAACAGCAGATGGTGAGTTTCAGTTAATTAGACTTTTTAGTATCACAGACAGGTTTGCAATTTCACTACTGACAAAACAAAAGCATGAGGGGCAAGACTGTTACATTTACTTCAATAAAACAGTGTTGCTTTCCACAACTCACTTGTCTTGGGATAAATGGGATGCTGAGTCCTAGAACTTCAGACAGTCCCCTTTCTTCTTGTGCCTTTTCCTACCAGAAAAGTGGAGCAGCTATTAGTTACTTTCTGTTTCATTTCTCTCCCTGCAGATAACGTTCACTTTCAGCGTCAGCTCAGATCTCCAAAGCCCTGGTGGATGCTGGAGTGGATTTCCAATCAATGGTATATAGCAAAGCTTCCTGCAAGGGGAAGGAACTTCCTGGTGGGGTCTGGTTCCCCTCTCACAATTACTTCTCTCATCAAGGTCCCAGGAGAAAGGGACAAAAGCAAAAAAGAGTCTTATTTTTCCAGTAAGAAGTTGAAGAAGTGATATACTTGAGCCAGGAACACAGTCATGTTCAATATCAGTTAGGGGTTGAAAAGCACAATAGTGCATATCTTGTGAGTATCAGATCCCTAGTCTTGTGATTGCTCTTCTAGCCCTATGAGTGTCCCATCCCTCCCAAATTTGACTCAAAAGTAATCACTTGCCCAGTGAAAAGTGTGGCAAAGTAATTCTAAAGTGAAAACAGCATGATAATTGCTCAGCTCAAATATAAAAATCCATCTCTAGTACGTGTTACTAGCCCTTCTAACAAAGGTGGGGTATAATAATCAGCAAGTTTCAGTTTCTGCAGCTTCCATGGTATCTTTTGTTGAGCAACTACAGGTAATAAACAATTAGGCTGGGTTTATAAAGTCAGAAATGGCTAGAGAGTTGTTGCCTGTTCAGAGGATGTTTCTAGGTATTAAGCAAAATTCATTTTATGCACTAGATCTTTTCTGATTAAGAGAAAAAAAAGATTATATGTGTGTGTTGCACTAAATATTTTTGTGTTAAGAGCTTTCTTGTCTGTATTAGCTTTATTAGCCTGCTTCCCCTCACTTTCTTTTAACACACACACTTTGCTCTGTGCTCAGTTCAAGCAGTACCTACTGTATTTAATAGACAGTCATTTGATACCAAAAAACATGGCATATATTTTTGGGATTAGATTCTTATGAGGTTGTGGTGTATATTTCCACTGTTCAAAGAAAAGACATGATACTTTAAGCAATTTTTTAAAGTTAATTTATGTCTCCATGATATATGTTTTCCTAGCAGTGACTTCCCACTTGTTTAACATGGTGGAATGAGTTGATAAATTTTGCCTCTGGACATCAACTCTTCCTAAATAAATAGTCAGACATACAGATAAGAAATTCCAGTGAAAAATCTTACATGTTTGAAAATAATACATTTGATTTTTGACTTCACTTATGCTAAACATATATATGGAATATAGAAGTAGATTTTTCTAGTTCCTTAGTGATATACATTAGGAAAAATTGCTTTTTAAAAACTTTTAATAGTTTTTTTTTACTACAGTGGAGGAGAAACTTAACAGTTGATAACACTTAATTAAAGTGGGCTTTATGGGATAAACATTCCATCCTATGCATGATGAGTTTCTAAGTGTCCTTTGGGTCAAATTTGAAAATGGACTTAGATGTTTTCGTGTAATACACATATCCTTAAAGCAGTGTGCAGTGAAGTCAAACTCATGGTGAGTTGTCTTAGCACGTACCAAGAACAATCGGAGACTCCTGCAAGACACAGCTACATGCCTTGGGAAAGCTCTGGGCAGGGGGAGGGGGGACAAGAAAACCTGTTTGATCATGTTTCACTTTACAAACTGATTGAGGAGTTAAAACATTGTATCTTATTTCATGTATGCTCATGAGAACTCATTTGGATTAAAAAAAAAAAGGCAACTGACTTCCTAATTCTGACCTCTCTCTTATGTCTCTGCAGTGGTATACAGATGAAGACCACGGGATCGCCAGCAACACAGCACACCAACACATATACACCCACATGAGCCATTTCCTAAAACAATGCTTCTCTCTACTTTAGCATCTCAAAACGGCATGCCATTTAAAGCTTGTGAAAAGCTACTTTTGCTCTCATTATCTCAAAACTGCACTGTCAGGATGATGCCTTAAAAAAAAAAACACTCAAATCAAGAAATGTAAGTTTACCTTGTTCCCAAATTTCATATCTATAACCTGAAGTAGGGACTTCTGTCTTTGCAACAGACTTACCTTATGGAAATTTCAGTCTGGTTTTTTTATTATTATTATTTAAAATAATTTCCATATCAGTTGGTGAAACAACACCTAAGAATTGTTTTATGGGAGCTTTGCAGAGGTTCCCTGAGCAGCATTATTTTCTAACTGAACTAGTGCAAATTTTGTTCTCTTCTTTGGAGGAATGACAGGATGTGGGCAGTGATGTCACTGAGGCAAGGGTAAGAAAAGAGGGGTTAGGGAGAGAAGCTGGCAGGGCAAGGCTGTGAACCCCAGTGCAAGCCTGCTGACCCAACCAGGCTACTGTCAGTTCCTCAGAGAAGAGCTGTTCACAGCCAGACTGGCACAGTTTTCTGAGAAAGACCATTCAAACAGTCTCAGGAAATCATATATGCAAAGCACTGACTTCTAAGTAAAACCACAGCCGTTGAATAGACTCCAAAGAAATGAGAGGGAAACTGCCAACAATGCAAGGCCCCCAGGTGCCAGTTATGGCTATAGGTGCTACAAAAACACAGAAAGGGTGATGGGAAAGCATTGTAAATGTGCTTTAAAAATACTGATGTTTCCTAGTGAGAGAAGCAGCTTGGAAGGGAGATGTGAACACATCAGCTTGCCCTGTGAAGATATGAAAATATTTGTATTGCAAATCCTAACTTGAAGGAGTCTTTGCATCAGTTTTTCTTACTTCATTTCTTTGAGCATCTAATTAAAAAGAATATTTTAACTTTCTTGGACTTATTTTTAAAAATTGAAAATAAGCTACAAATGTATATAATATGATTGCCATTCTATATACTGTGGAATATCTCCTGGTCAGTAATAAATATGCCTTCATTTTTTCAGAGGTATTTTGTGTCTTGAATCAGACCTAAACTGTATTGGCATATGGACATGCTTACCCAGAAAGGCTCTTGTTTATTTTGCTTGTTATCCCAAACTGCCTTGTAAACATGGAGAGGGTTCAGCTTTTGTAAGAAACAGATACAAAGAAATGTGCTAAATTAAGCAGTTCATAGGGTTTTAATCTAATATCTCTATATATACAATTTCTGTTATCATACTTATATATAAGCTTTTAAAAAGTCAAAGTAATTTTGGTTATTTATGGAGCATATAATTTAAATTTCATTCCAGGGAACTATGATGAGGCACATAATATCAAAAATATCATCTTGATAGCCCAGATGGCATAGTGGAAGTTTAAAAAAGTCAACAACTTAAGTGTTTAACTAATTATTTTTGGTTGACATAACTATATTAATGAAACCATAGATTTAAGATGCTGAATTTAGCAAAGTCTCGATAAATGAAAACATATAATATTTTTGTTCAGTTATTTGTAAAATGGCCTCATTTTTAACAATTGATTTATAAACTCAAACACAGTTTAAAAAAGTTGTCCCAGACAGGATAAGCCACAGCACAAAAATCTAAATAGAAGAATTAGAAAAAAATTTATCAGTTCAATATGAGACTGGTGAGTCATGTATAGGAATGGACAGAAGATTCTGAAATTGTTTCAACTGT
This sequence comes from Aepyceros melampus, assembly GCA_006408695.1. Classification (NCBI taxonomy): domain Eukaryota; kingdom Metazoa; phylum Chordata; class Mammalia; order Artiodactyla; family Bovidae; genus Aepyceros; species Aepyceros melampus. Next base: position 537,874 of record SJXQ01010725.1, read on the forward strand.
ATTTTCAGAACATGGAATTGAGTGGTTTCTTCTTAATTAATCTCATATATTATTCATTCATTTGGAACCATAAGTCAACCCTCAAACCTATAGGGTTCTTGTCATAAGTCTAATAATAGAGTTCATTCATCATGAGTAGTGAGACCAATCTTTGTAGAGTTCTGTATCCAGAAACAGAAATCATAGGTTACATGTTCACATCCCAGACTGAATTTAGCAATCAGAAAAGCAAAGTAAGTAGAAATTCTCCTTTTACATTAATTGAAACTGGATATAGTACAATATCAGATATTGTTTAGATACAAATAAGATCATTTTACAACTGCATATATTGTATAATATTAGATGCTATACAGATATTAAGACCATTACATAATATCTGATAGTATACAAGTATTGAACAGTTATCAAAACTCTATGAATTTATTATTTCTTTAGTTTTAAAACATGCTCCATATTTACTATGGAGCCCAGAGATAATTTTAAAAATCCCAGCACATATTTTTCACATAATGAGAGTTACAAATAGTGATAATATGCTTGAAGTTAAAGTAAATTTCATCTGACCCTCATAAGACAGTTTTACACTCCAGTGAGAGTTTTAGATGAGTTTTTTGGAAAGGAAGTTAAATTGACAAATAAGAGACAGACAATCTGAGGGTATATTTGAAACACACAGAACTAGTCATGCCAGTAAGATATGCAGACTTGCTTGCCTTTAACTGTCACAGCCTCCACAGGTACCTGGATGATAAGATTCTTTCATAAGCAACCCATTAGACCACAACAGCACCCAGGAACGCACATCCCAAAGGAAGGAGGAAATGGTCACATCTCTTCTCTGGATACAGTCTTTCTTAAAGTTTTGACCAAGATTTTTAGAAAATCACTTTTAAAATTATTTTTGAACTTTGTTTGTTGGAAACCTTGCTAAAAATGATTACACACCTTCAAACTCTCTTAAATAACCAGCCTAGACCATAATTCGGGGCATCCTGATGACTCTAGGCTGCCACCACGAAGCTCAGTGATCACATCAGGCTGATGTCATTCTGAGTGTTTCTTATCTGCAGGTGGGCACGAAGGCTACCAGTTTCACCACTTGGCATTTGTTGCTTTTGCTCTAAGTTGATGTGAGAATAGTTTATGAAACTATTACCTTTGTACAATATTTAAGACTGAATAATCTCTAAATGAAAAAAAAAATCAGTCAATCCTAAAGGAAATCAACCCTGATTATTCATTGGAAGGACTGCTGCTGAAGTTGAAGGTCCAATATTTCGGCCACCTGATGCAAAGAGCCAACTCAATGGAAAAGACCCTGATGCTGGAAAAGATGGAGGGCAGGAGGAGAAGGGGGCGACAGAGGATGAGATGGTTGGATGGCATCACAGACTCAATGCACATGAGTTTGAGCAAACTCTAAGAGATAATGAAGGACAGGAAAGCCTGGTGTGCTGCAGTCCATGGGGTCACAAAGAGTCGGACACGACTGGGCGAATGAACAGCAACAACAACAAAAAAAGAATGGGTTTCTTCAGAGTAAAGTAAGAGAATCTTGTGGTTCCAATTTTGTGACGGTTCTTTCAGCAGTGTCCGAGAGCATTTTTATATACATCCTGAGAGATTTGGAGTGTGATTCAGGATATGTCTGAGGGATACAGACGGTTGGGAGTGAGAGATGAATGTGAGTAGTAAAGCATAACATCACTACCTGTAGGAAAAGCTCAGAGCACGGTATTAATAAGACCAATGTCATGCTCAAAGAAATGTATCATCTTTCTGAATGTCACCTTTCTGTGACAGGATTAACATTTAAACTCAAAACTTTGAATTAATAAAAAGAAAGGTAATCTTCTTACTGCTAAATTGACAGTGGTTTTTCTGGAATTGATCTCCAGTAAACAATCAAAATTCTTATTCCAGATAATCTTTCATCTGAACAGTCACCCCAAATTGGTCAGATTATTTAAAATGCATGTATGATGAAAAGTGTGACTTAATGAAAACTCTAGTTATTCCAATAAGTTTTGCCTGTGCATGGCAGGGTTATGCTGACTTACCATGCTTAACTCACCCTGGTCATAGGGTTATTGGGTTTTCTAAAGCATTCTCTGACCTTATTTGTTGAACTTTCTGACAGATGTGCATGGCCTCTTGTGTGAGTCCTCTAAACCCTCTGTAGGGCTGTGTGTCCCATTCTGTGTTAAGGGTGTGCCGTTTCAAACTCAAGAGACACGAGTTTGATCCCTGGGTCAGAAAGATCCCCTAGAGTAGGAAATGGCACCCCACTCCCGTGTTCTTGCCTGGAGAGTTCCATGGGCAGAGGAGCCTGGCGGGCTACACTCCATGGGGCCGCAAAGAGCCAGATATGTGCAACTGAGCACATCCAAAGTCATAATGTTTGTGATTTGTGAGGAAAAAAGTATTTTCATTGATTAGGTTTGGTTTCGAGTGTTAATCGCAGAAAGATGAGTGACAAGGAAAATGTAATGTTGAGAAGAAATATTATTCAACCCGGTGCTGGTTGCCTGAACCTGAATGACTGCCCAGTTAAGGAGGAAGGCGGTCACATCACGCCTCCAGCTGGGTGGTCAGTGCACTCCAGTCTAGGCTGGACGGACGTGCGTCACAGTCTCAGCATGGACACTCACAGTAAGAACATTTTAAAGAACATTATTCAGCCTCTTTGAAGCCCAGCTACTTAATTTGAAAGAGACACCAGAATGCCTACCTCCCATAGCAATCGCCTTGTTGTGAAGATTTATGCACTATGCCTGGTTTGATGGATTTCATGGTTTACACCAGTTTTCCCCATAGGTGTCCGCAGGGGTAGGGCACATCAAGTTTCTCAATGAGCATTTGCTTTTCTTCCAGTGCTGCTATGTCAGTGAGAATCCTTTATGGAGCTTTAATATTCTTAATAAACTAAGAAGCCACATCTTCTGATGTATTTTACTTATGATTCTGTCTACAGCCTTTGCTGGCTGAATAAATAGCAAAGCACAGGAAGAGCTAGGTTCTAGAGAATTGCTAAGAAGGGATAAAACACTATTCTAACCTTTAGGGAGCTTATAAGCAAACGGGAGAAATCTATAACTCTACACACACCAGAAGGTAAAAATACATAAATCCAAAGCTAAGTCTATGGGAAGAGTGGAAGAGGAATGTGGGATCAAAAGGTAAGCAGTGGGGGTCTGGACTCACATGAGCCAGCCCCTGGCTGAATTTTGTTTCACACTTAGATTTTTTGAATTGTCTCAGGATTACTGTTGACACCATGTTTTTCTGAACATTAAAAAAAAAATACAACCCCAAACACATTATATAAAGGAATATTCTATGTGAAAGGATGTATCATGAAGTTCTTGGGCCTGGAGTTGCTTATTAAGTACCTACAGAATATGCTTCAGCCTATTTGGCTTCAGTCATAATACAAGTTTATAGACCACTGATAGAGAGTTTGGTTTGAGTCTCTGAGAGTCACCCTGGGTACAGGATTCACTTTTTCCCCATTATGTTTCCGATCATGCTGCCAGACTAATCTTTCCTAAAATGCATGCCTTTTCATTACTCAAAACTCTTAATGGATAAAGTTGAAATATCCTAATATAGAATTTAACAATATTTATAATGTCTCTAACTTGTGTTCCTACCTTTTCATATGGGCCCCCACTAGTCTCTAACATTCCTCCATAGTGGGCTGTATGCTGAGTTCCAAAAATCCTATATTATCAAGTATGTCAGGCTTCTGTACTACTGTATATATTTATTTTTTAATTTTATTGTTTTCAGTACTGACATGTTTGAGAATCACTGCAGTTCTTAGAGTAGGTTTCCTTCCCCATTACCATCCTAATTCATATGTTACCTCATATAACATTTTCTTCAAAGTTTGCCATACTCAAAATTCCATCCTTGAGTTATTCATTGCTTTTATTGTACAACCAACTCTGTACACATCACATTATGTTAAAGCTATGTGTCTACCTTGCCCTTAGAAGAAAGGATCACAGTCCTGTTTTCAAAGTTCCAGCACAGAAAGTAGTGGCTAACATACCAATAGAAACTGTAATGAAGTGACAGTTGTGTCCATGAGCTACAATTTTCTAAGAAAACACCCAAGGATCTCTCTCAAAGTATTTTGAGTAATCCTTGAACATTGGGTTTCTTCAAGGGGACTGATTACAAGTAGCCTTTCAAAGTAGATATTTAGTGAATCATCATATTACCCAAATTACTCTCATAAATTTTTCAAGTGGTTATAATCTCATTTCATTGTATGAATATGTGAGAGAGATATACAGGAAAATTTGGAGAGCATTCTTGCAATGATAGTAAAATAGTCCCATATCTAAGAGCAAACAGGCTAAAGTTAAATAGAAACAGAGGTAGATCGGTGGAAAAAAAAAACACCAGAACTGAGTCACACATTTAAGAGCCAAGAAAAGTCCTGAAAGATCTAGGGATTGTCTTTAAATACAAGTTGCTAGTGAATCATCAGTGGAGAGTTTCTATCGTGCTAACCTACAAGCAGATACTCAAATTATATTTAGGAGAAAACCTCCCAATATTGAAGGCTGTTAAGTGATAGCAATTACAAAGTCAGTTCATAAGTCAAGAAAAAACTACTAACCAGTACATTAGAGTCCTGAATGCAGTTACCTCCGTAGCATATTGCCAGATCACTACAAAAGAACAGTATACCATCTGAGCTACCGTGAAAAATAAGGAGGACAAAAATTTTAAGAAATGTTTTTCCCAAGAAGGTTACAAACAGAAGTCTAAAGAGTTTCAATGATGGGAAACCATACTAATGATCTTGGAAGCGTTTACTAGTAATGAGTACAATGCCATTTGTATCTAAGTCACTGCTTTCTGGGAAAATGAAGAGGTACATCCTAATATAGCTCTCATCATAGTCTGTTCATGAAGTTCAAATTGTTTCAATATTCTTGAAACATCTACATCACCAAGTTTTCTTAACATCATTACTTGTGTCTAAATTTAAATATTATGTTCAAAATGTTCTACATTGATTTACTGATTAACACTAATGAAAAAAAGACAAGACACTTTGCATCACAATTTAAAATGTGCAAGGAAATTAGTTAGGATAAATATTTATTTCCACATAACATGTCTTAGTTGTGAAAAACACAATATCCTAGTCACATTTACACATTTAAACTTTGCAATAAATTACATTCAAGATATTCAATAATTTTGACCAGGAATCTGAAATTAGAAGGAAATATATAACACTATGCTTTTCTTATATTTTATATGATTTCAAAATATTAAGATTAACATAGGGATAGCATTAAAATTCACACAAGAACAAAATGACTATAAAAGTACTCAGAAATACAGAATTTCATTAGATATGAGTGCTTATTCAAATAGGTGATCATGTGAAGATTTTAATTCACTATGATCATCTTAAACAGAATAGTTATTAATATATTAAAACACTAGAAGGCTGCTTTGGGGACTGACTGACATGTACAGCTAGTCTAACTCATAAAACAATGGGAATGTTTACATCTAGTGTCTGTATTATAAAATACACAAAGGCAATGCATTTGGAATGGAAAGTTTCTGTAGTTTTTCCTTGGCGTTTATAAACACAGACTTTATTAACTACAAACTCTTCTTATATTTTTTAGGCTTATGTTCCATTGAAGAAATGGCTCCTTGAAAAATTGTAAGGGGAATTTTACAGAGGTATCAAAATGTTGAACCTAGTGGAGGCCCTGTTGTTTATTTCCTTCATAAGCTTAACCACAAGAGGATTTGTGGGTTTTTTTCACTTTCATGTACATTTATACTCAGAATATTAATAAATAGTTTGGAAAAGCCACAAGGCTCTGAATTATTGCTAAACTAGACATTGAATATTATAAGGTTGATGATCATTGGTAATTCTTAAGAAACAAGAGCACTATGAGATTTCGTCTTTATTCACATTACTCAAAAATTCTATACTTTCCTTCCTCTTGTATAAACTCAGTAAAGATGAATTATTTCATATAGACTGAAATATCTATAGAAGCTTCTCAAACAGAATCTGAGATTTTCATTTAAAAGATTATTTTTCTACAACATGCATTTAGTTAAGAAGTGGAAAAGAACTCTGCAGAAAAAAACAATTGGAGACCATCAGTCTAACATTAGAACATGATTCAGAAGCAGCATTAAGCAGTCTATGACCTTTAGCAGTGGAATAAATGTACAGGAGTGGAATTTCACATACAATGACTCACCACGTGGCATTCCATAAGTATGTATATAATAGGCTTATTTGGAAAAGACTTGTTGTCAATGGGAGATAAATTTAACAGTACATTTCTGATAAAGATTTATATTGAAAATCTCACAAAACCTACAAAGTTTTTCTAAAGCATTTCATACAAGCTTAGTATTTGATCATGTAATCAAAACTTGAATATTAAGCAAATACTACTTGGTTCTTTGCATTAGTATCTGATTCTTTTAAACAAGTTGTGAATAGGTTTCCATATATATTTTCCAAAATGACTTTAAGTTTTAGTTACATATAAATTCTTAAGTATTAAATATCATATTAAATCAAGGAAATGCATAAATACAATTATTAAAAATGCTTTCAAACTAATTTTTTGATTTGGGTATTTTGAAATAAGTCACTAATGCTAAGCTATAAAAAATAAAAAGAAGTAAGACTACCTTCCAAAATTCTTCTGAATGAAATTATCAGGTATCTTCAGTCCCTAAGTAGGAAAATACAAACTAGGTAAATATGACTTATCTCTTTAAGAAAGCTATTGCTCTCGTAAAACTGACAATGAGAATCTAGTGTTTACAAAATTCTAAAATACAGCAAGGAACACAGAGATTCTTGCATTAGCTTTTGTATATGCTCACAAGGGTGTCTCACTGTTCAGAAGTTTAAACACAGTAATGAAACAAGTATTGCACTACTTACAGTATGAAGGTGGATTTGAGATGAAAGACAGAATTTATAATACATGATCAAAGCGGTTTTATGAATAATTGTGGCACTCTTCTCTTATATATGTAAAAAATAAACTGAAGATCAGTCATAGACAAGTTTCCCTGTCAACACCTTTCCCTGAGTCAGCTTTCTTCTCTTTTCGGCTTTCAATGCTACAGGGGAAAAAGGAGAAATGTATTATATTACTTCAATCCAGTGAGGCCCCTGGGAGACCTCATTCAGACACAAAACCCATCAATTTCAATGACCACAAGGGCCTTTAGGCATTGCTTTTTCATGCTGTGAACCATCAATAGATAACAACGATTAAAATCCTCTGCAGTCAGTGAGGTAGAAACCAAGAACTGCAGAAAAAGGGAAATTAAAAAAACAGAAACTAAAAAACAAAACCAGACATTTTAAAAGCAGCCCCAAAGCATGCGAGATTAATACCATGGTCCTCATTTGGCCAAGTGAATCACTGATGATTGTTGCAAATGCCAGTCATGCCCCTCCCTCTCTTAAGATAGCACTGTTCGATGAATGACATAAACAAGATGTCGCAGTAGGTATTTCTGGGCCCTGCTGCAAGTGGCGCGTCCTTTGTGAACAGACTGGAGTCTGATCTTGCGTGAGAACTGCATTGTTGTCAGGGGAACAGGCATGCCTCCGCTGGTCTGGAGGACCCGGTCATCCCGCACACTGCCCTCCAAACACCCATGCCATCTCCTCACAAACTCCTCCTGTCCATTAGAGGAATCATGTTTCGCCTCACTCCTTTTGGAACAAACCCATCCCAAGTGGCTTCTGTTTTAACTATTCTCCAATTAACTTCATCAATGGGCAACCTGTTAATGTGACTCTCTCATTTTTAAAAAAAATTTTTTTCCAATACACATTTTACCTAATCTCAAGTTGACAGTTTTTATGCAAAATTCAAATAATGTGCTGACACACAGGAAGCTCACACCAAGAGCACATGCTCCATAGGGCAGCTCGGCTCCTTCCCAACCGTGTGCAGCACAGGCGATCCCCACACTGAGGCCTCTCCCCAGCCTCTCCTGCTGCTGACTCGAGGGCAACCCACAGCCAGCCTTTGGGTCCCTCAGCTGCAAGAACCCATACATTTTTAGTGCTAATTTTGGCTCAGTATAACTATGAAATGGTTGATGGTGGGGAAACCCTTGGTTTTATATAACTCTCCTCCAAGTAAAAAAGTGACAGTTAAAACCCCCGTTCTCCTACGGGGCTTCCTGTGCAGCTTTCTTAGTGGTCAATAACTTAGACACATTTTAAGAATGTGTTTTTTAAATTGTTTTTTCCTCCAATTCAAGCTAGAAACAGCCCTTCTCAGTTGTCACCACCACCCGGCGCCATCAGGTAAGAAGTGCTGGAGCTTCTGCCATCTGTGGCACGCTGCCAGCGCTGAGAGCTGGTGTGAGCGGGTGTCTATGGCACCCGGGTTTGTGCCTGCCACACTTCACAGCACACACTCCTTACAGGTCAGAGCAAAGCAACTTTTTCTCTTTTCTTTTCTCCTTCCATGAGAAAAGATGACAGTGTGCACATGATGTGTTGAGAGGCTTAACTCTGTATTTTTAACTCCTCTATCTGCATGACTCACTTTCTTCTACTTTAAGTTCCTTTCAGATGACAAGTGTCTGCTACCCTACTTTCCAAATTAACTTTTCCCTGGGTACTACCTGACTCCCAGTCTCTTCTGGAAAACAAAGCCAATGAAAAGGGGCAGCATAGAGCAGTGGAGGAAGCCCTGGGCTTAGAGTCAGATGATGACATTCAGTTCCAGAAGCGAAGAGGAGCTCTGTGACCTTGGACTAGTTATTTAATTTATCTGGGACTTGGTTTCCTCATCTGTCAATTAGTTTTGGACTAAATGGCCTCTCATTTTCTTGCAGCTTGAATACCAGAATCCTGAGGCTAATAGTCTCAATTCCAGTGAGCTCTATCTTTTGAAAGACAGAAAAGCACATTCTATCTATGGGAGACTGTGGAAACAGAGACATACTGGTCTCTACACATGCACAGTTCCCGTGTGCACTATAACCTTTTGCTAAATGAGCAAACTCCCACAGCACCATTAGCCACCAAAAAAGAAAAAAAAAAAGCCATTCAGAATGTCAATGTAATTCACAGACATGCTTCCTTCTGATGTCCTGCTTTGGTCATACCGGTTGTTTGTGACAAAACAATAACCAATTAAATGATTGGGCTTCCCCCTTCCCTGCCCACCCTGCTCTTTAAAACCAGTAGTTTGGGGATCAGGTCAGATTTTATCAGTGAAGTAAAAATTTTAAAACTCGCTCAAGACTTTCATGAAAAATATTATTGACTTGAATCTTCTTCGTGCATGCCTATTACTCTATTCCTTGCTACATCATTTTCAGGATGCCAACCAATTCTAAACTTCCATTGTAACACACTAGATGTATGTATTAAGTTTATATCATATCTATTACATGCTACAACAATAAACACATATTGCATATCTATTATGTACCAGGTACTCTATAAGGACCAGGGGACACAAGATGGATGAGACAAAACATAAGGAAGTCGTATTTCAAGAGAGGGCAAAACATGACCCACTACCTTCATGCTGCCAAGCAAGCTATGAAACTGTCACTTGTCAATGACACCATAATAGCTGATACGCACAACATTTACCAAGCAGTCACGAGAGGGCCCAGGTCTAGCAACACAGCGTGAAGAAACACCCAACACACAGCAGGGTGGGGTGGAGGGACAGAGGAAAGCAGGGAGAGAGTCGCTAGACCCCGCCTCTGCCACCAAAACAAAGCCGAGTGCTGCCAGGTACCTCCCAAGAAATGCTGCTCTTGGGTGTCAGTTTATCGGAGCAGTTGCCCACCTACTGGGAGTCAATGTGGTTTTTAATGGGACCGGTTTTCACCGGTTCATTTCACTAAGCTGTAGAGGAGCTTGTCACAGGTTTGTACAGCGCTGCTGATAGGATCAGATTAGACACCTCACAGATGACGTAGAGCCCACAGTCAGTTCCTGGATCCTTCTTTCAGTTAAACTGGATGAATTTTTTTAGACAAGTAAAGTAAATGAAATAATGGAGAAAATATAACTGCTATATTCTGCCACTCAGAAGAAGGTATCTGGGCTTCTCTGATAGGCAGTAGGGCCTCTAGCGGGGACAGGAGGGAAACAACTAGGGCTGGGGAGTCAGAGACACTGGGAAGCCAGCTTGGGTCTCGAGAGTCAGACCCTGGGAAGCCGGTCTTCAGGGCTTTTCCTGCCAGTGGATACTCTAGCAGGTATAGCATTTCTACAGTTCCTAGTCATCAAACTGCAGTGCCTTCAACACATACCAAGAGAGAGCAGTGGCTTTGGGAGAGTGTTGCTGTCACTGATACTGGTGGTTTTAGGATTTCTAGAAGGCACACTCTTTCTGCCAGTTTCCACTGTTACGAAGACATTAATCACTAACCAATAGACATTTTATCACATGGAAAGCTACAGATTTTTATCACATTTAAAGGTAAAGAAAACTGGGCAAACTTTCATTCCACAATAGTTTGAATCTTATGCTAGTGGGAACATATGTTCAAAGAATAAGAAAAAAAAGTGGTTATATGAAAATATAAAGGATGATCTATTTAAAATTGGATCTGCTTTTAAGCATGGTACATTGTTCACTAGAATTAATCTACTGTGAGAAGTAATCTGACATAGATATTTTAAACAATTGAATTTCTATGGTGAAAAACATCACGTGACATTTACTTTAAGGAGTACCTAAAATATCATGACATAAAACTGCTGCTTGAACCAAAGGAAAAGAGAGAAAGCATTTTCATCTATATTGCAGGAAGAAAGCAATCTCTAAATTTGATTGCCTCAAATTTCCCACATATTCTCATGCCTGGAATTTTATTTTGAGCTCATAAACTTGGGGTTCACATTTTTAAAAATCAGAAAAATGCCATATTTTTAATGAGAAAGGGTCCCCAAGCATATATTTCAATATCTTTGAGAAACTACCCTTCTCATGACTCTGATTTTCTTCCAAGACTTCTAACAAAACAGTTACTGTGAGGATGACTCTATAAGACTGCAGCAGGGATCTTTGGGAAAGGAAGATCAAGCATGGCTTAGAATAAAATATTACTTCCACTTGAGCCAAGCAAAGAAATACATGAAGATTTTAAAGCCCTGTTAAAAGACAGAAAATATCAACCAGAATTCTTTGAAAGAGCCTTTCAAGTAACTTTTGGAACAAGTGTTGGAGCTATCTGAGGAGAGAAAGAGAGGGAGATGGGGAGAAGGAGGGAGAGAGAGAGAGATAACTGGAAGTAATCCCCAGCTTTACGGGGTGAAGACCCCTAGGCTCTCTGCACATCCACTGCTGTTTGACATAGATATGACACTGAAGCAGCATGCCATTTTGGGGTGACAAAAAAACAGCAACAGGAGATAGTCTCTAAGTTTAATGTTGCTTCTTCTTCTAACCCATGCTTCCAAATAATTCTCATGAAGATAGAGCTTGCAGTTTTGGAGGCATGTTAAATGGAAGCTCTCAGCTTTACAATTTCTTAATTTAAGGGATAAATTTTCTTTTTCCAATATAGAAATCTGACGTTATTACAAAATACAGCTCTATGAGATTTATTGATTTATATACGATGCATTTGTATAAGTCACGTGGGGGAAAAAAGTACTCAAGTTGCAAACCCTCTTAAAGAGCTGAGTAGTTATAGGAACACTGTAAACAGTCTGATACTGGACCTAAGCCCAAGACTCTCCATGCCTTTTGCCTCCCCAAAACTCACACAAAGAACATAGGCTGACCAGGTTTCTAGAAGACACCACTTAACAAAAGGAAATGCAACCAAGGATAGGTTTGAGGGAAAGGGTCTTACCTTTGGGAAATCAGCTTCTAGAGTGATTAGGAAGGGGAGCTTATGACAAAAATGTAATATAAAAAATTAAGTAGAAAAAGTTAATTTAAAGTAATAAAAATAAAGGAAATTAATAATTAAACAGTGTTCCAAATCCCTCAGTCTCTCTTAATAAGAAATATTAGCATAACACAGAGATTTTTCCTCAGATCAACATCTAAGAAGACAAGATGGTTTGAACTCTTACTTATAAATTCTGGAAAATGCATTTTGGAAATCCTGTGATGACTCTTGGCATTTAAGAACACATTCTTCCCACCTCATGCATTTAAAACTGTCATCCACAGCTATAGGAGTTGTATGTAATGTTTGCATACAGAGAAGAAAAATGCATAAAACTTTCTGGAGCTGAAAGTTTTGGGGTAAAAAGGTTAGAGAAGATTTTTCAGGGCTGGAATAAGGGACTGGAAATAAACTAAATACAAAATTACCATTGCAGGTGCCATATGGGTTTTAAAAAGAACAATAGGAGAATGCAAAATATGGTCAGACATCTAAGGGGGTCCTAAGAAGTGGATGATGAAGGAATACACTAAAATCCTACTGTCAAAGAGTAGGCTAAAATGAATGTCCAAAAATGTCCTGCACTGAAACTCATTTATAGCCCCACTTATCCCCACTGTCACAGTATTGGAGTGAGCTTTTAATTTGAAAAGGAGATATTGAAAACATACCAACAAATGGGATCTTTGTGACTTCTAACCACTTTTTAATTTTCTGAAATATTTTAGAACTAAGTTAAATGGAAACCAATACTATTCTTTTGCTCATGGAGTCATGTCATTAAATGACTGGGTTCAGTACAAATTCACATTATTTTAGAATTCAAACCTTTTAGAAGGAAAGCTTGACTCCTTATCTTTTGAGTTATCGGCAGTAATCAGAAGGTTCCTCCACAAGGCAGTCTTTGACATTTCATCAGAAATATTGATCACAGATGGATCATCTCTAGATAGGATTTACCCAAAATGAGATAATAAACATTAAATAAGAAACTGCAGTTATCTATCCATAGATACTAAATATAGGACAGTATTATGCCTCTGTACAGAATTTTTGATAATTAAAAATTAAGTATTATTAATAATTGTTCTCTCCAAACAATTTCACAACTATGAAAAATTAAAATCTAAATGAAAGATTCTAGTTATACAGAAACTGGTTTGGGGTACAGTTTTCCTAATTCTTTCCCAATGACGGAGTTTAAGTTCTGCACGTTCACTGCTGGGCCTCTTGTCCCTATATTCATGGCCCAGTATAGCACTTCACCCCTCTGCTCAGACTCCACAGTGGCTCCCACCCACTCAAAGTAAAAGCCTAGTGGGTGGGCTCTATGGCTCTGTCCCCTTGCTTGCTTCCCCTACAGTTTTACCTTCTGCTATTACTCCTCTGCTCTTTTCTCTCCAGCTATGGTGCAACGGCCTCCTGATTGTCCTTGGACCCCACAAGGCTTGATGCTCCCTCATGGACTTGTACTTCTCTTCCTCGGCCTATAGTGTTCCTTTACATGGTATGGGTTTGGCTGAAAGTGTGTTAGGGCTTTTCCATAACTTAAGGAAAAACCCAAGCAAACATCTTTGCCAACCAAATATAAATAACCCTTTCCATTCTTAGTTCAAATGTCACCTGCTCCAATAGGCCTTTGTTGACTGCTTTATTTAAAATTTCTGTTTCCATCTCCCCATAGCAACTTCATCCCTCTTTCTGCTTTGTGTTTTGTTTCATTTTTCACCATTTGAAATATATACTATATTACTTGTTCATTTATGTATTTTCTGTCTCCCTCACCTCTATTCTACTTGAATGCAAGCTTCATGAGAACAGGGATTCTTGAACATTGGTTCTCTGCTGTTTCGCCATGACCCAGACAAAGTCTGACATTTGGTATCCACTCAACAAATATTTTATTCATTGGCTGGGAAAGCCTGTAATATTAGGGCCTGTAATTATGCTGGATGCATTTTTTTACATTTTAAAACTCATCAATTATAAGTCCATTTAGAACTCACTAAAACATTCCCAGGGCCAGACAGGCAACCAAATATCAACAGAGATAAAACACAGGCCAAGCCAAAGAAAGTATCATTGTGTGAGAAATCAGAACTCTTTTCTACCACAGGTAAAAATGATACTCTGCTATGGAAAAAGTCATGTTCTATAGAAATCCTAAACTGATCTCTCATACCCCTCATTGTGGACATTCACAAGAGGGCAACAAATTAAATTTTTAAGAAGAACACTGAGAGTCTGGAGCAAAACAGTTCTCATAGCCTCCTTCCTTCCTAATCTGGACATCTTAATCTGTGTTCCTTAATATGTCTCACTAATTCAGCCCTTGGTAACAAAGAATGAGATCAACTAGCTTCCAAAAGAGTCGTGGAGAATACAAGTTTTTCATATTATGTGAAAAAGAGTCTTGTGAGCAAGAGTTTAAAAAATGCTGGCTACAACAAAAGTAATCTTTTTTTTAAAAAAAAATGCCAGTACTAGTTAGATTCTTTAACATGCCAACGTGCATTGTGAAACTCTAAAGTGGAATGTGGTATAGAACATTTTTCAGACTTATTAAACCACAAAATCCTTTTAAGAGGGGTACCACAGGAAACTAGGCAGATTTCTATAGAATACAGTTGAGAATATGCTGATTCAACTAAACAATCAACAGGATTTTAAAACTTAAATATTATTTTAAAAAAAGAAAGAGAGAGAAAGGGAGAAACGTCTTCTGTACTTGTGCTCACTCTTAAGTGGTAGATGATAATTGCATTTTTTATATCTAGGAAATATGATCTTATAGTCAGACCCTGAAGATCCACTCCTATTTTTTTAATGCTAGGAAAAGTTCCCTCCTTAGTCAAAAGCCTTCTATGCTTTTTTTCTTGGCATGGCCCTAAATTATCCTTAAGCACTTTGGGATCATATATATATATATAGTTTTTTGCCAAATACTTTCAAACGTTTTTTATTATAACTTAGAGAAGTTTGCTTTTTTTGCTATGTCTTGCACATGAAGAAGATTAGCATATTTTGGAGAGTTACATAAATATTTCCTAAAATTACTAGTATAACTGAATCCTTCAATTCAGGAAATAGATTATCTCTTTGGAAGTGTCTTTCAGTAGGGGTAAATCCTATGTTTTCCTCAGAGATCAAACATTTACATGTGATGGCTTTAGTGAATACCTAACTCATTTACTCCAGAACTGAATACTGATCTGTCTTCAGGTGCTACTTTAAAAGAATATGCAAGAACTTTCATGCTCATTATAAAATACGAGACCAAAGAGAACAGTTTCCCACCTCACTTCATTCTAAGCTACTTAGCCAGAGTCACATGGCTTCTAGTGGCAGAACTGGGGCAGGATAATCGAACACCCAGTTTTAGTTCTTTCCACTCTAACACAATTTCAACAAACCTCAGTAGGAATCCACACACATGAAGTTCTCAAGTAGCGTATATAACAACATATTACATTACTCCAGTTGGTGTGTTTTTACATTTATGTCTTACCTATAGTGCCCTTCCAGTGGGAGCTGCACTGTGCCCTCATCTTCCATGGCTAGCATACTTTGTTCTTCCTGGAAAGACAGATGTAAAACATACAATGTGAATCTGATGAGCCTCCATTTTACATTAAAGAAGAAACAGAAATTAATATTTCACTATCTCATTAACCTCAGAACCTTCCACTTTGTTTGCATTTATTAATGCTAGCACAGGTCCTTTCAATAAAGTATCAGCTACCAAGAACAGAAGTAATTAATGAGAGTCTCATACCACAAAGCAATTTAAATGCTAACAACAATCTCCTTCACGTCATTCAATATAAAATATGGTTAATTTCTAAGCAGATTAAAACAAAAATCTAAATTTTACAAGGACAAATGTATTGGTAATCATTTTCATTATTGTAAAGTTGAAATTACCTTCCCAGAATGCTCTATTAGAAAGCAACAAGAGGCGTATTTAATAGAGCAGTGGTTCTCAAACTTTCGTTTACACCAGAATGACCTGGAAGGTTTCTAAACATATAGATTACTGGGCTGTACCTCGAGAGTCTGATTCAGTAGATTTGGAGTAGGGCCTAAGTACACATCTTGGGTGATGCTGATTACGCTGTCTGAAGACCACACTTTGAGAACCACTGCTCTAGAGACTTGGTAACAGACAGTAGAAGATATGGAGAAGTAGAAGTCCTTGTATGGACCAGAACACAGGAGTACTTTCCACTTAAGACTCATTATATGCTTTTGTTTTAGGCCTCAGATTTCTTCTTCAGTGCAATATTCCACCCTTCTCCAAAGGGTAGAAATGTTTCATATATTCCTTTCTTCATATATAAAGTCCATATAGTCAAAGTTATAGTTTTTCTAGTAGTCGTGTATGGATGTGAGTGTTGGACCATAAAGAAGGCTGAGTGCCAAAGAATTGATGCTTTCAAACTGTAGTGTTGGAAAAAACTCTTGAGAGTCCCTTGGACAACAAGGAGACCAAATCAGTTAATCCTAAAGGAAATCAACCCTGAATATTCATTGGAAGGACTGATGCTGAAGCTGACTGAAGCTTGGCTAACTGATGAGAAGAGCTGACTCATTGGAAAAGACCCTGATGCTGGGAAAGACTGAACGTAAAAGGAGAAGAAGGCAGCAGAGGATGAGATGGTTGGATGGCATCACAGACTCAATGGACATGAGTTTGGGCAAACTCCAAGAGATAGTGAGGGACAGGGAAGCCTGGTGTGCTGAAGTTCATGGGGTCACAAAGAGTCAGACATAACTTAGCAATTGAACAACAAATGTTTTAAAAGTATATCTTTGGGATGAAAATAAACTTATGTAGCACTGAAACACCCAAGTTTAATTTACAATAATGTTATCATTAGCCTCTTTCCATGTACCAAAAATTAAACGTAGTAGCTACAGTTTATAGCTCCTATTTCATGCATTTATTTTCAAATGGGTCAATTAGGAATGTTCAACCAAGAAACCTTGACAAGCCACTGATACAACCCTGTCCAAAGTGAGGAAATTCCATAATAAAGAGAATCCACAAGGAATGTTCAAGTTTAGAGAACTATTTGGGGCCATTTAAAACTGTTGTTAGAATTATTGGCCCTAACTCCAGAAATGAAATTTTAAGTTGTGGAGAGATGAAGAGCTAGGTCACTTTCCTGACCAAATGGGAACTGAAGAGAGAAAAAAAGGAAGGCCTGGAGTGTCATTGCTTTCCCTCTTTCAGTAGCTTAGCAGAAGCTTGCTGGTCTAAATCAGCTTTGGTTGATGTCATTTTTCCTGGCATACAAGTCTATTCCTAGGGTCCTCAACTTGCATGCTGCCTAGTCTGAAGAACCACTACCATATTTCTTGTTACTTAAAGAAATGGTGTTTTCTACCTCCTCTTCAGCTAGCCTATGAATTTATGAGGCAATGTGGGGGGGGGGGGCAGGTCTTGTTTTCACTCTTGAAATGCTCTCTGTACAGATCTAACCTGTGACCAGCAGGCTCCCCTCTGCTGAGCCCTCAGCCTCTGCTGAGGCCGTAGGCCTTAGAATACCTCTGCCCAACCTATGCTATGTAATAAAGGAGAGGTCAGAGGACTGTATGGGATCTGCTATTTCTCTGCTTTGAAGCTGCCTTCCCAACCAACCCAGTGTTATGTCTGTACTCTGTGATACTATTGACATGTAGCTGTTATCCCTTTGCATCATGGGAATTTATTCTATTCTCTTTCTCTGTTACATTCCAAGGAAAATTTTTCTTTGAAGACCTCTAAGATATATATTATTTCTTATGTATTATGCCTGTTCCCCATGTTATGTGGAGGTACCGTCAGAACTAATTCAAAGTGAGTAGACAGTATCATTGGTTTGAAAGTATATATTTAAGCACTTGTGCAGAGCTAATCCATAGTCTAAAATGACGCATGCCTTGCAAATGGATTAGTTTATATATATGGAAATGATACATGGACCATATTAATTTATATGTACACCATTGAGGCCATGGATAGAACACATTTACCCTTTCAGGAAGAAAAGGTTACTTTTTCTATAGAAAAGGTTATCTTATGCATATGTGAAAGTGAAAGTCCCTCAGTCATGTCCTTTTGCAACCCCATAGACTACACAGTCCATGGAATTCTCCAGGCCAGAATACTGGAGTGGGTAGCCTTTCCCTTCTCCAGGGGATCTTCCCAACCCAGGGATCAAACCCAAGTTTCCGCATTGCGGGCAGATTCTTTACCAGCTGAGCCATAAGAGAAGCCCAAGAACACTGGAGTGGGTAGCCTATCCCTTCTCCAGAGGATCTTCCTGACCCAGGAATCGAACTGAGGTCTCCTGCATTGCAGGTGGATTCTTTACCAACTGAGCTATCAGGGAAGCCCTGATCATGTGCATGGAGGGACATAAAGAGAAAACAATTAGCAATCCCCAATGTTATTTAAGTAAAACCAAATACAAGCAAAATGTAATTCTTTTCTTGGTTGTCTACTGAAAAGTAAGATTGGTATGTAGTATCTTATCTAAAGAAGCCAGGTAGAAAGGTTTAATAAAGAGTAAAAGTTGGGGAAAAAAGAAAGGAGCTGAAGAGAACAATGGTGCCATCAATGCCTGGATTACCTGGCAGCAGAAAACTAAGGCTCAAGATTCAATCTAACAGCAAAAAATTGGATCAAAGCTTTGGGAACAATTTTGTTTTTTTCCTCAGATGATTTTCCACTTTTCTCTCAAATTACTTTCAATAATTATTTTGCACTCTGTGGCTTGTTAGCATGTGTGGGCTTTATACTAGTCATAATTCTATCCAAACAAAAACTCATCACCTCTAAAGATAGCATTTCCAAGCCATGCTTATCTGAAGAGAAGGGTGGCAGAGCAGCCGCTGCCTTCAGTGCCAGAAGGAAGCTGGGTGGGCCCCAGAGCTTGGGGATAGAGGGCCGGCTGCATCCCAGGCAGTTCTGTGAGGAAGCCAAAAACCGAGACTTTCTGGGGAGGAGCAGTCAAATCAGGCACTAGCCGTCACGACAATCACAACCTCTTTTATCTCCATCATACAAGGAAAAAGAAAGAAAGCAAAAAGCTTACTGGGTTCCTTAACTTTGTTAGTCTGAAATATCCTAAAATGAGTTCCATTCAGCATTTCATTTACACAGTGTCCATCAAAAATCTGCTGAGTTTTACAAGGATGATGATCAAAGTTTACCAAAGAGCACTTGAGGGGGTTTTGCCAATTTGACTACAGGAATGTTCATAGTCTGATTTGAACACCAACTTTTTATTCAGATAGCCAAAGCATTGTTCTGATACTAAACAAGTGAAGGACAGTTGATTCTATACCCAGTAAAAAGCAGAAATATAGAGGCTTAAAAATGAATCTCTTCAACAGCACTCAAACATTTACTGGGTATGTATCACGTGCTAAGCACACAGCGAATAAAAAGAATAATCCAGGAGCTATTCATGAATCCAATAAGCAGATACATTTTTCACGACAGGTTGTATGCTAGGTACTGGGCATACAACAATGAAAAGAGAGTCATAAACCTTAGTCTTAGAGGACAAGAAGGATCACTGTAAGAAGAACAGAACAAGAGGCGGTGGTATCTGAGCCAGTCTCATTTGATCAGTTTGGTAATAGACAGGAAGAAATTTAAGTAGGAAGAAAACAGG
This sequence comes from Aepyceros melampus, assembly GCA_006408695.1. NCBI lineage: Eukaryota > Metazoa > Chordata > Mammalia > Artiodactyla > Bovidae > Aepyceros > Aepyceros melampus. The sequence goes on from SJXQ01010725.1 coordinate 557,466, forward strand.
TAATAAAAGGTAGGAATAAATAAGACATGTTTTCACAATAACGAACAACTAGCCTGGCTGGGGCGAAAGGCCTGTGCTAAGTAGAAAAGGAAAATAAAATCAGAGGTAAATTGTGGTGTGTTTTGATGAAGGATTTACATATAAAGTTAGATCATGAATCTGAATTATGGTTTGTGATAGCGTAAAAAATACAATTCATATATTATGATATCTAATCAATGCTCTATCTTTAGTGAAACAGATAGCATGCTACTGTATCCATTTTTCATGTAAAGTCTGTATCTATGGAAGAGTCTTAAAACAGCTCAAAGTACAAACAACAGCAGCACAGAGCCAATGTTCACAAAGGCGTCGAGAGTATTAGAGAAAACATTTAGCAATTTTAGAATTCTTAGATATTAAAAAATGGAAGGGAATTCAGAAATCACGTTCAACCCCTTCATTTCATGCAAGAGAACATGAAATGCAACAGAATGCATGAAGTGCCTGAGCATCTCCTTCCTCAATTACTAATAGGATTGATAATGTTACAAACATCACACACACACAAACATACATACGCACCCCTATAATTATTTGTAAACCATAAAATATTATAAGAGATATTCCTTAAGACTTCCAATATGCAGAAGAGCCAATACATACAACTACTCACTTGAACGATGAAAACTGAAAAGAAAAAAAATGGGGGGGAGCAGTAGTCCATATAGAATTCATATAAACAGATGGATGCAACATACGTTTTTCATCAGCATATTTCATTCAGTTTCTCTAATTGACTTATCAAAATTATTATAAAATTAAAAAATTCTGACAGAGTAACTCTGGATTTAGAGGAATATATTCTGGTGATACAGAGCTTGGGGGTTTAGGAAAGGTCATACCTCAAATTTCAGAACTCATGAGAATCACCTGGAGGTCTTGTTAACACAGATTTCTGGGCCCATATCCAGAGTTTTGATTCAGTAGCTCTGGAGTAGGGTCCAAGAATTCAGATTTATGACAAGTTGACAGGTGTTGGCTGATACAGCAGAGATCCTAGGACCACACTTTGAAAACCACTGCTTGAGGAAGAATAATATGCTTGCCTTGCTCTGAGATTCAACTAGAAGTAAGATTTGCCTGTACAATAATTAGGCCATGCTTCCTAAATCCACAACTGATGCTGATCTTTCTTAGCATAAGATATGCTCTCTAATATGTATAATCTTGGCCTTGCTCACGAGCCTGTTTCAGACAGATCGTAAGTCCCACTTGCACCCCTCCTTTTCTTCACCATAGCATATATGTTGGAGTGAACCTCCCACAAACCAAGAGATGTTAATATCATGATCACTGAGCAGAGCTGAATTTCTAGGATTTATCTAACATTAACCTCCTCCTCCCTCACCGAGGAGCAAACATTCTGCTGGGGCTTTCTGCTTTATCAGCAGCCCTTTTGTCAAATGTATACAATGTCCTAGAAATACTGAAGTAGGAAGTAAAGTGTGTTGGTACTCTGAGCACATTTGGACATCCAGAATTTGATTCTGCAGTCTTCCCTTTACACAGAGCAATGTGCAAAATGTCAGGGTTCCAATATTCATTTCTATCCTGATTATAATCCTTTCTTTCTAAAAACTGAACCATATGCATATGCATATGCATGAAGTACATGAAAATTTGGAACAGAAGCTCTGCGACCTTGGACTGGCCTGTGTAGCTATTTATTCTGCTTAACTCATTATTGAATTTTAAGGTCAAACTAATGTTTTCTCAATGCCATAAGACCAGAAGTGGGCTACTGATAGTAAAGCCCTGAAAGATAAAGGTACAAGCTTGTAACTATCATCAAAAGGACAAGAGGTGAGTCTACTTAAAATTCATATCTCAGTGAACTGAGACATTTCTGCTCTTTACCATCTTTCCGGATCACAATCAGAGTTACTCAATTAATCTAAGTAATTGCAGAAATGCAACATTTTGGGTAGAACTTGTTCATTTACCACATTCATGTAAATGTCTTCTCCTGTCTTCTTCTGGAAGACTGGACCTTGGTTTAAGATGTTACAGTAAGATCACACTCTTCAGTGGAGTCCATAAGCCTCAAGCAAATGAAATACTGAAATCTGGGTTACCAAGTAGAAAATCAACCAGAATTTTAGTTTCAGTAAGCTGCTGCTGCTAAGCTGCTTCAGTCGTGTCCGACTCTGTGTGACCCCATAGATGGCAGCCCACCAGGCTCCGCCGTCCCTGGGATTCTCCAGGCAAGAACACTGGAGTGGGTTGCCATTTCCTTCTCCAGTGCATGAAAGTGAAAAGTGAAAGTGAAGTCGCTCAGTCGTGTCCGACTCCCAGCGACTCCATGGACTACAGCCCATCAGGCTCCTCCGTCCATGGGATTTTCCAGGCAAGAGTACTGGGGTGTGTTGCCATTGCCCTCTCTGAGTTTCATTATAATCCTTCTTAAATCTTCCTACTCTCTATACTAATCATATTCTTTTAATCTATTTCCAGGTTAGAAAGTTAATATCTTTAAATTATACTTTCTCTCTCCAGTTGTCAAACGTAGAATTATCTTTCGTTGCACTGGTCAGAACTATATTTTAATGTCCTACTATGGATTATTTCATGACTGTATTATTGGTTTACTTGTTTCTTTATAAGTACTGAGGATCACATTAAAGTACATCATAATCTAATTGAGAATTTAAAGGTCTGTAAACCTGATTAATGTATTTCAAGGCATTTTCCTTTAGTTTTTCTCATACTCTGAACTGAAGGATACAGCTGTAACTTTTCCTCAATAAATCCTTTATCTCTTTTTGAATCCTTTTGGAAAATACTTAGATTTAGTACTATTAATTACTTCTAAATTCTTTATCTACATCATTAAACAGTCAATAACCATTGGTATATAATGAGTCTATAATGTAAAAAGATTAGAAGCTCATTCCATAGCATCTCTGCCTATCTGAAGTTACTAAATTCCAAAATGGACATATGGCACACATACATATGAGTACCATACATATGCAGCTATGTGAATGGTTCTCAGCAATGGAAATAGCATATTCTAATACATTTATGATTACTGTCAAATTTGCTTTCTCCTATTTCACAGACATATAAAGGAAGAATATGAAACTTCTTTGAATGGAAAAAGGGAAGAAATATTAAGCATAATATATTGTATATACTATTCATATGGATCAAGCCAGTCAGTCCTAAATGAAATCAACCCTGAATATTCACTGAAAGGACTGATGCTGAAGCTGAAACTCCAATATTTTGGTCATCTGATGCAAACAGCTGACTCGGTGAAACAGAGTCTAATGCTGGGAAGTACTGAAGACAAAAGGAGAATGGGGTGGCAGGGAGTGAGATGGTTAGATAGCATCATCAATTTGATGAACACAAATCTGAGTAAACTTCAGGAGAGAGTGGAGAACAGAGAAACCTGGTGTGCTGCAGTCCATGGGGCTGCAAAGAGTAGGACACGGCTTAGTGACTGAAAGACGATAACAATATATATACATGGTATTTTTCTTTTTACAAAGTTTTAGAAGGGCAAGAATGCTCCTTCTAATACAGATATGGCATAACATGAATGCTGTAGAAGATATGATTGTATGCCTGGGGCTGTTGCTAGCTGATTCCTACAAAAATAGTCAAGACATTTGACAGGAAATCAAAGCAGGAAAATAAGGCAAAATTACATTTACAAGTTAGTGCATCAGAATACTTAACGTTCTCATTATCAGGGAATCTAAGGAAAACCTTGTGGTCAATAGTTTTGTATTCAAAGTTGTCTTCCTTAGAATTTGAAACTTCTTAGAAATTATTTTCAACCTAAATAAATTTTAATTATGTCAAGTATGAATAGTTTAAGCCTTTAATATTTCTGTACTCATGTTCACTTTATTTACATTTATTTTATACCAAATTCTGTTGCATTTTTCTTGAATAGTACCTGAGGAGGACTGCAAACCTTTAATAAAGCCCTAAAATCATATATAGATTATCCAAATATCCTAGTTAAAGCACTATTAAAATATCTTTCACACTTAAATGAGAGTATAAACTTAGAAAAGTAGTTAAAGCTTAGAAAAACAGAAAAATAGTTAAAGCACTATTTTTTAAAAAAAATTTCTCATACTTAAATATGAGTATATCAACCTTAGAAAAATAAAGAAGCTTGATAACTTTATATTGACGTTTTTGACATTATATCAGTATTACTTTTCATACGGTTCATGAGGTTCTTGAGGCAAGAATACTGGAGTGATTTGCCATTCCCTTAGTATGGCTAGAAGTATAATTCAAAGTATGCCTTCTACAACATATAGGACAATCTTTTCACCATGGAAACGTGAAGAAATGCCAGTCACATGTTATGTAGAGATGTTTGTAGAAACATCTGAGCAGAAATCCCATTAGACTTCATGGCCTAATCTGGACTCATCTGATGGTTAAGTAAAACCTAAGACCGTTGAAATGTTTCCAAACAAATTCCCCAGAAGAAAGAGGAATATGCTCATGGCTTGAGAAACATACCACAGAGAGGAAACTGAATATTGACCGCTTTGTAGAAGAAAAAATGGAGGGAATACTGCACTAGTCTCGCTAAGTATTTCTGTCAGATTCATTTCCAGTTACACAGAAATTTTGTTCTTCTGTTTTACAACTTATGGACGCAGTCATTCTGCTAAATGATGTACTGGTCATTTATTTTTCATTTATACTCTTTGCAATACTTTAATAATATTATGACTAGTAGCCTTCAAAATAGATCCAGATTTATACATGAATTTTAAATGTCATAAAACTTAAACAAACTGTTTTAACATGTAAAACAGAATAGGAGAGATAAATCAGTAGTTTGTGAGAGTAATAAAGTCCCCAAAGTTTCTCAAACAATATTTACTCAGTCCTAAAGCACTTTGTAAGATTGAGGGCAGGGGGAGAAGGGGATGACGGAGGATGAGATGGCTGGATGGCATCACAGACTCAATGGACATGAGTTTGGGTAAACCTGGGAGTTGGTGATGGACAGGGAGGCCTGGCGTGCTGCGGTTCATGGGGTTGTAAAGAGTCAGACACAACTGAGTGATTGAACTGAACTGAAAGCACTTTGAAAGAAAATCACACTTGATCTAACCAAAAGGCCAAGAAGTGATGAAAGCGAATCAGAGCAACATGCTTTCCTATTAAACATTTCCATATATTTCAAGAATAACGAATTTTATCTTTTAACCTGAATTGGAATCTTTTGATTAAAACTTTGTTCCCTAGGAAAATACCAACAGTAATAATGTCTCTTTTTTTCCTTCTCACATATTCAACCAAAAAGCAATCACTGTTTGATCACAATTTGGAAACAGCTAAGGATCAGCAAGTTTCTACCATCTTAAGGGGAAGAATCAGAAAAATAAACCTTATAACTCGAAGGATAAGAAGTACAAAGTATTCGCATATTTCACTAGAGTTTGCTTATATCTTATAGATATGTGCTCTCTCTGTTCAAGTTTCAGCTTTATGATTTGATACACTCATCTTTCAAAGTAGTCCACTGTGCTTGTTAGTAATCACGAAAGATAAACACAATAATTTATTTTGCAGAGCTGTTACTGTGCACATATTGCTTTTTCTTTATAAGATATTGATTTTGCTCTGACTTACTTCTTTTTCAGCATCTTCTAGTTTCTTTTTCTTACTCTCAGGCATTAAATCATCCAACCAGCTGAGTTCCCGTTTGGTAAACAAAAAGTCCATCAATTTTCTTACAAATACCAGAGCTAACACCTGAAGGAAATAATAAAAGATTTTAAAACAAGGAAAAAATATAAATGGGAGATTTAGATTTGTTTGTTTTTTGGTAGAAACAAGTCAACTGATGATATTAAAGTGAAATTTTGATATATGTGTATATAATAGATATTGTCTAACTTTTGCTTCCTTTAATTTCTTTTCTTACCACATCTCCAGAATAATGGCTATGATTCCTATTCTATGAATAGGAGGCATTTAAAGAAGCAATGAAAAAGACTATATTTTTGACTATTTCCTTAAAAACACCTTAAGAATATTAAACCTTTAATACCTATGCTGATAATATTTTAATCATTTAAAGTCATTCAAATTCTAATACTTTAGCTTTGAAATATTTGAAACTCATCTAAAATATTTAATAAAATTTGATTTTTAAAGTTTCCTTAACTTTTCAGATTTGCTAGTATATCTTTAAAGTTAAATTGTGAAAGTTCACATTTTCCACCCAACTTTAATTAATTCAAACTAATGTTCAGAATGATAGAGATAAAACTAGTATGAATCACTGAAATTCATATATAATCTAAAACCCAATCTTAATTACTAGTTTTAGTGGCTAAAGTTTATACCAAGGTTTCCAATAACTGTTCAAAATTATTCTATTGTTCCAATTTGTTCATGGATTTTTAGTGAGAGCAGAAAATCAGAGGGAGAAAAAGAGCTGGCTTAGAAGTGTCATACCATCATGGGAAAGACAATAGCAGCTCGTGAAACTTTTATTATCCACAAAAGGCCGAGGCAACTCATCTGAATAACTGTGAAGGATGGACTTTTCGAAGTGGCACATGCCTTAGATATATAAAATCTGGCTGATGTTTTGCAGGCATCCAGAAGAGCTTTATTCTATCAAAGAACTAAAAGATAAACAGACTAAATTGCTTTTTACAGACAACAATAAAAGTAGGACAAGTAAATGTATAATATAGTCCAACATACGGTACATCTAGATCACATTTACATTGACATCTGGGCATCAGGACTATGGGATTGTTAAGTGTGCATTCTGAAATACCACAACTTCAGTTTTATAATATCCCATATTTTCTCAAATGTGGATACAGGTTATAATTTAGAAGAGTTTAATAACACTGATGCCTATGCTAAACATTACTCCCTCAGAGAGTATAGTCTTGAGACAAACATAATCATCACCCTCATCTTCATCATCACAACTCAATTTCTTCCTTGTCCTTTAAGTACTGGGGTTCCCTGCACCCTTCTTTACTGAATATTTCATCCATACCCACGGTTTCAACTTTCACATACTTGCTAGACTCTCAGCCCTCAGTCTCTACTGCAGCTTTTTGTGTCTTGAGCTGTAAACTCACATGCAGCTGCTGTGTAGGCTATACCTCCTTATTTTGACTCTGCTGTTGTGACCCCGCCACTTTCATCCTCATAAAAGGTTTTGGTGCTGTTTCTAAAAATACAAATACCTTGGCCATAAAGTTTTAACCTAGATGAATTATTATTAGTAAAGTATTTCCAGAGCAAATTTTAACAGCTTAATTTATTGATCAGTTTCCTCTACTACGCTGTCAAATCATTTATATATATTTTCAATTGTATCTTATTAACATTATTTTCATCTGGATCAAGGTTATTTCTGTTTAAACTTTATCATAAAGACAGTATTTTTGGACTAGATATTATTTTAATAGCTTTGACATTTTTAACCATCAAAGTTAATTTTCTCAATTCAAATTTTATAGATTAAATGTCCATAAGAATCTGAAATCTTTCATCATATTTTACTTAACAAATTGTACTGCATGTTAGCTTTGTTTATGCAGATCATTTTGTTTAATTTTTCTCAGGCCAAATTTTACAGTTTTCAATGTTTCCAACAAGAAGTGATGATTTAGAAAATGACAGTTTCAATCACTGTCAGTTCTATTTCATACCATGGAATATCTCCTATGTGTTTCAAGAGTAACATTAGATTTAGTCCTTAGCTAATTTATATGAGAATATTGTAAGCAATCTTCATCAAATTTTCCAAAATTACTCAAATACGCCAAGGAACAAAAATGCCCATTGAATCAAATAAGTGTCAGTGTAGTGTCATACATCATGTTTTACATGATGATACCTTCTCATATCCCCAATTCAACACTTTCCTTCTGTTTTTACCTGTCTTATGGCACAGCATGACCTTCCCTGGGGCATCCAAACCAGAATCACACGTAGTTGAGTCCATCCAGTGTCCATTTATTTAGTTATATTCATTTATACCTTCCAAAAAATTTGTTGAAAACCTATGCAGAGTACTAAGTGCTGAATTAGTTCCTGTTTGTTCTTCTTTATATTGTCCATAAATATATTTCACTGGGTCTTTTTATCTCTAACTCCTAAATATCTCTTAAAATTACATGTCATTAAATAAATAAAACTCAGTGCATGATGGAGATAGGAATAGGGAAAAAATAAAGTTAAATCCTCAGGGCTATAAATGAATGTTTCAATTTCTATAGAACTAATTTTTCCCCCAGCTACCATTTCTCCATGTGTGAAGTTATGTTATTGCATAACTGTACTTCAGTGTGTGGGTGATTCCATTGTTATTGCTTAAATGGCACATTTGCTTTACTTTGGATCCTTAAAGTGTTGCAATGAATATAAATGTAGTTATATATCTGAGTACAGAAACAGCGTTCATAAGAACACTATGTTCTATTTTTCCTGCCATGTTGCACAATAAGAAACTTAGATAAATTTCTTAATATTGCCAAACAGGTAATATACAAGATTCTTCGAACAAACGGGGTAACAAATTAACATGTTTCTTGAACTGCTGATATTCTGCAGTTTTTAATTATTACTACTCAAGTACCTAATGATAGTCATGATAAATGTATTCTGAGTTTTGCATGTACCTTTGATCTTGTCCTAATATCAGCATCCCATTTCTCCATCCAGGTAGCCACAATATTCCAAATAGGAATTTCAGCTCCCTGAGTTCAGGGCTCACTTAAATTTTCACTAACTCTGTTTCTTAGTGTGAGACTCTATTTGATGTTTCATTTGTGCTATTTAGAACTCATTATACTTTTCTCATGGGTCTTTGATAATATTTTCCTCAACTTTCATTTGAAAGATTCACACCCCAAATAATTCCAAAATTTGACATTCTTGTTTAGTTCCAAAGCTCATGGGTATAATAAAATCATGTGAGTGGAATTAGGGGGGAAAATCTGTTGAAGCTATCAAAATGATTTTACTTTATTCCTTAAACTTCTGCTGCTGTATTTATGTGAGCCTGAGGCCTAATAATAAATACTTTTCACTTACAGATGAAATTAGTACTCATAGAACTTTTGCCAAAGGCAAAAAAAAAAACCCCAGCAAAACAAATAAACAAAACCTCTTCAGCACTCTTCCCTGTCTTACCAGACCAATTCTTTTAAAATATATTTTTCATATATAAAGTTGAAAAGGAACAAATTAAATGTAGTTAGAGTAAAATTAAATGCATAACACTTCTCAAGTGTTGTAACAGTGAAACATTCAGTTATAACCCTGAGGATTGTACTTTATTTCTTAAGATTCAACATGTCTCCTCCCAAGTTACTTTTACCCAGTATCAGGATGAACACACTTATCCTATCGACTTTGGGTGATTAGTGATCTTACAGTAACATCATGTTAAAGTTCTGTCTTGGTTCTGACATCCAATAGCATCTTCGGGCCTAAGAGGTTTTCCTTCTCCCAAGGTTAGAAGCTGATTTATTATTTTTTCAGGAAGAGAGTTCCTGTACTGCCTGTCCCTCAGCCGTGAGAGTTTAGCCAAGATCTTCCGCAGTGCTGCTGCCTCAATACCCATCTTGTCGATCAAGCAGGCTGCCGCGACCTTAAATTACCCTAGCCTCTCATGCAAGTGCATACCTTAGATAGCTACCTGCAGAGTCACAAGTAAATACAAGTTCCTAGAATAATTTCCCCAGTGGGCCTTGTGATCAACAACCTCCCCTGCCGCCTTCTCCTTATGCACTGATTAGATAAGACCTCTGTAAAGCTCACCAAACCCTGCTCTTCCGATCTGAAGAGCCCAGTTTCAGCCTTAGCCAAGGAACCCCAAAGTGCTCCACCTACTGACCCGAAAAAAGGCATCTGCCCATATCTCTCTCTCTGTCTCCATTTTGTCTTGGCCTCCCCACGTGGGCCCCTCAAGGCCAGGTCCTTCCTGTGAAGACTTATGAATAATAAACTTTTCTATTTCTGTTTCTCTTGTGGTCTGTTGTTAAAGCGCCAGGTCACCATCTAACACCCTGTGCTCCACTTAAAAAGTGTTAATTTGATGAATGAATAACATTTAGTCAGATGACTGTTCCTTTATAGGTCACTGAACAGTAATGAGTCTATCTTGTCAAAGAAAAAGTGGCAATTTATATTTTCTTTTAGCCAACAAAAATAACTTATACAATAAATAATCCTCAAACTAGTCTGTTTTTCAAGAAAATTTACGTGTTTGGGAACAACAGTCTTATCATAAAACAAGATTATTCAAAGGAAATTTTAAATAGAAATCTGTATTAGTTTTCTAGTGCTGCTGTAACAAATTACAACTCAGTGGTTTAAACAATAGAAATTTATTTTCTCATAGGTGTGGAGGTCAGAATTTCAAACTCGAGGTTTTGGTGCGGCCTTGTTCTGTCTGAAGGTTGAAGGGCAGAAAATTTTCTTGCCTCTTCCAGTTTCTGTTGGTTCCTGTTTTACCTTGACTTGCAGTGGCAAAATTCCAATCTCTGCCTTGACTTTTCTGTGGCTTTCTTCCCTGCGTCTCTCTGTGCCCTCTCATCTTCTTATAAGGACTCCAGTTATTGGATTTAGGGTTCATCCTAAATTCAGGGTAACTCCGCTTGAAATCCATAACTGATTTTATCTGCAAAGACCTTATTCCCAAATAAGGTCACATTCTGAGATTCCAGGTGGATGTGCAGGGAAGGGGTACTATTCAACCCACTATAATAACATAAGCAGGAATAATTTGTCAACAGCCTCAGTAAAAATTTAAAATAATCTTGTGGCACTTAAAAAAATGTTTTAAAATTTTATTCATTTAATTTTGGGCTGCTCTGAGTCTTCATTGCTGCATGCAGGTTTTCTCCAGGTGCAAGTTGGGGCCACTCTTTGTTGCAGAGCACGGGCTCCAGGGCACACAGGCTTCAGTAGTTGCAGCACACGGGCTCAGTAATTGTGACCTGAGGGCCCTGGAGTGCTGGCTCAATAGTTGTGGCGCACGGGCTTAGTGGCTCCATGGTATGTCAAATCTTCCCGAACCAGGGATCAAACCAGTGTCCCGTGCACTGGCAGGCAGATTCTCATCCACTGTACCATTAGGGAAGTTCCTCTTGTGGTATTTTTTAAGTGTGTCCACAAATTCTTTGATATTATTCTCTTCAAGCGATGGAGTCTAAATTTCCCTCCTCGTGTGTGCAAACTGGCCACGATGACTGGCTTCTAACAAATGTAAGAAAAGTGGAAGTGACCATGTGTGACCTTGTAGACTGTCAGTAGGCACAGTGACCTCAGCCTCACTCTGCCTCATATTTCTCATCTGGATGGACGTTAGGTGTGATGTGTGATGACACTCTGTTGTGATGACACTTAAGTGTCTGATGGAGAGGCCGCTTATCAATAGCCAGAGAGGCACTACCATCTCTTGCGCACAGCGTTGGGATAAGCCATCTTGGATAAACACCTTATCCAAGCCTTCAAATGACTGCAGTTCTTGTCCACATCTTGCTAGCAGCCACATAAGGCATCTTGAGCCAAACTCACCCAGCTATTATATTTCCAAGATTATGACCCACAGAAACTGTGAGATAATAAATGTTTACTGTTTTAAGCCAATAAGTTTTATAGCAATTTTTAGGTAACAATGGGAAATTAATGCAAAAACTATATTTATTTAATTAAACAATCTATAAGGATTTCCTTATTAATTTATAAAAATAATTCTATAAAGACAATTGCAATAATAACAGAAAAGCAAACATAAAAGGCAAAAATCACCCAGAATCTTATTACCTTAACAAATTGTTTTTCTTTCTCTACCTTCCTTTTTAATGTACCCACACTCACAGTTCCTTAAACCTGTGGTAGTTACAACTTGTTTTCCCACTTTTTCACCTCACATTTCACTTTGTCATAAGCATTTTTACGGTGTTATTTTTATGGTCATCATATTTATAAATTTTAAATTATTTTATCAAATTTAAATGAACCATAGATTGCTTAATTTTACTGTTGTTGAGTAATTGTATTGTTTCCAATATTTTGATAATATGTGTTACAAGGAACATCTTTGTGTATTTTTTTTTTTACTATTTTCATTGCTCCACATACATCATCACAGTATCAAAGGTTAAAAGCATTTTAATATTTTATATAGTTTTAAATATACTGATATCCTTTTCTAAAAGGATTATAAAGTATAAACTTTTTATAGTTTTAACATGTATGTGTGTTAGTCACTCAGATGTCCAATTTGCAACCCCATAGACGGTAGCCTGCCAGGCCTCTCTGTCCATGGGATTCTCCAGGCCAGAATACTGAAGTGGGTAGCCATTCCTGTCTCCAGGGGATCTTCCCAACCCAGGGATTGAACCTGGGTCTCCCACACTGCAGGCAGATTCTGTACTATGTGAGCTACCAGGGAAGCCCCACAGTTTCAATATACTCACAGTAAACAGAATTACCCTCGGATTATGAACCATTTTTAAGAAATTTTTAAGAAATTTAACTGTAGACTGAAAGCCACTCCTCAGATAATGACATTTTCTTAGCTCTCAAGTGACTTTGCATTAACAGACCCTAAGATATGTCATCACAGCTTACTGTATATACTTTACTCACTATATTATTATAAAGTAATTTACCTGAATTCCTTTTATGATGAAGCACCCATATAAAGAAACACTCCATATAGCACTGGCATAGGAATAAACTGTAAAAGAACAATTAGAAAAATGCACAGGTTATTTTCAAATATAGTGTGGTTGAGACATTTTGTACTTCCAAAGAAAAACACAGAAAGGTAAATATTCTAGAAGTATGGGGCAGAGTCAGAAGACACAGGTTCAAATCCCAGCTCTAGCACTTTTTAGCTGCATAGCCTCACGTAAGTTACCTAAGCTTTCTGTGCCTTAGTTTCCCAATATCTAAAAAGGGATAATAATAAGTCAATTAGACATATTTAATAGGTCAAAATCAGTAAAATCACATGATGTATAATAAACAATAAATATCAAGTATATTATTATGCTACATTAAGGAAATATAAATGAATTCAATTATTTAAAATGAATTAAAATCTTTAAAATGAATTCAATTATTTTAAACATAAAAAAAAGTATATCCAATAACGATGTCCACGTAGTAATTTTACGGAACATTTAAAATACAAAACTGTATATGTGGCCATGATCATGGCACTGCTTATCTCTATGCCTCCCCCCTTTACTAAGTAATATTAATTTCAAATATATCTGTCCACTGACAAGAAATTAGAAACTTTTCTTTTGTATAGGCATACAGTAAATCAGGTCACAAGTTAGTCAGAGATGAGTGACTGTTTCCCAGAACTTGATTACCATTTCAAAATTACAATAATAATTTATACATCAAATTTACTCTGCCAGATTACATTTTTTACATACTTAAGGATTCTAAAATATAGCACATAATTTCCCTTGGTAAGAAGCTATATAAACATGGTAAAAAAAAATTCATCACTTTCATCACACGCCATACAACATTTACAAATTGATGGCTTAGACTCAAATGAAATTTCTTAAACAATAATATATATATTCTGCCTTCTCTCAAATTCACAAAGGGAGATTTCATTACCTTCAGAATACTAGTCATAAAGACTGATGAGCCCATGAGAATGAAAATCATAAGCCCAGTAACCTTTGCTCCCGAATGCCAAGAAATTTGGGTTGTTCTCCTGGAGCTGAACATTCAGATTCCAGTTTCAGGCTGTTGACATGAGTGATAGAGAGGACAGTGGCAGCCACAAACCACGGCAGGCCCATGACGGAGCACACACCCAGCATGACAGCCACCATCAACAGATCCAGATGGTACCCACAACCTTTCTGTTAAGAGAAAGAAAACAGGACTCTCATTCTACCTGAATTTGGCATAAATACCAATGACACCACCACCACAGAACAGAACAGAACAGAACAGAAAAGAGGTACTATTTTGAATCTTATATAACTGATTCTGAAATGCAAAATAAATTAAAGATAAAAAGAGAATAGTCTCAAAATATACAATCCACTTAAAGAAAAGCTACAGATGTTCCTACTGCAATTATGATAATAGTGACTTCTACATATTTTAATAGATACAATTCTGGCTTACTAGTACATTAGTTTCCATTTCTATTTTTACTGAATAGGTAAAGTCATTATCAAATACAGTCCCTTTCCTTTGGTTCCTTAAATGGGCAGGTTAATTTGTAATTCATGTCTTTCGTCATTAATTTATACAAAAAATTATTGAGCATCAATTATATATCAGGCATTAGGCTGAAAAAACAAAATAACGACTGTGTCCCCAGTAGAGCTAAGAATGGCCTGGTTGTGACTAGACACCACTTCCTGACAATATCTAGGAAGCCCTCTTGCTAAGAACTCCGAAAGGATAAACTCTTGTTAAGTCCTTTCCATTTACCCTCTTTTGTCTCAATGGTTGACTTTTATTGTGAAAAATAATATCATAGAACCTAAACTTCTTTTTACACACTCACAGAACTATCTTGTTCTCATCTCTTGCAGCACTAGAAAAATTTGGCCTCTCCTTAAAATGATAGTTTTGTGCTTTCTATCCCCTATATGATTCTACTCCATCACTGACTTCCAGATGCTGCAAACTTCAGTGCTCTCTTGAATGAGATAGGAATTGTAAATAAGGAAAAATGGATGATGGGACATGCGGAGGTGTGGAGAACTGAAGACTGTTCCCGTGAAGAAACTGATTGGCTAAGAATCCTTAGAGGACACAAACAAGATGGGGAACAGTTCTGTCACCATCACCCATAGGAAATTGACAGTGTAAAGCCTAAGAGTTAGCGAACGCTATTTTCCATTCCAATTTTTAATGACTACTTCATGAGAGGCAGTATAATAACATGGTTAAGAGTCTAAGTTCTGGAGACAGGTTCAGTTCAGTTCAGTTCAGTCGCTCAGTCATGTCTGACTCTTTGCAACTCTATGAATTGCAGCACACCAGGCCTCCCTGTTCATCACCAACTCCCGGAGTTCACCCAAACTCATGTCCATCGAGTTGGTGATGCCACCCAGTCATCTCATCCTCTGTTGTCCCCTTCTCCCCGTCCCCAGTCCCTCCCAGCATCAGAGACTTTTCCAGTGAGTCAACTCTTCGTGTGAGGTGGCCAAAGTATTGGAGTTTCAGCTTTAGCATCGATCCTTCCAAAGAAAACCCAGGACTGATCTCCTTTAGAATGGACTGGTGGGATCTCCTTGCAGTCCAAGTTACTCTCAAGAGTCTTCTCCAACACCACAGTTCGAAAGCATCAATTCTTTAGTGCTCAGCTTTCTTTACAGTCCAACTCACATGCACACATGACCACTGGAAAAACTATGGACTAGACAGGCTGGAAGAAGCACAAGCTGGAATCAAGATTGCTGGGGAAAATATCAATAACCTCAGATATGCAGATGACACCACCCTTATGGCAGAAAGAGAAGAGGAACTAAAAAGCCTCATGATAAAAGAGGAGAGTGAAAAAGTTGGCTTAAAGCTCAACATTCAGAAAATGAAGATCATGGCATCTGGTCCCATCACTTCATGGGAAATAGATGGGGAAACAGTAGAAACAGTGTCGGACTTTGTTTTTTTGGGCTCCAAAATCACTGCAGATGGTGATTACAGCCATGAAATTAAAAGACGCTTACTCCTTGGAAGGAAAGTTATGGTCAACCTAATAGCATATTAAAAAGCAGAGACATTACTTTGCCAACAAAGGTCCAGCTAGTCAAGGCTATGGTTTTTCCTGTGGTCATGTATGGATGTGAGAGTTGGACTGTGAAGAAGGCTGAGTGCAGAAGAATTGGTGCTTTTGAACTGTGGTGTTGGAGAGGACTCTTGAGAGTCCCTTGGACTGCAAGGAGATCCAACCAGTCCATTTGAAAGGAGATCAGTCCTGGGATTTTTTTGGAAGGACTGATGATGAAGCTGAAACTCCTGTACTTTGGCCATCTCATGCGAAGAGTTGACTCATTGGAAAAGACTCTGATGCTGGGAGGGATTGGGGGAAGGAGGAAGAGGGGACAACAGAGGATGAGATGGCTGGATGGCATCACCGACTCGATGGACATGAGTTTGAGCGAACTCCAGGAGTTGGTGATGGACAGGGAGGCCTAGCATGCTGCAGTTCATGGGATCACAAAGAGTCAGATACGACTG